>CM053756.1:49209946-49267851 GCA_028658305.1 Pachyuromys duprasi
TCTCTGTGAATACCTTTCACCTTTGTTTCAAGAAGCTCAAGACCTGTGTTTTCTTTATAAACGGCTAACACCGAGTGTTCACATGGGCACTTGCTTCCATTTGTTTTAGAAGACAGACTATCAGCCAACGCTTCTTTAGTTGAAAGGAGAAATGGGGAAATTTTCTGAATTTGTACTGTGGTTGTGCAAAACAAAATCTATGAGGGTTTGTTGTTGTTTTTTTGTTTGTTTGTTTGTTTGTTTAGCATATGGGATATATGTTACACCATTTATTTTTAAGTCTTAGTCCTTATCCACAAAAAGATCATTTAATCTTCCCCTCCCCCAGCCATTAGGACTTTGAGAAGTATCCAAACGATAAAGAATTTCTCGAGATTTTTCTCTTTAAAAAATCAATAACTGTGCTGAGCATGAGCCAACACTTAGGGACTAGAGGCAAGAGAGATCCTGATTTAGAAGAGATGGGGTCAGGAAGACCTCATCTTAATCTGAAAAAGAAAGGAAGGAAGCAGGCAATCGTCACTGCCCTTCCCACCGCTCTTCCCGGGCAACAAACTTATTTTCTTTCATAAATAAACAGTAATAGGACTAGCAAGACGGCTCAGCCCAGTATCCACATGAAAGCTCACAACTGCCTGTAAGTCCAGTTCTGGGGGATGTTTCATCCTCTCTTGGCCTCTGCGGGCACCAGGCATGCAAACATTACAAAGACACACACGCAAGCAGAACACCCATACACATGAGATTTTTTTTTTCTTAACTAAAAGACCAACAGTAACTGAAAACTCAAGTGAAGAAACCAAGAGAGAAAAAAGCGTCACATTTAGTCCATCTGGGTTGGTCTACTTATCTGGGGTACTTTGCGTGTCTTTGGAAAATATAAGCAAAGCAAAGTACCAAAGAACAAATCAAGGTTAAAAACAAAACAAAACAAACCTTCCATTCATTTCCTTTGGGAGATCATTAAAACTTTCTTAAAGTTACTAAAATTTTATTCTAAGATGTAATATGTTCAATATGGAAAGACTTTTCAACCTTTTGTTTTCGTTGGTTTTTAATTCTGTGCAGTGCTTACAGATCAGAACTCAAGGCCAAGAGCTGTCAAATGTCTCTGCCTAAGTGGCTGATTTCTGAAATGAGCCACAAGCCACCTTTGTTAACAGAGTCACTCCAAGAACGGAGCAGCCCTCCCTGCAAGCTGTGGCGGCCACATCAGGTGCTTACTGCGAAGGCTGTTTGCTTCTTACGGCATGCCCCTTCACAAAGAAGTTGCTGTATTCTGAGGCCAGGCCAATGAATAAGCACGGCTGTGCCTCTGCCTCGGCCTCTCTGTGTCGGGTCACCAGTAGAATTAGATGACCCTCGGAGCACATATTTTTGGAAGGTTGTTTCACTTTATTTTTCAAAAAGTTGGTGCAGTGTTACTTTTATTTTCCAGACAAATTTTACAGTTTTGCTTGTTTGTTTTTGGTTTGTTACCCATCCAAAAACCATCCTGCTCGTGTTTTTATTTAAACGGCTTAAACTCACGTATTAATTCAAATGAAAATAAACTCTTTTTCTTAGGTAGGGTTCCTATTGCTGCGATGAAACACCATGGTCAAAAAGCAAGCTGGGGAAGAAAGGATTGACTCAGCTTATGCTTCCACATTACAGTTCATCATCACAGGAAGCCAGGACAGGAACTCAAGCAGGGCAGGAGCCTGAGGGCAGGAGCTGATGCAGAGGCCATGGAGGGATGCTGCTCACTGGCTTGCTCAGCCTGCTTTCTTAAGAGAACCCAGGACCCAGGGATGGCCCCACCCACTGTGGGCTGGGCCCTCCTGCACCAATCACTACTTAAGAAAATGCCTTACAGATGGATCTTATGGAGACGTTTTCTCAATTGAGGTTCCCTCCTCTTAGATAGGACTGTAGCTTGGGTCAAACTGATATAAAACTAGCCAAGACACTCCTGTTCTTGGTCCGCAGAATCTTTCAGAAGTGCCTGCATTTTTCTTCCTAACTCCTGACGTTATTGCTATATGTAGATGCTGTTTAGCATGTTTTTTAAAATTGTTCGTTGACTGAGCTTTTTAATATTTACTTGCTACTAGTCATCTTGGTGTCCTTCTTAAATCCACCAGCTGATTCTAGATCCTGGAGACCTCCAGGATTGGGGACAGCCACCAGGGAAACCTGGAATCATTGCCTGATGCTTTGCATCAGCATCTTTGCTAGTTTCTCATTGACCAAACCCAACCAGAAGCCAGAGGTCTTGGAAACTTAACCCTGTGGCTTCAGGGGAACACAGAAGGGAGGTGGTGGGCCTGGAAGGTGGAGGATGAAAATGTGGTCAGTGTGGATTCATGGGGTGCCTCTCCTGGCCAGGCCTCTCTACCCCTCATCTGGGCTGCGGCCTGAAAGCAGTATACTAAACTCCCCAAGGACCAGGGGAGAAAACATGAAAAGGTGTCTTTCTCCCACAGCCTCCAGAATGTCAGAGCTAGAGAAGACCATGGTTGTCCTTATTAATGTCTTCCATCAGTATTCAGGAAAAGAGGGTGACAAGCACAAGCTGAAGAAGTCAGAGCTCAAGGAGCTCATCAACAATGAACTCTCCCACTTCCTGGAGGTAAGCCTGAGGCTCCCCTGAATAGATGACATTGACAAGGCATAAGTTCACTTGGGAGTCTCCTTAGGATGCTGCAGAAGGGCTCCTGGCAAGCTCCATTCTTCTCTGGGTACTTATGATTCTGGTGGTGGAAGCACTTCCTTCCCTACCCACTGCCTCCTCTGCTTCCTAGTGTTTATACTGCCCCGAAACCAAGTGCTGCCCTAGAAGTGAACCGTAATCCATCTGCCACCCAGTGGTCCCTTGGTCCCCTAAGCCAAAGCTGGCTCGCTCGTGGCACACCTTGAACGAGATGGAAATACTGGTGGTATACAATGTGTCCTGTCACAGGGGGCATCCTGGGTCATGGGAGTAGCAAACCACACAGACAGAGGAAAACTAGTCAGTTTGTTCAAGTGCCAAGCCTGGGTATTGCTCTAGGGCACAGCCCTGTCACATGGTAACAGGAAGCCACAATCCACATTAACTGGGTATAGGTTGATTCTTATGGACTGGATGTCTCGCTGAGGTTTTCCTTTCTCCAGTCCAGCCAAATTACTTCTTTGCCGGGTACAGCCATAGCAGGCCTGTGGGATTGCCGGAGAAATCTCCAAATCTGCTTTGGGAATTAATTGCTAAGACATTCAGATACACGGGTGACAGCTACTTCATAGTCCCACCCACCCATTCTACCTTTTGACTTAACAGAAGAGCCCTGATCTCTTCATCTTTAAAGAGGGAGTACACAGGGATGAAATGGATGTGCCACGCTCTTAACATACAGTGAAAGTGCAATATCATAATTTTAGAACAGAAAAAAGTAGCATGTAATGTAACATTTATTAATGATAATTCATGTAAGATATCAAGGTATCATATATGTTTGCTGGCCTGGTTTAACGAAAGCACCAGGGAAAATCAACTTGTAGGAGTGAAAATTTATTTTGTTTATTTAGGTTTTTTGAGACAGGATTTCTCTGCATTGCCCTGGCTGTACTATAACTCACTCTGTAGACCAGGATTTAGTTTGTCTCTCAAGACAGAGTTTCTCTGTGTAGCTCTGGTTGTCCTGAAATTCACTCTGTAGACCAGGCTGGCCTCCAACGCAGAGCTACACCTGCCTCTGTCTCTCAAGTTCCGGGATTAAAGGCATGTGCCACCATGGCCCAGCAGGAAAGGTTTATTTTGGTTCGAGGTTTGTATGCGGTTGTCAGGCTCCTCTGTTTGGCCTTTGATGAGGCTGACCATCATGATGAGGAGCAAAGCTGCTCACCTGAGTGTGGGAAACAAAGAAAGGAAGGACACGGCCCAGTGGCCTAGCTTCCTCCCCCCATGCCTACCTCCCAAAGGTTCTACCATCTCCCTGTGATGCCACAGGATGCCACAAGGTCTCCTACACAGGCGCCTTTGGAGGCCATGTGGGGTCAGAGCCACAGCATCTGTGGTATGACTCAGAGAACCACACTGTTCCCACTTCTCTTTTGGGAGATGTTTTAAAGCCCTCGTGAGTCATGAGCCCCCTGGGAATCACCATCTTTCACACCAAAATCTTTTGTATTTTGGGAAGGCCTTGGCCTGGTTATTGTTTTAAAGTTTAAAGCACAAGCCTAAACTAAGGCTAGCTAGGTGGAGACATGTTCAGCCACCTGCAGGGAAGAACTAGCCTTACTGCATTCTTTCCCCACCCAATAGAGATACAATTGCTAGGAAACCGGCCCCTCTCCCCTAGGGCAACCAAACAAGGGAAGCTAGACAATTAATGGTTTGGGGCCTGCCTATGGCCAATCAGTTCAAAATGCTGCATCCCCTTTTGTGTTTTGACCAATAGATGCTTGCCAGGCAGGAATCCCCCTGCTTTGGGCATGCTGGGAGGGACTGGACTCTTTAAATCACCCAACTAACCTGAGCATGAGACTCTCACCACTTCGCAGTGCAGGTGTGTGAGCCCAAGCTGTAGCTTGTAATAAAAAGATCCTCATGTGATTTGCAACGGACTTGACTCCTGGTGGTGGTCTTTTGGGGTCTTGCAAATCAGGCACAACAGGTGTTAGCTGAAACAGTCTGTCCTGAGGATCTTCAGTGCTCAAGCCTGCATTCTTCCCACCAGTTTTCAGGCCTGCACTGTTGGTGCATCAGTTAGTGGCCTTTCCATTCACCTTTGTGCACCGGGAAGTAATAGTCTTACCCCTCACTGGGCTTCAGCATCAGAACTGTCAGGGAAAAGCCCAAAGATATCTAGGAAGCTACTCATGAAGAAAAAGAATACAACAAATAGCAGCTCTGACATGTTCCCAAGTGTTATTATTGTTTAGTTTTGTTTGCTTTTCGGGACAGGGTTTCTCCCCTTGGATGTCCTGAACTCGATTTGAAGACCAGGCTGGCCTCGAACTCACAGCAATCAGCCTGCCTCTGCCTCCCCGATTGCTGGGATTAAAGGCATGCACCACCGCATCCTTCCCCCAAGTATTATTTTAGTTTATGTTCAAACCCACATGGCCCCCAAGCACATGTTCACTCAGGAGCGCTTAGTTTACTTCTTTCCAATCACTGGCCTAGGCTGAGACGGACTGTATACATGTTCCATGTGCAGTTTACTTCTTGATTGTTGCCCCATTTTAAAAGTATCTGGGTCCCGCCAGACCAAAGGGAAGAGAACAGACCCCTTCCCTCTTCCTGTGGTTGACAGTCCCATTGGGCTGCCACAAGTTTTCATTTCCTATATTGGAGTTGTTTCTGATGCAAACTATCAGCCTCGTACATTGAAGACCATTTTGATGGCCGTGTATTCCATCTAAAAAGAGTTTAACCACCTCCTCCTTCTCTCTCTCTTAGGAAATCAAAGAGCAGGAAGTTGTGGACAAAGTCATGGAAACACTGGATGAAGATGGAGATGGAGAATGCGACTTCCAGGAATTCATGGCCTTTGTCTCCATGATTACTACAGCCTGCCATGAGTTCTTTGAACATGAGTGAGAGGGAGACAAAAAGAGGGCTAAGCTGTTCCTGCGGCAGACAGAAAGGTCAAAGAAGCAGCAGAGCAAAGGCTTGCAGGCTCGAAAGAGCTCAGCTCTCTAGACACACAGAACTAATTAGGAAGCTTGATTCGCTTTGGGCATGAAAAACTGAAACCTCTCCCCAGGGCTGCTTTAAACTAGCACATCCTTATTTCTGCTATGTTAGGTATTCCTGTGAGCTGACTGGTCCCGGGAACTGTTGGCTAGAATCACTTAGGGGACAAAAATCAATGCTCTGCAGTAAAGCATGAGTGGCTTGTGTTGCTGCACAAGCATCACACGGAAGTTTCACAGCAGATCGCTAACAGCAGTCCTAATGCATGTCCACAGCTGGGCCCTGTCACCTGAAGACGCTGTTCTTCCCTGCTTCTGCTCACTGTTGATGTAAATGATGCCCGATGCCCACGAAAGCAGTCTGAGCACATGCACCCTTCCCCAGCCCAAATGAGCACAGCCACACTTCAGCCCCTTCTCCTACAGTGAGCAGAGATTATCAAGTAAATATTTAATGCCAACAGTTCTAACTGGAAAAAGAAATAGGTCTCACAAATTAAATATTAACATTCTGACCCAGGATTGAGAATCAAAATTCTGTTCGGTAGACTTCTGCTTTTAGGATGCCACTGCTATCCTGTAGGACAGGTGCCTAGGAGGAGAATGGCCAGAGCGGAAGGTCTTTTACTCGCTAGCTGTATCTCCCTGGCTCTCTCTGCTCTGTATAAAGTGAGTGACCATGAGACTGAGGTTTGTGGGCTGAGTTCTGGAGAATGAAGGGTCCCTGAGGTGTGTCCTTTAGTGCTGGATGTCATGTCTGATCCTGCCGGTACCTAGAGCCTGCTTACCACTTTGTGAGGCTGAGAGTCAAGGACCGTGGGGAAGCTGAGCTTGATGCTTTTTAGCCTGCATGTTCAAATGCTGAAGGTTCAAATAATTCAAGTTGCAAATAAATGAGAAACACATCTCAAATAGTAACAAGCCATTCTAAGAAAATTCTAATTACTCTTGCACATCTCATTTTGGTGCTTTTTTTTTTTTTAAGAGAAGCGATTTAGAAATTCATTAAGTCAACCGAACAATGCCCCTGTATAAAATAAAAAGTGTAAAAAATTCTCCATTCTCACTGAACAAAAAATAAAAATACTTAAGAGACCATGATGAGGGCTTAAAGTCCCTGGAGTGGGACTGTGTTGACCTCACCCCATCCTCAGGCACAGCCCAAGGTGAGGTGAGAGGCAGCTAGGGCTGGAGGAGGCCCTAGTCTGCACAGAACCAGACTCTCCCTGACCAGAGTATGAGGTGGCTCCTGCAGGCAATCTTCTGGCCTGGCTGGCTCACACTTAGCTTTCTTGCCACTTGACAGAATGCCTGGCGTAAATGAAGAAGGAATAAAGGTTTACTTAGTGGATGCTCTCAGGGGTTTCATCATGAAGGGAAGGGCATGGCGGAGGAGCTCACCCCGTGGCAGACAGGAAGGAGAGTAGAAAGAACAGTAGGTATACCTTCCAAGGGATGCCTCAGCGACCTGTTCCTTCTAGTTAGCCTCCCCTGCTGGAGACCAGGAGATCTGACTCATGAACACGTGGAAAATGCTGAGTGGGTACAGGAGGGCACTAGGGTCCAGAAGCAGAGAACTGGCCATGAACTGGACTGTAAGAGGCACACAGCAGGTACTTTGGGACTCCTGAGCTACCAGGACAGAAGCCCAGGAGCTATCTTCAGGGACTCCTGAGGTCCTCTTGTCCCAGCCAAATGTTACAGTCCTCACATGACCCTTCCCATATGGTCGGAGACTCTGCTTATCCAAGCCTCCTGAATCCCTCAACAAAGGCAGATGTGGTGACTTCAAGAGCCTCCTAGGAGACTACTGCCCTCGTGACTAGAGTTGGACACAAAGTTTATGTCAATACAAGCTCCCATGCTATTTATCACGCATAAATGATACTCTATCTGCTGGGGGGGCACTCAGTGCTGCCCTCTGATGAGCGGTGGTCGACACTCACAGAGGCACCTGAGCCGACACTGCTGAGAAGTTACGCTCTAAGGCCTGACCCGGGGGAGATGCTCTAAGGTGGACAGATCTTGCAGGAGTTCTGAGATCCTCTCCAAACAGCCTGAGGCAAAGCAGAGCAGGGCTACAGCTCAGGGAGGGAGCTCTAGTCTTTAACCACTAAGGAGGCCAAGAACAGCCCAACATGAGAGAGCTGAGCCCAATCCCCAGGACAGTGACAGTGTGGGAGGGGTAACCAGTAAGTGGCTGGGACTGTGACCGCTCCCATATGGCCCTTCTGGGGGTAATGGGTATTTAGATACCACACCCATCACAAACTCTGACCTACCCATGCCACCAGCAGAACTGAGGCCAGGCAGACATGGCGCTGTGGAAATCGAGGTGGGCATCAGGGAAGCGACTCAATACCCGATGGGGGGGGGGTGCTGATACAGCAGCTCAGCCCGTGCTGCATGCCGTCGTACGCACCACACAATGTCATTAAGATGTGTAAAGAATGTATGTGACAGATTCAAAAGTCTGTAATTTATTAAGTACAAAAGCAGATTATAAAGTAAGTATATGGTCCTAATTTTGTAAAAAAAAAAAAAAAAAAGTGTTAAAGGTTAAAAATCCCTGAGATTTATGGCAAAACTGAGGCTGCTACTGTTGGTAAGTAGGACTGTAGAAGATTTTAAATGTCCTTTCTTACACTATTATGTGTTTTCTAGATTTTATACGATAAGCATAATTATTTTAATATTTCTGAAAGAAATAATGCATAATAAAATACATCCTATTTGGGGAAACTTTTAAAACCCTTTCACACATTTCAAAATGCAAAATTACAAAGTCAATAGCTTTTATTAACATGATATAAAAAATTAGTGTGATATACAGAATTCCCAGAGAGTAACTTTAAAACATTTTAATACAATTCTTAAAATCTTAACTTACCAGATACGTTCTTACTGCCACTGAGTTTTTAATACAAAAAGTTTACAAGCGCTGTTTGCTATGAACTACAACATTGAGATGGTGGCTAGGCAGTTTTGTTTCCTTCTCTGTCATCTACTGCGGACCTTCACCAGTCTGTTGCTAAACCTGACGCCAGGTAATAAGTTACATGGATTCTGTACATAATTATAACAGAATTATTAGAACTCCAGTATGTTCCAACATACTACACCACAGTTTGATACCATGAGCAAAAAGCACTACTGCACGTAGTGCTTCCCGAGAGTGCGATGTGAGGGTCGACCAGTTAGCTGGACTTACTGAGGCAAAATCCAAGTCAACTCAGGAAAAGTCTGTTTCTGTGAAGCAGATATGTTCATAAACTTCTCCACCCTTCAAAGTCCCTAAATCCCAACAACATTAATCTTTGATTAGTTATATAAAAATAATCTTAGATTCATGCTTGACTTCAAATTCTTAGAAGTATCTAAAGGATTTTACATTCTCTTTTCTGACTTAGGTACAAGATTAGATCACTCGGATTTCAAGTTTGGATAAAATAACTAAAAATGGTTTGGCCAAATTTTATAGGCACGTAACTCAAATGCAAAGCCGAGAGGCTGCAGCTAACGTCCATCCTAGACAGACAGGCTCCCATGGTGACTCAACTGTGTCAGAGGCCCAGCCAGCACATGGGTAAGAAGAGCTCAGGTCGCCACTCATGCTTCCAGATATGTTCATAAAAAGAAGTCAGTGTACTTTTGAGAAGAACGGACATTGCGATGTCACAGCACTTGCAGTATAAACGTCACTGCGTTACAGGCCAGGAAAGCGATTTGAAATGAAATGCTGGTTTTTCTTTCTGAAACAGGGTCTAACTAAACAGTCTAAAATGGCACTTGCTGAGCATTAGTGGCAACACACACAGACAACCAGGCACACCTGCTCCAATCATCACACTGCAAAAAGGAGGCGGTGTGGGTCCGCGGAGTCCGGTCTGTGAGCGTGGAGAATGTGGCTGTTCCTCTCGTCAGCCTTCCTAGGCAGGCTTGGCTCAAAAGTTCTTTCCAACATAGACTTTACACATATGCTTGTTATTACACATGGGAATAAATAATCAGGAAATTATATATTTAGAAATCAGGAGTATATTTAGCTAAAAAAAAGTGCAAGCTCGCAGCATAGCAGAGAACAGCCGTGGTGTCGGCAATGTCTGCAGCGTGACACCGGGCCTTCCCTCCCCTTCCCGGTCACCCGTGTTTGAGCAAGTGTACTTGGCAGATCCAAAACACTCCCTTAGTTGATTCAGAAAATGTTCCATAGTGACAGTCAGGACACTGTTGAGAGGATCTGAAAAGCACACGCAGGGGTGAGCGGACGGAGCCTGAAGCCCCCTCTCCTGGGGCCGACACAGTGCGGCTCCTCGTTGCCTCAGACCCCTGCTGGCTCGTATACCCAGCGCTGTCCAGCTAGGCTCACATGTTGTAGGCCACGTAGATGGGGTCCAGCTGGTCAGCCAGGAAGCCATCCCGCAGGTGCATGCGCTGCTTCTCGCCCCGAGAGTTGATGGGGATCACTCCGGGATCCACGATGACCACCACCCCTACCACAAGGTAGTGCTCTTCCAGCACGACGTTGGTCACCAGGGCCACCAGGTCCAGGGCATCCTGCTCCAGACCGTCCAGCTCCACCACTACCACCAGCAGGTTGGTCCAGGTGAACACGGCACTGCAGGAGAAGAGACAGTCACAGAGACCCGCAGCTTGGGAGCAAGCAGATTCCGGGGCGGTGCAGCAAAGGCCGCTGCTTCCATTCACTAGCTCAGTGCTGCTATTTAACGCCAGTTGTAATTTTAAGGCCGGCCTGACTGTATCTTACAGGAATGGCTCACTCAAGTGCTCCTGATGAGAATCAAGAGCTCTCAGCACTCGATATGGAAAGCTGTGCTTGTCCCAGGGCAAGCCCCCCACAGCGTGAAGAGATCAGGGCTCACCACTGTTTAAATGAGAAGATCACATTTAAGCTAGAAATACTTCAGAATGAACACAGTGGCAATCTCACGTTCTGCCTCTATGCGGAAGACAGCTGTGTGACTTAAACATGATCAGAAAAAGGAAGACAGAAATGTATCTAGAAGAACAGGTACGAAGTGCAGGCAGGTCCTTCTGGGAGAAAGGTGAGGGCCATCCGGCTCCCAGGGGCTCTGCGTGTGTGGGGACTGTGCTCTCAGGAGAATGGCACCTGGGACTGCCCTTGTATGCAGCGCTCGTGCCCAAGGAGAGGCTGGATGGACAGCACTTACCATTCGGCGATGCTCCTGTGCGCACGGATCACAGAGGTCTCTATATCGATGGGGTGGTACCGCATGCCTCTGAGCTCCAGGGTCTCATCCAGAGACCCGACAACATACAGGGCATCATGTCGCTCTGTGAACATGGGCATGTAAATGCTCAGGAAGCAAGTCACACAGGAGTCTTCCTATCCTCTGGCACAAACTCCACCAGGTACCAGGTGGAGGCCATGACATTAACATTGCTTGTAGAGATGCCAACAACTCAGTCTTACCTGTGTATGGTCAACAACCTCAGCAGTTACAGCAATGTATGCTGACACAGTTTTAAATCATTTTAGTTATAGAATGGTATAGCAGCCATGTGCTACAGAAGTTGTGACTCGAGCTGTTAGGCCTTCAGGGGCTGGACCTCTGGGTAATAACCACAGCTTGGCCTTGTCAGGGTGGAAAGGGTATCACATGTGATTGAAGAACCAAGCAGAGCGCACTATGCTCATTTAAAAAAAAAAAAAAGCAGGTTCTGAGACAGCTATGTCATTGGGAGGACCTAAAAGCTTATTACCAACTGCTACCACTACCCTCACCATATCCTCTGCAGAGGTTAAGAGTCTAAGATAAAGTGGGGCGCAGCAATAGGAAAAGGAACAGCAACACACAGAGAAAAGTATTATTGGAGGCTATTCTTCACCCCACAGTGAACAACATGAATCATGACACCAGGGGTTGTGGGGTGTAGGTATGAGGTAACAGAGTGCTTCCAAAGTCTAGGGACAAGGCTCACAGGCTATAGTAACAGAACTCCCAGCCCCTTCACCAAGGCAGCCCTTCATCAAGGACCTCCTACCTCCACTGGCATCAGTCAGCTCTGTCCTGCGAAGGAAGCCAAGGTAGCCAGTCCTCGCCCAAATGGTCTGGGTGTCTCCAAAGCTCAGGCGGGCACTGAAGTGGTCAGCATGAAGTGTCTCCTCCCCATAGACCGTGTAGTACCCAGTGGCATTGTGGGGACTGCTCACCCAGATCTAGGGGACATGGGTAGTCAAGGGGACAAGCAAACCATTGAGTACTGATTCTATCCTGTGGCCCAAGACGGCCTCAAGATAACACCCAAAAGGGTAGGGTGCCTTTCCAACGTCTTACTTTGTAACTAAATACGACAAGCATAGAGAGCCAACACAAATATGACTAATTGCTATTATTATTTCTTCTTCCTTCTTCCCTGTCCCCCCTTCCTCCTTCCTTTAGACAAGGTCTTGCTATGTAGCTCAGGATGGCTTCCAATTTATAATCCTCCTACCTCAGCCTCCTGATAGCTAGGATTGTGTGTGTGTGTGTGCACGTGCACATGTGTGTGTCCATGTGCACGTGTATCACCATGCCTAGCATAACGCTTCTAAAATAAATTGTTCCTTTGTTCCAGGAATATCTGTATGGTTCATTCCTCTCTGGGTATGTTCCCACTTCCCTATGTCAAATGACAGTGACAGGAAGAAGGGGGTAGTCTGATGTTCACAACAGTGGCAGGTTAAAGCACACTGTGTGGAGAACACAGTTGCTCACTAACTTACCCTAAACAACGTAAATGATGCACTGGTGTCCATGATACCCCTACAAACCTGTGGCCATGTGCATTCATGCAGGAAGCTCACATGAGTTGATATGCATCCATGTGTAGACCAAAGTCTATAGGTGTGTGTCTATGGTCCCCAATAGTGTTGAGGGGCCTCTTAGTAAGAGCCCACCCAGAACCCACTAAGCTGCCCACACTAACATGCTGCACAGAAGCTTCCAAAAGAGAAGCAGAATGGGGGCAGCTACCATGAGGAGTCAGTCGGCCCCGTCAGCTTGGAGCTCACGTCTTGTGGGAACTCCCTTGCAGGTTCTCCTTGCCCTTACCTCCTGGTGCCTATAAACAGGTCTTACCTGCCCACTGCCCATAAGTGAGGAGCCCTATTTTCCCACTGTACACAGTGAGGGACCCCCTGCAACCTGATCACTACAGTGAGTGAAGGTCCTTATTTACCCATTGCCTGTGAGTGGGGGCCCCTGCCTGCTCGATGAGTCTGAAGTGTTTCACCTATTCATGAACAATGGAGCCCACTTTCACCTACCCACTCTGTGAGTGAGGGACAATAGCTGCTCACTGCCCATGAGTAAATGGTACGCCTACCTCTTATCTGGAAGTGAGGGGCTCTTCTGTCCAGTGAGTAAGGCACACTATTTACCTGAGGCCTCTGACAAGCTCTATGCACCACAACTGCCTCACATACGGGCAAGTCTTTGGGACACCAAGGATCTAAACCCGGGACAAAGTCCTGTGCGGCCTTGAACCTGGGGCCAGTGTTTGATTGCCTCTGAGTCTGTGACCGTGGCTCTGATGCAAAACTAATTTTTAAGGAACGGCTGACCAGTTCTGTATTCCTGTTCCATAGGCTGCTGATGGTTCCCTTGCAACTCTCCCCAGTGCCCTTATAACTTTGCTGTGAGGTGACTCAGGGAGCGGCCTCTTTCCCCATATACTGTGAAACCCTGCATATCAGCAGGGTCTAAGAGTGCAAGAGAGGCAGGAAAGAGGCCATTTCTAGGATGCTTAAAAGACATACAAAAGTGGGAAAGCACTTAACAGTGCTTGCTGCTCTTCCAGAGGACCAGTGTTTGGTTCTCAGCGCCTACGTCAGGTGGCTCACAACCACCTGTAGCTCCCCTCCAGGAAGATCCCAGCCTCTGGTATCTATGGGCACCCACCCTTGTGTGCTCACAGCCACAATAAACACACCCACAAATAAAGAATAATGAAAGCAGATCTTTTTAAAAAGACACATGGAGTCCCATGGTTTGGAGCTCCTGGATCCTAAGGAATTCCAAAAGGAAGAGAGGAAGCCAGGGGTCTGAAAGGCCCATATACTTCTGGGCCAATACCCAGCCTCAGGCGGCACTCACCTCACCCAGATGCGAGTCTCCGAGGGGCCCTTTGGTCTCAGTATGTGCAATGATGACCTTCACTCCTGGGAGGATCTGGAAGGAGGAACGCTGTTAAAGGCCCCGATGAAAGAAGAGAAAAACCTCTAGACTTTCAATGCAGCAGCACTGGCCAGTCTGTTTCTCACAAACCCTTCCCTATCTGCCACTGAAGCTAAAAAGGGCAATCATCGGGGCTGACTACAGACCAGGAAGGTGTGTGTGTGTGTGTGTGTGTGTGTGTGTGTGTGTGTGTGTGTGTGTGTGTGTGTATCCTAGAACCTGTTCTAAATTTGATTTGAATTTTAAAAGAAAAGGCACTAACAGAAATATGTTGTGAATCTGAACGAAATGACACAGCTCCTGAAAATGGGCCCTGCATGCTTTATTGGGAGGGCATTCGGTGGGTCCTCTGCCCATCTCCGTAGGTGCTTCTCCCTGCAGAAGGCCAAATGCAACGCTTCCCAGTCTGTTCTCACCAGGCAGTTGTCACTGACTCAGGCCATGTGCCCCGCTGGGCCACCTGCTATGTCCCCAGTCTCCCCAGGACACAGAGGATGATAACGTGGACCTCAGAAAAGTGGGAGGCTGGCTGCAGGCAAGCATGGATGCTAGAAGCCTTGCTCTGCTCTGAGTTGTTCTGTCCCCTCACACACTGATGGATCCTCTACTCTCTCCCTGTGGCCACCCTGAATCCGGAAACCAAAGGACTCAGAACACAATTCCATCAGGCCCGTGGTACTCCTGCAAAGCAGTGTATAAAGTAATTGTGGTGCAGCCATATATGGACAAGGTGGGAACAGGATTCCTACAGGTAGCAAGGAAGGGAAAACATGTCAGATGGCTGTCTTTGATTACTTCCTTGCCTCCTAAAAGACAGCTGTAGCCTGGGCAGGACCCAGTGGGGTTTGGCGTGGTCAAGCTCCATTTCCTACCTCTGGGGCTAAGGTACATGTAGATGCATCCCTGGGAACCTCTGATAATCCTGGATGTAAAGAGGTCACTGTGCAGTTGGGTAGGCAGCAGGTGCCCACTCCACTGGTCTGTATGACTTCTCCCTGCCTTGTCATCCTTCCTTGACCTCTTCTTGCTCCCAAGGATACCAATCTTCCAGGGTTTGCTCTGCTGACCTCACAGTGGCTCTCATTTCTACATTCTCAGGCAGATTTAGCCCCTCCCAGCCACCTGGAGGTTTCTGGAGGGTGGGGGCTCACTAGGCCAAGACTGGTTTTGGCGGCCAGTCAAAACTGGCCTGTGCCCTGTTGATCCTGTTCTCTACTGTCACCGTGTATCAGAGCACTCATTCTCTTCCCCAGTGCAGGCTCAGGGCTGCGCTTTGTTATGGGAGGTATGAGGGCCCTTGATCTACAGCCTACCTGCTCCACCCTTGCCAGTGTCTGCAAAGACAGAGCCCTTCTCTGCTTTCACCCATGGGCATTCCAGTTATGGGCTATGGGCTCTGAGTATTCACAGATGTAATCTCATATTTCTAGGCTTCAGTGGCCCATCCCACTCCCCACATGATATCATATTCACTGGGAGTATGCAGCCCAGCACTGTCAACACCACAGGGTTCCATGGCCCAACATCTTCTACCTTTCCAGACTCCATCAATGGCAGGCTATGTGGAGAACCTCGTTCCACCAAACGAACTCTAAAAATTGACAGAGAAAGAAATTCAGAATAAAACTTACTACATGGTCATTTCTAAAAAGGCAAATCACACGAGTTAAAGTGAGTCCACAATGCCGTTTCCTGAGCCCAAGCATCTCTGCCTTGGCCAGCACCATCACCAAGAGGATGCTGGAGATACCCAGTGCAGGCAAACCCAGCCTGCAGCACTTAGTCACAGGGTTTGGGGAAGGAACGGTACCTGTCATGGCGCAGCGCTCGCATGTCCACATAGACAGTTGTGGGGTCCGGGCCGGCTGTGCCCTGGAAGGAAAACAACAGAGGAGGTTCCTTCAGAATTCTTATGCTCTGCTCAGTTTCACAAGTGTGGCCATACGGTGGCTCCTCCTAGGCTGTCTGTGACAACCAGAAGAGAGGCTGTGCATCTGCAAGCAGCCTGCACAGGGGCTCATTGTCCCCCATGGCAGAGTTGATGCTGTCCACCCAAACATCTACTTGGCTAGATGACACTGAGCAAAGCTAACTGTGAATAAAATATCAAATCTGAGAATTTTTATGTTAGTTCTGATAAATTTCTGTTCCCGCTAGCTTCAGCTGTGCTGGAACAACAGTGCAGAGTGGGAACATTTCCACCCAGCATCAGGTTAGGGCCTGGCATCTCACTGACTCTGCTCTGGACTAAGCACAGCAGACACGCAGACAAGCCAGACAGCTTGAGTGTCACCCCAGCAGGAAGTGTTAGTATCGTCACGTAACAGGGTTTATTATTATTTTACACGTATTGTGTTTGCGTGCATACCCACATGCCGATAGCATGTATGTGGAGGTCAGATAACAACCTGAGGGAGTCAGTTCTTGTCTACAGTGAGTGTCCCAGGGACCGAGGTCAGGTTATCAGGCTTGGTAGTAAGCACTTTACCCACTGAGCTATCCCACTGGGCCAGTATTAGCATTTTATTGACAAGGAACATCAAATTAAATGGATACCCTGTTCAACTTCATTCCCTGAAGATTCTAAACAGCATAGCCTTTCACCAGCCTCTGAAAAACTTCCTTTTCATTTGGTTACAAAGGAACTTTTGTAAAGTCAAATAATTCTCATTGTGAATAAACTAAGACAGTAAAAGAAACATGTATTTTGGAATCCACCAGAAGATCACATGGACTTTAGAAGCGGGGTGGGGAAGAGGGTGGGGGGGCTCACAGACATGGAGACACTAGCAAGGTTGAGGGCAAGGTCCTACCTGCTCAGCTAGTTTTCCCAGCCTGTTGGGCTGACAGAGGCCAGGGCGGCCAGCAGAGGGAGACAGGGAGGAAATAGCACAGGAAAACAAACAGAAGGCCACAGGCCACATGAGAAACACCGTGAGAGAGAAGAACACATCACTGTATCTTAAAGAGCAAACACAGATCCATCATTACAAGTTCTGCCAGTGCACATGGCTGCCATGTGCTGACAAACGAGGCCAATGCCCTTCCATACATGGGGGTTGGAAAGCACATCCAGAGCTAGAATCAGTATTTCTTGACTGATGGTCAGTCATGATGGGAACATCAAGCCAGAGTCCCCTAGTCTCTCCTGAGACTTAAAGCAGTCTAGAGCACTGCCTTTTCACGGTCAAGGGGACATTAGTCAAATAAGGTGGGAAAGAGGGTGACAACTTTTAGACAGGTGTAGACTCTAGTGCCAAGTTCCATGCTGCACATGCAGCCACCCAAAGAACAGGGTATGTGGGAACATGTGCTCTGGGGACCCAGAAAGGATATTCACAGCACTGGATATGTCAGATGTCCGGTCAGTATTCGGCTTTAAGATATGCTCAGAAAGAAGTGAAACAGAGACTAGTATAAAGTCAGAAAACAGTTGGAGAGATGCCTCAGAGGTTAAGAACACTGGCTGGTCTCCCAAAGGTCCTGAGATCAATTACCAGCAACCACATGGTGGCTCCCAACCATCTATAATGAGATCTGCTGCCCTCTTCTGGCTGGCAGGCACACATGCAGGCAGAATACCGTATACTGTATTAATAATAAATAAATAAATAAATAAATAAATAAATAAATAAATCGTAAAACAAGGATAGCTGCTGAAAAACCTTGTGATACTCATGTCGATTCTAAAACGTCACTTAGATTACTTCCTTAGTAACAGTCCTCCTAAAGCAGCCAATACAAATTATCATCTTTATTAGTGCTCTAATTTGAAATGTATACATGTATGACCTGTGTGTTTGTGTGTGTGTATTTTTAAAGGCAGAGTCTCTCTATGTAGACCTGGATGGCCTGAAACTTGCTATATAATCATGGCTGGGCTCAAACAGAGATGCACCTGCCTCTGCCTCCTGAGTGCTGGTATTAAAGGCGTGAGCCACCACACATAGATTACTACAGATTTCTTAAGAAAGCAAGTTCAACCTTGCTTTTAAAAATTACATTAAGTTAAGTGCATGTTACACTTAACTTAGAAATGCTCACAGGCACAATAGTCACTCTCAAAAACAATTTTTCTATCTGAACATTCCTGTTCATTGGAAAGAACAGGATATCTTTCTAAACAAAGCCCTCATAATCTTCAAAGCTGAGTGACTCTGTGGACATGTAACATCCCCAGCTCTAAGGTGGAGATACAGATAGAGCTATGTCCTGGTGTCAGCCTACAAATGAGTTATTCTCTGGTGCAGGTGCCAGTGATCCTGGGTATAGCCAACTTACCTGGAGGCAGATGGCCACATTGACCCTGCATCCAAAGGTGGTGCTCACAGCACGTGCAGGGAGGCCCAGGTCTTTGAATAGCTTGGAAAATGACTGTGTCAGTGAGATCCGGGGCCGTTCCTCAGCCACCACCATGCATGTGCGCACACAAGACAGGTTCACCCCCTTCATCTGCAGAAGAGCGAGAAGTCACTCCACGACTCGTACAGGCTGGGACCCTCAGCAATGGCCATCTGAAGGAATTTCTGTGGGATGCCCATGGGCTCTGGCTCTGGATCTCAGTACATAAAGGCAAGTCTGAACACACTCCCATTTCCCCTAGTTCTGCCTTCACCTGGGGGATTCTAAGCACAGAAGCACTGGTGAGTGCCCTGAGGAGTCTATGATCAACCCTCCGTCTAACCTCCTGACATGCCCTCCTCTCTGGCTGGGGAAGAGAGCTTGGCAGAGGCATGTGGACTTCGCAGCTATGCAGGGCTGGGCGCTTACCCTCAGGGCACCTGTCTGTGCACCGAGGCCCTTGGTGCACATCTCCATCACTGAGTAGGAACAGAAGGTGACTCGGGCCTTGTACTGGCTGACAGCAGATAGCCAGAGGGACACGTTGCTCTCCAACTCCAGTGGGGGAACGAGGACTGACTGGTGTCCAGAGTAGACGCTGTGAGGAGAAGGACCGTTGGAAGGAGCCAGTGTACCAAGCCACAAGCACACTTGCTCCTTCCTCACATATACCATTTCTCCAGCCTGGAGCGGCATAGGTCTGCTCAGAAGTCCAGTGGGGGTTAGCAGAGAGACACTGTGGGTTACAGTCCTGGCCTCCACCCAAACACTCAAAAATATCAGGAAGAGGCTTCCTCCACACAGAGGTGGGTCACGACCTCTTAGCATTTGAAAAACCCAGGTTCTTTCCAATCACTAATAATGGAAAGTGTTTGTATGGAAAAATATTTGTATTCGTTTCCTTTTTTAATTATCATGTGTGTGCACTCATGCGTGTGCGTGTGTGAGTGTGTAGGTCAGTTGTCAGGGGGCAACTTTATAGAGTCTGTTCTTTTACTTTCATGTGGATTCCAGGAATTAAGCTCAGGTTGCCAGACTTGCATAGCAACTGTCTTTACCTATGATCGATCGATCTCTCTTTCTCTCTCTCTCTCTCTGTTTTACCACAATCTTACTATGTAGGCCTGGAACTTACTAGGTAGAGCAGGCTGGCCTGAAACTTAGAAGTCTACTTACCTCTGTGACTAAAGGCATGCACCCCCACACCCAGCTATTTTTACTCTTTTATTAAACTGTAAGCCCAGATTCAAACCACCTAATCCCCAAACAAAGACATGCAAACTTCTCAGCTTCCTAGACACTCAGGAAGCCATTGGAGTGTCTGATGTTATAAGGAATCACATGGCCTACACAGGCCCCAGGCATGATGGGTACATGCCCTCACCTACACAGACACCACAGTGCAAAGCCGAGGCCACAGTAGGGATCCAGGCAGATGGCGATCTGCCGTGAGGGGTACAGCTCACACTGCAGCTTTATGGAGCGGCACAAGGCACTTGTGGCTGCATGTGACATCTGCAGGAGAGAAGAAAAGGTCTGCTCAGGGCTGTGAAGGAAGAAGGGGTTAGAGGCCACATCTGCTATGCAATGCAGTTGCCTGGGCACACAGCTCTGTATCATCATGCACCAAGTTACTTTTTAAGAAAATGATTGGCTCATACCCCCCTAGAACCTGAATAATACCCATGAAAATCACACATAGACATCTCTGAAGTGAGACTTCATGGCAGCAAAGCATTCTAACTGCACTATTATAAGATGATTTATTTGTTTTATTGATATGCATGAGTTTATGCATACCACATGCATGGCTGGTGTCCACAGAAGCCAGAAGAGCCTGGAATTGGAATTACATGTGGTTGTGAGACACATGAAATGGGTGCGGGAACCTGGGTCCTCTGCAAGCTCAGCAAATGCTCTTAATGCTGAGCTCTCATACCAGCCCCTGTAAGTGAACTCTTAATGCACATTAAATAAACTCAGCAAAGTCACCCCAATCTAGAGACCAGACATTGTCATAAACAGTGAATGATGCAATGTTCTCAGGAGTCTAATTTTGGGCTTCATCAACATTTAACATAAATTAAAAAAACAAACAAATAATATTGTTGCTTTGTGCCTTGGACAAGAAGCATCTGCCTAAAGCTACAAGACACATCCTTCCGATCTGTAGCCTCGCTCCTGCTCGTTCCCTCAGTGTTCGCATGAGATCCTACCTTAACTCCAGCTAAGATCCCTGTCGTCGACACACTGAAGTCCAAGTATGCGAGCACATCTGGGGAGGGCGGTCTGAAAATGCTAGCTACCTTCTTTTTTGGAATGTCATCTGTTAAACAAAAGATGTTAATGTTACACAGCTCACACTGGTAGAAGCATCAGCTTCTCTAGACAAGACAGGTATAATTTTGTGTCGGGAGACCCATCTGTCTCACTAACTCGGGCTACCAGCAATCGGGATATGTATACTGTTTACACGAGGGAAAGTTCACTCTTTCGGGAGAGATCCCTGGTGCAGGCTCACCGGGTCTATTCTGCGGCTGTGCAGCCTGAATGCTGAAGGGACAGAGACAGTCACTTCACTGCTGAACAGGAGAGGTCAGAGTGCTGAGGGCATGCCAACCCTGCAGAGGCTGGGGTGGAGCTCCAGGGGGGAGCCCCGTCCATGCAGTAAGTCCCGCTGCCGTCTGCTGAATAGATGGGCAGACCGAGCGCTTGAGACTGAAAGAGTCTGCCCAGCTGCAGCGCGGAGCCTGACCCCCGGCGCATGTCAGCCGCCCCAGGGCTAGCTCTTCATGCCTGCCGCAGTGTCAGGCACAGGGCTATATTTGTCTCTGGCTTCCACATGAAATAGAACTTCAGTTGCAAGGGTACATTGGGAAAGGAGAGAGAGGTTCCTGCCACTCAGAAGCCAGCACCTGGTTCCTAGCAGAGTGCAGGGACTGTGCGGCCTACAGCTGCAGACCTGCTCTCAACCCAGCATGCCGACTCAACCGCAAGACACAGCGTCTTCCCAGCTGCTGTGAAGGCATCTCAGGGCATGGCAGCACTCACCAGTGACAATGACAGGGATTCTACGGGGTGCACAGTAAAAACTGTGCCCCCCAAGAAATCAGCAAAAATACGTAGACAATTGCCAGCTAACTATGTAGGCAAGAGGCAGTGGAGGACGGGGATTTTAGTCCCTAACACATTGAGTATGGGGACTGCTGATGGTAGGCCCAGAGCTGAGAAGACCTCACATCCTGACAGAACAGCCAGCCCACATAAGGAACAGTCACCTAATGACCTGCTACCACGGTGCCTGCTCTATCTACCAGGCAAACCCAAGAATGCTGCTTGCCATTTATACAAGCTGATACAGTTATTGGAACACTTGGTTTTTCAATGTTATTATATTATGTGTATACGCATATGCCTGAGTGTATATACGTGCCCTATATACGTGCAGAGGTCAAGAGGGCACTGGATCCCTTGGCACTGGAATTGTGGGAAGCTGCAAGCCTCCAAATGGGTGCTAGGAACCCCACCCCAGGCCTCTGCAAGAGCAACAAGTGCTCTTAACCACGGAGTCACCTCTCCAACTCCTTAATGACTGTTCTTTGCATGTCAACAACACAACTCCAACAACAGAAAGCCTATAAGAAAGCAAGAATGCTTTGTCTTTGCAGGGGCAGCTGCTGGAGGCACATACCTGTATCTAGGATGGTTGGCCAAGTCCTGACATCGACAGCGGCAGCTGCCTCTTTGGACTTGAGCAGCCGTGTAATTGCCTGTGTGCTAAGGACACACGCAGATTTGCTGACCTGCATCACATGGAAGCAAGAGCCCAAGTAAACTGTAAGTCATTCATCCGCAAACCACCCTGCAGAGGAGACCAAGCGCGCCATGTGCCACGACTTCCTACCCAGGAGGACTTGGCCTGCCAGTGGGGTGAGTGTACCTCTACAATCATCTTCACAGTGGGCAATGTGGTGCCAAGGTTCTGGGGGTGTGGAGGTCGCACAGTGACAGGCACACAGCCACAGTAGAGGCAGCCGTAGAATGCAGCAATTAGATCCACCCCTGGGGAGGAGACAGGTACATGGTCAACACCGGGCTCAAGAGCATAGGTAGCCAATTTCAGCCCTGGTGAGGACAACCTCGAACATCTGTCTACAGATAGAAAAGGGACAAGCAGGCATGATTTAAGACAGCCATGGTTAACTCCAAATGATAGGTACTTCCCAATTCCAGCACTGACAGTAAGCACAGTACTGAGAGTAAGTAAGGGCATCGCCTACACCTGGGAGAAGTCTCAGGAGCAGCCATGGGGATGTGGCACTGTGGATACATGGGTGCTCACACACTGCAGTGAGAAGGTTCTTGCCCTGTGCAGTAGACCTCTGGCCCATCAGGCCCAGGAGCTAAAGGGGCTAGACAAGTCTACATATGCAGACCTCAGAGGACAACCTTTGTGACAAACTGCTTGCAGCGCAGGCTCCCCAGCCTCCATACCAAGTGGGGCCATTTCTTCAGACACCTAAGAAAACTTTAAGTCTATCTCAAAATGTATTAAAATTCATTAGAAAATGATATGAACAGAAACCATAATTTTTTAAAATATCAGACATGAACAGCTCATTTCAAGATAAAGATGCAGACTGAAGGAGCACAGGACAACAAAGTCTAAGGATAAAAGACAAGGATGACACTTAAAACTTTGAGTGGGAAAAGAGCTAAAAGAGGAAATGTCAGTTACTAAAGACAGAAGAAGATACACAGAGATGGAAGAAACAGAGGTACGTGAAGAAAAGCAAGGGATGAGAACGCACAGTGGGAAGATGGTAATTCAAGAAACCTTCTTCACTTACAGGACGTGAAGACTTTCATGTGAAGTGAGGACAGTGTGAAAGGGTGAAGGAAGTTGGAAGAGCATCTGCTGCAGCCTGAATAAAAGGGGGAGGCAGAGCCCTTGCCCAGCATGCACAAAGCTGGCTTCACTTCTCAGTGCCGTGAAGAGAGTGGGCGGGGTATGAAGGAACATGCACCAAAAACTTCAGCTTCTTTAAAATATCACAAGGTGGTTGAGATACTGTCAGAACTACTTTGAGAATGCTGCACATAATGTGTAGCAACAGGACATTCCAATCCAGCTCTGTCCTAAAGCAGTGATTCTCAACCTGTGGGTCGTCACTCCTTTGGGGTTGAATGACCCTTTCACAGGGGTCATATATCAGATATCCTGCATATCAGATATTTACATTACGACTTGTAACAGTAGCAAAGTTATGAAATAGAAATGAAATAATTTTACGGTTGGGGGTCACCACAACATGAGGAGCTGTATTAAAGGCTCACAGCATTAGGAAGGTGGAGAGCCACTGTCCTAAAGAATCAGTGGCTTTAGAGTGAGAAAGCAATCGTAGAGACCATGTTTAGTAAATCTCTATAGTCTGACCTTGAGCTGAAGGGACAGTATGAACAAGGATCTCTCTAAGAAACACAACTATACTTCAATTGCTAGCTCTGCTCTCAGCAGCCAGCAGCGGTCACTGCCCCTTCCCCACCCCTTGTTCTGAGATGCTGTACTGGAAGGATGAGAGTCTAGCTCTACAGTAAGAAGGAAGAGCATGAGCACTTGCTACCCTAGCAGCAAAAAATGCTACCAACAGTACTAGGAACAGAGGTCCCACCCAAAGGTCTCATGGTAGCACCAGAATCACAAGAGCAGAGAGGGGCTGAGCTCAGGTTCAGAGGGTCAGGAGAGGGTCTTGGGTGCACGTGTACCTGGGGGATAGACCAAAGCCACGTGGTCCCCAGCATCCAGTCGCCCCTTCTCCATCAGCGCAGCAGCCACTCTCTCAGCCCTTTTGTGCAGCTGGATGCAGGTTGCGGTGCTGGTGACCGTGCCCTGTGGAAGAAGCAAGTCCATCCGTGTGCTGATGCTTTCAGACAGAAGAGCACCTGCTCTGGGACCTGTGTGCGGCATTCTGCACACCAGGTCCTGTGGTCAGGAATTAAGTGAGGTCAGAGCCAGGTAATTCTG
Source organism: Pachyuromys duprasi (assembly GCA_028658305.1). NCBI lineage: Eukaryota > Metazoa > Chordata > Mammalia > Rodentia > Muridae > Pachyuromys > Pachyuromys duprasi. The sequence goes on from CM053756.1 coordinate 49,234,175, forward strand.
GGCCTGCCAGATTCTTGTAGTAGCAGTTTGAGCATCTCTGAGTGGCCCAACCTGAATCTAAAAGGATAAAGACTTTTCCTCATACCTGACAGAGCCAAAGACTGTAAAAAGCCAGAATACCCATGCCTGGGACCCATCTGAATCCTGAACCCTTCCCGAGACCTGTGTCACTGGCCTCCCCAGTCCAAGCCTGTAGGACATTGCCCTCTTGTCCTGCCCAGAACCAGTGCTCTGGCACCTATAATTCTCTGCACTCCACTGATCTGGAGGTTCTCTCCACAAGCTGACTACATCTTTGTTGACAATTAATCACTATCTGTTAGCATGACTTAGAATTCAATTATAAGATGGATATTTATTGAGATACACCAGGAAGCAAGATAGCCTCTCACATGAGAAACTTGAGTTTTTAGCAGAGAAGACATCCCATTGTTTAAACACAGAGGGCATCAACTAGCATCTCTGAATAACTTGAACATGGAGGCACAGTCCTGTACCTGCCCTTGAGGCTGAGAAAGGAAGATGGAGAGTTGAAAGACAGCCTGGGGTATATAGCAAGATCCTGTTATTTATAAAAATAGATAAAAAGCAAATCTCTGAATGAGCAAAGAGTACCAGGATCTAATTTGCATTTTCTAACATCAGGGTATCCGCCCTTTATGTGACAAAAATAAAGATCTCTTAAAGCATGTTTGATGTAGCTGGCAGAGGAGTCACACAGGCTTTCATAATGTTTGTTTCTATAATTTTGAAATGTGAGGGTTACAGAATCTTCTTTAGATTGAAGGCATTCTTAAGTGTGGTGTAGAGCATTAACAGACATTTCAGACAATGTGACAGAGAATATCTCAGTCACACAGGAGAAGCAGTTGGAGCAGCAATATTATTTGTCATTTCAAAGATTCAAAGGTGTAAGCAAATGTACACAGACTAAAATGCATAAGAATTACCACATAAGCATTTCCTTTTTGCTCATGAACCCAAGAGCATTTACACAGATATACTTTCTAGTAAGAAAACAGAGCTGATAAGAATTTTCCAGATAAATGCAAATCAATAAATAGGCAGAGGTGTCTACAAGAAAAGCAACAGGCAGAGAGAACAATGCCATAGAAGGGACCAGAGCCTAATACCATTCCATTGTCTCACCAGGAAGAGTGAAGACAGTGGGAAAGAGCCCGACACCCCGGCCTCACCTTGGCGTTCAGCAGCAGGAACAGTGGGTGGTCGGGAGTAGTGTGAGCCCGCCACTGTAGCACGTCTGCCAGGAACAAGAACTGAAAAGAGAAAAGGGCTCGCACCTACACAATCACGGATGTCACCCGACCCCAGGAGCCGCCCAGTACCTTCCGAGCCTGGTCACTATCCTCCAGGTGGGCCAGCTCTCTCCCAGAGGCCTGAGCGATCCTTTTTCCAGCAACCAGGTTCCCAACAATCATTGAGGCTGGTCCGACTTCTATAAACAGATTCCATGACAAATTGGGAACTGTCACATGACTTACTTACATGTTATACTAGCAATTCTAAAACATACTTGGGTATTTAATACTTTTCTTTAAATGCAAATATTCAGATCACTCTCAAATATAAACTATGTTATATAGCATATTGTTGGGATGTTAACCAGATTATTAATGTTTTATTGCTTTACTATATTTTATGTATAAATACAAACTCTTGAAGTGTGTCATACTTAGTGATATTGTATGTGTTCAATAACCAGTAAAAGTTAGCTTCTCCTAAATATTTATATTACCAAAACAATGAAAAACTGAATATACTAGTTAAACTAGACTTTACACTAAGTTACACCAGAAACAGGAAACTAGCCCTTGAGAAAGTTCTGTTCCTGAAACCTAGTGGCTACTAGAGGCTCCTTGGATTCCAGAGCCCTGTCTATTTTACAGACATCATTTCTACCTCCAAGGAGCCACCTTGAATTTACTATTAAAACTGGACCCTAAGAGGCATGTGGCCACCAGCAGGCAGCTGCACCAGCAGCACCCTCTCTTGTTGCCAGGAGCAGCTGCACTGGCATCGCCCTTTTGTGAACCAGGAGCAGGTGCATACACTTACTCTAATCCTTAACCTCAGGCCCAAGGAGGTGGGTACTTACTCTTGCAAGATCCAGTGCAGTGCACCCCAGCCAGGACTGCAGCCAACACCAATTAAGGCCACACAGCCTTGTCGTTAGGTACAACTAACCTGGCTGCTTCTGGCGTGGCTTGGGGAGGTTGGTAACACAGGTGTGAGGGCACATCAACACATTGCATGGGTGTAGTGTCCCTTCCAGAAAGCGCTGCTTGGTTTCAGAAATGTGAATTCCTCCAAGAGGAGCCTTGGGCAAGGTGTTGGCAGGAACCAGGGCCAAACAGTAGACGCCGACCTGGTGGATGCTGTCGATGGCCTGGAAGGCAAGAACTCTGCTGAGCCTGTGCTGCCAGCCCAGGGTGGGGAGAGTTGGAAGGAGACACCACACAGAGCAGAAAGCTGAAGTGCGGACATCTAGGAGGTGAGTGACATCTAGAACATCTCCTCAAGCAAAGAGGGCAGAGAGTGTGCCTATTTCTACCACAAAAGCATGCTGAGGCCTCCAGCTGGGAAGAGGTGAACCAAAATGACAGAAGCTCGATGTCCTGAATTTGGAATTATGTTTCTATTTTGAATACAATTCACTTAATTTCAAGAAGCAATCCCTGAGAACTGAAAGTAAGAAAAATGTACTCAATCAGAATTCAGCTGGCAGCACAGTTCTGAGGCTCAGTTTAATGTGGCTTTAAACAGTATGGCTAGTTGGTCCCCAGGGAGATATGCACAAAGGAAGAGAACTGCAGAATCATGTGAGCTTTTCCCAGCTCTCCTGCCTGAGTCAGTTTGGAGACCAGACTGTGAGGCACTGAGGCCCAGTGGCCAGAAGCCAATGAGTGACACTCTCTGGCTCTTGGCAACTACATTAACAGGAGGACAAGGAGCTAAGTGGAAACCCCATTGTCTTGAGTTTGAATAGGAATTCTCAGCATAAATTCGGAATACAGAGAATCTTACAAACAAGAAAACAGATGCCATTTTCTACTCCGTCCTCTGAGAACAAGCGCAGGGTAATGACTAAGTGATAACCAGTGGTGATTAAGTGATGAGTAGTGATGACTATGATAACTAAGTGCTAACTACTACGGTCAAGTTCACAGACAGTGGCCTCCAATATCCCACTCAAGGCTGCACAGGATGGGAACCCTTTTGTCTAGCCTACCTGTTTCTACCATGGCCTCAGAGACCACAGGCTTTATCAAGTGCTCCCACTGACCTCTGAAAGATAAGTCATAGCTATAGCACACTGAAACATAGACATTTAAACCCATTAGTTCATGAAGAAACAAGCAAGCCAACGCAGGTCACCCCCAAAGGATTCATTAATCTGAAATCCAGACACCATCTTTTTTTTCCTACATGTTCGAGTTCATCCTGGAGGATGGATGAAAACTCACAGCGTGACTACCACAGAATCACAAGCACAGGATGGAGAGGTGCCAGGAAAGGGGGAGCCCTAGGCTCTCTGAGCCACCTTCAGAATCTCGCCAGAAAACTGGCCTAGTCCGAACAAGCCTGCAGACGCACTGTGCAGGAGCCACAGCCACAAGACATGACACATGAGAGCGTGGTCGAGTGAGACTTCGGAAATGCTACTCCACAACCTGTTTCCCTCAAAACTGCCACAAAAGTCACAGAGGCAGTTATAGGCTAAAAAGAACGTGTCCTACCAATCAGTCATAATTTATGACCTTGTGATTGTGTCAAACTAAACAATCACCAGACAGTTGAGGGAATTTGAACAGTGATTAGACACTTAATTACACACATAAATTAGTGTTAATATTAAAGCTATGCTAACGGTGTCCACCGAGGTACAGTGTGGACATGAAGCAGAGTGATGGGGAATGTGAGGCTACCACACTGGTTAGTCTATTCCTGACATACCTGGAATGCTCTGTAACAATAGACAGTGTGGCCCCTCTGACTTTCACGGCACATATACTGGGTTCCCTTTTACCCATCTGTCATTTGTAAGCCCCCATGCACTGAAAACTGTGATGGTCCCCGCATGCCCACCTGCAGCACGCGGCTCATCCACTGGAAGCTGTCTTCCTCTGATGCATCGGGCCGCTGCTCGGCCACCAGGACGATGCGGTCATCATGCAGCACAGTCACGGAGAACACAGCGATCCTGAGACAAGACAGAGGCCAAGTGACCACCCAGAAGAAGAGTGTGGGCTCCTCCTCTCCCAGCTCAGGCTGTGCCAGCAGCGCAGAGTTCTGTGTGGCCAGCAGATTACTGTCAGCGCAGAAGGCAACCAGCCATTCTAACTTCTAGTACCATAGCTGGAACAGTCTAAACTCACAAAATAAGCACTCTGGTACTTAGCAAAATTTTTAAAAATCCTAATTCTAATGTTAATGGAACATTTCTTTGTGAACAACCCTTTAAAAGTTTTACGTTGCAAACAAAAGATCAAATATTTCAATAACGAGCTAATTAACCCTAATTGTTACTGATCTTTTTGGACTTGTTTACCTAACTTTAGAAATTTCAACAAGTCCTCTTCCATTAAGAAACAAATAAACAAACAACAACAACAACAAAAACCCTCTAAGGGCTGAAGAAGTAGCTCAGATGGCTGCTCTTCCAGAAGGCCTGGGTTTCATTCCAAGAGCCTACATGGTAGCTCATGATCTGTAACTCCAGCTCCAGGGCCTCTGTGGGCAGCAGGCACACATGTGGTGCACAACATGCACACACAAAATACCCATGCACATAAAATAAAAAAACATTTACAAATTTTTTAAAACTGGGTTTTTTTCTACATTTTCCTGCAGCATATTCATCTGGCAGTCCATGTGTGCAGGTCAGAGGAAAACTTTCAGGAGCCAGCTCTCTCCTTCCGCCAGGTAGGGTCCAGGGGTGAGCTTGAGTGATCAGTCTGGGTAGTAAGTACCTTATATGCTGAGCCATCTACTGGGCAAAGTCTCCTTCTCTTTTCTTTTCTCCCCCACCCCTTGCTTTCGTGTGTGTGTGTGTGTGTGTGTGTGTACGTGTACGTGTACATGTGCATATGTACCTTTACCTTGTTTGTGTATGTATCTGTCTGTGTGTGCACAAACACCTTTTTCTGCATTATTGTACTTTCAAAGCTATATCTGTCTTCTCCCATCAGAGTTAAGAAGTTGGGCTTCCTCCCCCATACAAGCCGGGGAGTGACAGACTGGCTAGATCCCAGGGGAGGACATTGCAGCCAGCCCTGAGGAGACAGGATAAGCTGGGGTTGGATGGAAGAGAAGGAGGTCCTCCCCTGTTGGTGGACTTGGAGGGGGCGGGGAGGAGAGAGATGAGGGAGGGAGTGGGAGGGTGGGAGGGAATGAGGGAGGGGGCTACGCCTGGGATTCAAAGTACCTAACCTGTGATTGAGATAAAAATAAATACATTAAATAAAAAAAAAGAAGCTGGGCTTCCCCACCAAACCCCTCTACCACTCTAATTCTGAGTCACTGCAGATGTGTGTGTTCCTTCAGCTGGCATGCCCACATATGCTGCATCATAGCAGATACAGCTCAATCACACATTACTTTATCCAGTAAGCTTTCTTGGTATTCTCTTCCTGTAGCGCTCCTAAATCTACTTTTCTAATACCATATCCAAAAGTTTTCCAATATGGAAATTATTGTGACAAAACCTCAGAAATGCATATGTCTGAGATTCCACAAAAGTTAAGGCACTGTGCTGGTTAGTTTTTCGTCAGCTTGACACAGGCTAGGGTTATCTGCGGAAAGGGAATCTTAATTGAGAAAATGCCTCTACCAGATTGGCTTGAAGGCAAGTCTGTTGGACATTTTCTTGATTAATAATTGCTGTGAGATGGTTCACACCACTGTGGGTGGAACCATCACCGGGCATATGGTCCTGAGTTTATAAGAAAGCAGGCTGAGCAAGACATGGGCAGCAAGCCAGTAAGCAGTGTTCCCCTGTGGTCTGTGCTTCAGTTCCTGCCTCCAGGTTCCTGCTTTGACCTCCTGCTCTGGCTTTCCTCTGCGATGAACTGTGAGGTGAAAGATGAGATAAACCATTTGTTCCCCAAGTTGTTTTTGCTCACAGCAAACTAGGAGAGCCATAAAATTTAGGTTATAGCTGAAAAACATCATTTCTCTGCCACCTTATCAAATCGGCTGCTCTGTGGTTGGAAGTCTGTCACATTCTGTTCGGCATCCTCGTGGCTTACCATGTAAGGACAGCTGGCTCCCGGTCTAGAGTGTGCCAGCCTCCCGTTTCCTCAAACAGCTCTTCCGTTCCATGCACACCCTCCTCCTGAGCTGCTAACTAGATTCCCTTCCTCTCTCTCCTTTTCCTAATTCCTTTCAACATTGTCTCCTTCTTCCACAGTAGTTTCATAATCTGATTTTCTACATTATTCACAATGTTCATTCATTGAGGTTCCTGTATTCCTCAGGTCCCTGGAAGGGACAGGCAGGCTACCCTGTCTGCAGAACAAAATCACCCCACATCAGTAAGCTGCTTGGGCTGGCTGACCTTATCAAGACATTTACCCAGGTACAGCAGGATGTGAAGACGCAGTGTCCCCACCTCATTCAAAAGCAGAGAGTATATTTCCCTGATGAGCATCCCCACAGAGATTTCCACCTATAGCATCTGAGTTTCTACTTCAAGGGACAAACTGGCAGGGTATTGTGCCTACTTGGTATGTCTCCCTAACTTTTTCTTTAATGCATGTTCAAGGGCAGGTACTGGCCTGGCTCACAGGTACACTAACTGAAGTAAACAAAGGCACACACATACCCTTTTGAGAAGAATAAACCTTTAAAAGTTGGCTGGGGTCAGACTTTTTAGCTTTGTTGGTCTCCTGTGGGGCTCCTGTCCCCTCCGTATCCTTCTACCCACCCAGCCCCCCACACCTTCCTCCATAAAACTCCCCGTGCTCTGCCTAAAGTGTGGCTGTGAGTCTCAGCATCTGCTTTGAGCCCTGTTGAGTGAAGCCTGTCAGAGGACATCTAGATTAGACTCCCATCCTGCTCCCTCTCTTCCACCACTTCTGGAGTCTATCCTGTTTGCCGTTCAGAATGAGACTTAAGCTTCCTCCTTGCGGTCCTCCTTGTTGTTTAGCTTCTTTAGGTCTATAGATTTTTAGTATGGTTATCCTACATTATATGGCTAATATCTGCTTATAAGTGAGTATATACTATGTGTGTCTTTCTGTTTCTGGGTTACCTCACTCAGGATGCCTGCAGAGGGTGATACACCAACCAAGACCATGCATGGAGAGGATCTAGAAACTTCTGCTCAGATGTAGCCAATAGGCAGCTCAGTCTCCATGTGGGTTCTCGAATAAGGGGATTGGGGCTGCCTCTGTCATGGACTCCGTTGCCTGTTCTTTGGTGATGCAGCCTTGTCAGGCCACAGAGGGAGAGGATCCAGACAGTCCTGATGAGACTTGCTAATCTAGGGGCAGATGGCAGGGGAGGAGAACTCGCCCTTGCAGTGGACTAGGAGAGGAGGGTGAGAGGGAGAGGGAGGGAGGGTGGGACCGGAAGGAGTTGAGGGAGGGGCTACAATCAGGATATACAATGAATAAATTGTTTTAAAAAATGTTCTTGGCTAGACAGACCAAAAGGAGACGAGCTTTCTTCGGGACAAAGAACTCAGGGGGTTAGCAGAGCTAGACAAAATCCCTTCTCAGCCCTTTTCCCTCTGTGTCACAGGCCCAGAGGTACAGTCATCTATTCAATAGAAATGAGTGTCTAGAGTCTTTGCTTAACAAATGTAGAAAAGCTGAGGACATTTTTATTCTAGGACCAATGAAGTATGCTGTGTCTCCTGCAACCTTACTAGAAAGGAGAATTTGCCTCTGGTGGTACAAAGTGGTACTGTTCTTTTAATCAACATTTATGAGACAACAAGGAAGCTAGTAACTAATCACTTTCCAGCAGCTAATATCCCCTGGTCCTTTTGCCCAATCATGTATACTTTAATTATAATTTAATTAATGTATGATTTATAATGTATAATTTAATTAATTAAATTTATTTACTTAATGTACATGGATGTTTTGCCTGCATGTTTGTGCCTGGTGCCTGAGGAGGCCAGGATACTGGTAGATACCCTAGAACTAGAGTTTTATCTTCCATGTGGGTGCTGGAATTGAACACAGGTCCTCTGGAAGAGCATCTCTTAACCACTGAGCCACCTCTCCAGAGTCAGACCTTCCTCTCTTAAGGAACTTCACAAATGCTGGAAAATGAAGACATTTACCTGTGCTATCACTGATACAAATAGTACTTTCTTTGTGTAACTTTTCTGATATACATAAATGGTTGAAATTGGCCAACTCAGGCGTACTAGCTTCTCTTGTACTACACATCCTTCCCAGATTTCGAGGAGAGAGAGGACCTGAAAGCCAGGTCAACAGCGCATCACCTGCCTCTGTAGACAAACTTCATGGGCTCCACAGCCAGGGCAGTAGCTACAATGTCATCCGCGTTATGTCTGCGTACTCCTACGACCATCAGCCCGTCCAGCTTGCCCACAACGAAGACCAGGTTATCCTGAGAAAAGGGTGTGGTCAGGCCTCATGAGAACAACTTGGTAGCACAAAGAATCCAGCACCTCACAGAGGGTCCAAAAAAAAAAAATGACTGTACCCTTCAGTACCAGGTCAGGTGGGAGAGACTATGTGAGTAAAGGGTGGCCCTAAAGGGTAGGAAAATGGGTGCCAATGCAAAACGGGCCACAGAGTTGTGAGTGAGCATGCAAAGGCCTCTGAGGCTCTGCAACCAAGGCCTGCCAGGGTGTCATGTGGCCCATGAGCTAACTGTGTAGCTGCAGACACAGCCACATCATGCCAGCTGATACTAGGCAGTTCTCACCTGCAGATACCCACTAAGGGAGCATGCTCCTCTCTCAGCTATGACAACCAACATTTCTGGGAAAGGCTATGAAATCATCCACCTGAGAAAAGGTGAGCACGATGCTACAGATGTATTCGTTTTAATGTATTTTTAAATATCAGGACTGGAAAGAATGACCACTCTTTTTCCCACTCAGGGCCCACTGCAGGTTTTGGAGAAACACTACACACAGTAAGGAACAGGCAAGGGTGGTCAGCATGAATGAGCAGGGACACGCTGAGCCAAGGGCATCAGGGACAAGAGCACATTTGCAATGAAGTGTCCCTTTTCTCCATCAACATTCTCTGCTGCTGGACGGGTACAGGAGGTCATACTCACAGGCCCAATAAATCCCAGAAGGCCTGTCCTGGTGAAAGGCCGGTCAGAGACAGGGACTCCATCTGCAGTAACCGGGACGGTCTGCCAAAACAGGGAAGAGGACATCAGGCAGCAGACAAGGCACTGACTACTAGAAACACAAGGTGGGCAAGCAGGAGAACTCAGTAACAGCCAGACCAAGTGGGCTCATGCCTTCAAGATGCCTCAAGGTGATGAAGCTGAGGGGTGCAGGGTTTTTAAAGACAAACTCTACAATCACATCAGTAAGGAAGTTAAAGCATCCTGATGAAGTACATCTTCTTGTAGAACTTAGCAGTATTTTTCAAACACTATAAAATTATATTTTATTTACATTTCCTCTTAGTTATTTCAGTTTTGTGTTTTAGCTTGCATAAACATTAATTACTTTGGTTAATACATTTGGACCACAGTCTAGATCACAGATAGTTGCAAAAGCACTGCCAAGGCAGGTGTGACTGAGAAGGGAGGGGTGGAAGGCTGAGAACTGTCTGACCAGACACAAAACAGTTAAGACAGGTTGGCATTACCTCAGTCATTTCAAACACCACAAACCGCCTGCAGCGCAGGGCTTAGTGTTCCACAGAAAGAGATTCCCAGGGCACCTGGCCTTCCATAGCCCATTTTCTCATCCTGACTGCTGTACTGAGTATCCACCTGAGCAGGACTCGAACAACCCTCATGGATTTGTGTGCCTGGTTCATGGCATCACCTGTCTTCACAAGACTTGTTATAAACAGTAAGGACCATAGTATGAACCCAGCTGAGGGCCTGTCAACACCTTGTTACTGGCCAAAGCCATCTAAGTCTGTGGAGCATGTGAATCGCCCTGGGTCCCAGCAGCTCCTTGTAGGCCTCCACTCCATCCCGTACTGTTGGGCCCATCAACACTCAAGAGATTTTATTTCAAGATAAAGATCAGGAAAAGAATACGAACCTCAAATACATTCTTTGTGATTCCCAGCAGTCCATAATATGCTGTCCCAGTTGCAACAGAATTGACACATATTTCTCCAATTTCATCGGTTTTACAAAGATAAGGGGCACCTTCTACCTTCACAACACATGCACTAGCTAAACAGAGAAAACAATTTAAAATCATCAAGGTATATATTTAAATAGATCATTCATAAAGATTTACTTGCTCATGTATTTGTGGGGTGTTTTCATGTTTGTTTGTTTTTGAGCAGCTCGTGTCTCTGGCCCAGATCTCTCTATGTAGACCACGCTAGCCGGGAACTCACAGAGATCCACCTGTCTCTGCCTCCCAAGTGATGGGATAAAACGCCTGTCGTTGCTGTTGTATTTAAAGTTCTAAAAACAAGGTATTACATGTGCAGCAAATTAATATAAGGAGAGTCATGGCATGGACAGGACGAATTAAGTTCTTGTTATAAGTAATGTGAGGGCTAGGGATATGACTCAATGGTAAAGTGCTTGCCTAGAATATAAGGGGTTCTGGGTCCAGTGCCAGCACTAGACAGACAGACAGACAACACACACACACCTGGGGAAGGGGAGGACAGGACAGTGGGTCAAGGGTGATTAAAAAGTTTATGATATTGACCAACAGAATCACATTTTCCCAAGTACAGGGAGATCAGCCATTTAGTTTCAGCAACACAGCAACACTCTCAGGTGTGCACAGAGAGGGGTTAAAAGTCACAAAAACAGCACAAATTACAACAAATCCACTTGATATGGTGTTAAGGACACATGCTAGATGGCCAACACAGTGCAGCATCAGTGCTGGGATGAGACACTGGTAGATCTGTCTACGTCCACAAGCCAATTAAGTAACAGTCAAATGCTGAGAGGGGTCCAGATCCCAGGAAGAATGCCTAGGAAGCACATGTGCAAACATTCACTGTGTCCATTTCATCAGGGGTAAAGCATCTGTCTTGGACTGAAGCTTGTTAAGATACAGGACGTTTGAAAGGGAAGGGAGACTCACCAGGTTCACTAGGGCCCCTTCTCCCAAAGCTCATATACAGCCTGCGGTGTATCAGGACAGACACTCTCAGGAAGAACAAGCTGTCTAGACGAGACTCAGACCTCTTGAGCTGCCCGAACAAGCTGCTCTCCAACCTGCTGAGCTGCCTGCAGGTCGCGCAGTGTTCCAGGTTTCCAGCTTTGTGAGCTGACATCTATGCTGGCCTGGGCTTTCAGAGGCGCAGCTCTCTCTCTCCTCGGAACCCAATCAAGCGCACTGGTCCACTAAGTTGGACGTTGGTGGTATCCTTACATTGGTCTGTTATGGGTTCCCTATCTGGGGTGAGCAGTCATTTGTTCATCTTTTTTCCTCAGGAAAAGTGTCACACAGCAAATGTATAGCACCCCTGGCAAACACATGCACAGATGAACGAACAGCTGGGAGCACATGTACAGATGTATGGGTATGTGTGTATAGATACATGATGGGAATGAACAACACACGAGGCAGGTTTCATGCGTTACGACAATAAAGGAAAAATGACCATAACTCGGAACACTCTTGATGTATTCAAAATAGACAGCAAGGACTGGGGAGGCAGCTGTGAATAAAGTGCGTGCCAGAAAGCATGGACCTAAGTTAAAGGCCAGAGCCCGCACAGATTGGTTTTTAAGTTCTAGTACTGGGAGACAGAGACAGGCAAGCCTAATCAGAGAACTCCAGGCCAGGGAGATCCTATCTCTAAATAAGGTTTAGAATGCCTAAGTAATACCATCTGAGGTTGTCCTTAGGTCCCTGTGTGCACACGCGCGCGCACACACACACACACACACACTTACCAGCACATACATGCATCCCCCTCCACACACAGAGATATATACAAATAACTACCCACTCACAATTATCCCCACAGTTTGTCACTTAATTGTACTTTGTCATAACAAGTAAAAACTACTACTTCATTATCTGTTTTTATTTATTATTTTGTTGCTGCGCAGACAGGGTTTCACTATGTAGCCCAGGCAGGTCTCAAACACAGGATTCCTGTGCTTCAGTTAATCCTAAGTACTGAGATTACTGACGTCATCCACCATGCTTTCGAAAATGCTTTAACTACAAATTCAAGCATTCTACAAGGCTGCTTCTATGAGGGAGTCAAAGTATAGGAAGAAATATAATTCACATGAATTAAGAGGAAGAGCCAGAAACTATAATTTAAACCTCTATGCTCATTCCAATCAGAACTCTGCCTACACACAGGGGCAGAAGCTTTTGCGTCAGGAGTCTAGCACCTGTCATCAAGACTGCCATGAAACAGACTGAAGCTTGAAGCCAGGGTGCCAGGCAGCCAGCAGGACCTACACCTCAGGCAGGAGAGGGGAGCGCTGATGTGGGGTAACTGGACGAGGCATAGCACCCTACTTCTGGAAGTCACTAACTAGGAGTCCTGACTAGCCTTGTCAACTTGACACAGCCCAGAGTCCTCTCAGAGGAGATGCCTCCGTTGAGGAGATCCCTAAATCAGACTGGTCTGTGGACCTGCCCGTGACAAATTGTCTTGATTATCAACTGACATAGGAGCCCAGAGCACTGTGTACTGTTCCCACAGCAGGTGATCCTGAGCTGTACAAAAAAACTAGCTAAACATGAGCCAGCAATCAAGAGTCCTCCACGGTTTCTGCCTCAAGCTCCTGCTAGGGTCCTGCTTTAACTTCCCTCACTGATAGATAGTAACCCTCAAAGTGTAAGCCAAATGGATCCTTTCCTCCTCTAAGCTGCTTGTGGTCATAATGTTTCATCACAGCATCAGAAAGAAAGCCAGGAGAGAGGAGCAGGACACTGCCCATGGCAGGAAGGGGGAGAGGTCACTTGTACGGTGTCACTTAGGGCTCCTGAAGCAGGCTCTGCCGCTCTTCTTCAGTGGTGCTTTGTTCCTTTGAGGGGGCCATTCCAACGCCCCTTCTCACTGCCCTGACTCAAAGCAGCAGGGAAATGGATGAGCCAACTACCACAGGAGGATGGCTTTGTTTTGAACCCACACGTATTCTGGGAAGTATCCATATCTGTCACCACAGGTGCGTGCTGCAACCTACTACTCAGGTGACATCATCATCCAGGCATTTACAGCATCTGCTTTTTCTGAAGTTCCCCTATGGAGACTGCAGGACATTAAATGCCTCCAAAAGCCATAGGCTAACAGACTGTGCCTGGCATGCAGTGAGCAATCTGGCATACCTGGTGCATTTGTGCTCTTTCTGTTGTGTCAATCAGAGCAGGATGTAGATGCACTCTGGCTGCCTCTTACCTCCAGGCATCACCTGGCCAACATCCTGAACAGTGAGGACTGACAGCTTCTCCTCGGTGTCAACTCTGATCACACCGTAGCTCAGGCCGTTCATTGACAGGACAGCTTTTCTTGGAGGGGGTCCTCCCAGATCTGGGGGCCTAGAGAACAGGAGCACCAGCAGGCCTGTTGACAAGGGCTATCACTCCAAGGAAGACACACTGAAGGCCAGCCTCGTCTGAGGTATAGTTCCTCACTGAAGCACCTGCTCGGTGTATGGACTTATCAGGACAGTGTGTTCTAAAGCTCATGTTCCTCTCTAAGGTTGGTCTTGACACTCTTCTCATCAGAAGTAGGCCCATGACTACAGGGCAAGTGACACTGTGTGACCTCTGAGATGGGTCATCAGAGGTGACTCACTCTCTATCTGGCTATCTCATGACCTTCACTTAGAGCCCTAGGGGAGAGGGCAGACGAGCGGGTGGAGGCCACAGCGCTGCAATGGGCTGTGATACAGCGCATGTGTAGAGCTGGCTCAGCCCCATCGTACCTATAAAATGCTACTTCCCACAGCAGATGGCCTGACGGAGCCCTTCCCAAGACACGCCCCATTCATAGTTTGTGAAAGATGAACATTGCTTTGAACATTATTATTAAAATAGCTACTTAAAACCTACATGTTTGCAGAAACACACTCTCTAAAAATTATGAGCATAATGCATACAGGACCAGGGCTGAGGCAATTCTGTAGCAATGGGCTGAGGGTACAAAGCTAAAAGAGATGTCCTCTGCTATAAGCCATGTAGCCTGAAGCCCCACAGAGTGGTTCTTGAGGGCAGGATCAGCAAGAACAGGTGATTCATGATCAGGGGAGAAAATTGCCTTTGGGCCTAACTATGGTCTGGGAGCAATGTGCTGTGTGTAAGAAATATGGGAAGGAACCCAGGACCCAGATACTAGGATAGATGGGGTGGGGTCTCTCGGGGCAGCCTCACGCCCTACTCCAAGTTGCAAGATGTGACACAAAGGAAACATGCGATGAGAATCTGGTTTCTTTAAAAGCCCAGTTAAGAGACATGAACGTTTCTGTTTTAAAGCCAGGTGTGGGGTAAGAGGCTGCATCACAGCAGGTGATTATGACTTGTCTCATGCACTAGCAGGGGCATGATCTTTGCCAGCTGCAGAGAGCAATTCTGGAGACTCTGGGGAGGGTATAAATGGGAGATTGCCAAGAGGGCCTGGGGCGGCCGCTGCTCCTGCTGCTGCTCTGTTTGCTAGTGCAGTTGCTATTGCTGCTGGACTTCCGGTTTGCTGGACTGCTGGATATTCTGACAGCTAAGACTGGATTTGCCCCCGAGGAACCCAATGTCTTTAATCAGCAGGAAGAGGCCTACAGAGGTCTATGTCCCTTTTCCCCCTTTAACTTTCTTTCTTTCCTACCTAATGTTGGGGGTGGGGCTGGAAGGGATTAGGGTAGAATAAGGGTTGGAAGGAAGGTAGATATATAAGAACCTAACAAAAGAGTTAAAAAAAAATGCCTACAGAAATATCCATGAAAACAGCTTGGACTTTAGAGGTTAGGGTAGCTGGATGCTTTTCTTAGCAGTTAAAGGTCCTCTTCAACAGACCAACAGCCAGCAGACCCTCTCAGAATAAAGGAGCTCTTGCTTAGTTGTAACTTTTACATAAGATCAGGCATGAAACAGCAAGATCTCGATTTGGGAAGAAACATAAGGAAAACAATACTGAGAGAACCCAGTGTACTCCAGGAACCCTCTATCCAGCTCCAAGCGTGGATCTAGACTGTGAAGGGCGTGGAACTGCAGGCTGCACCTCTCCTCCCTGAGTCCTTCTTCAGGACTAAGTCCTTCGTCAGGATTCCCAATAGCTAGAAACACTCCAAACTTGGGGCCACAGGTAACCCCATCATAGATAGAAGATTTGCATGCGTGTTCACAAGAGATAGCATGCAATTCAGTTACCTGCGGATGGCTACCGTTAGTGCTTCAGGAGAGCTGGCACAAGGGCAGATGACCTCTGGCCTCAGACCTCTGGACTGGAAGACGTTGAGGAAGGCGTCACAGGAAGATATTGACCCTGTGTAAGGCGATGGAAGTGGAGCATGAGAGGGAACTGGAGGGCCAGTGAGGCATGAGCACGAGGTCTTTAAGGCAGCACGCTCACCTGACAGCCAGGCTGAGTCCCGGCTGCACACAAGCTGTTTCAACAAGATCGCTGCTACAATCTGTCACAGCAACACTTTTTGGGGCAGGTGTGACTACCATAAAACACAGCTCATCATTCCCAACTCACCAACAAGTAAGAGATTGGCAGTTTCTCACGGGAGAATGCTCTTAGTCTTGTGTTTGTTACTGAGGTCCTGCCCTCTTGTACCTTTTCCTGGACTACTAGTAGAAACCACTCTCTTGTGCTGCAGGCTCAGAACCAGCATGGAACCTGCCAGGTAACTGAGGAACATCTGGGACCCCACAAGGCCAGGCCTGGCACTAAAGGCTGATAGCACAGCAAATGCAGCTTCTAGCAGTAGCTTTGGTGACACTCTCCCGAGGATGTCCTGCCTCTCCCTGGTGTCTTCTCCTTTGGGAAGACTCCTGTCATTCACGGGTGGCAGGCCTTAACAGTGGGTGTTAGAGATGTGAAAACTTGACAACAAGGAGGCTCTTCCTGCTCAGGACTCAAGTAAAACTATGGCCCTACAGCCATGGTGACCCTAGGGTTCCATTATAAACCTCTCCCCCAAGTGGTACCTAGGAGGGAAAGGGTGATCTACAGGGGCCCTAGGCTTCACATTCTTTGTGGAGGGAGGTATCTCCTAAGGAAGGAAGACAACAGATTGTTCCATGTTACCAAGACTGGATACAGCATTATAATGGACCAATACATGAGCTGCATGTAAGGCCTATGAAGGGGAAGCTCGTTATGAGGTACCTGGAGGAATGTGGATGGAGTGAGACAAGACAAGGCTATTATGGCTAACACTTATCCCCAGAAAGAAATACTGGAGGGAAGTGATGTGCTCAACTGACCACTGGCTGCAGCTGTGCGCTTGAGCAGGGATGAGTAACTATGGATAGAGGAGGGAGACGCCTTATTTGTCTCGGGTGTGCACCAAGAGAATGAGAATGAGAGGCTCTTGGGGGTACTGTGTGCCTGCTCTGCTCACCTGAAGGATGGGGTACGCAGAAGAATGGGGATAACGAACTGTGCTGCAAAAGAAGTCCCTTGCTCAACAAGTGTCACTGAGGCTCTCACAGTGGACACCTGACCCAAGCTCTAGGCAGTCCTGGACCTAAGAAGCTCACACAGCACCACAAAAGCAGTCACACTCCTGTCGTACACAGGGGGGTCCTCAGTGCTCAGGCAGCAGCCACAGAGCTTTCCTCCAGGAGGGCTTGGGTTGGCCAGAGATGCATGGAGGAAGAATAGCTGGGTTCCTGTGAAGGAAGTTGGGGTTGAGAACCAAGCAAGGGGAAGCCTAACACTAAAGGGCAAGAAGATCAGGAGGTCCCTAACAAATCAGGGACCCTATTTATGACATCATCCAGTAACCTCTTAAAAACGGTGACTTGCATTAAAAGTCTCAACTGTATTAAAACTGCTCATAAATAGCATGTTAATAAATACTATGCCACCCACCAATGAGTCACCAACAAGAGGCAACATGTCACATAACATTATAGGACACCTATCAAGGCAGTGGTGAAGCTTTACTTTTGTTCAACATGTTCCATTTTAACAGGGTGTTCATTCCTGCTGGCAAGTCAGGAACGGTGGGAGCACGCACCACAAACCCGCCCTGCGCCATACAGTCTACTCACATGGGTTAGCGCCATCAGCCACAATCAACATGCGCAGAGAGCTGAGACAGACGTCCCTCTGACCTCGCTGTGCCAGGAGAGACCAGTGCATATCACGGGACTTCACCAGGGCAGCCCGGGCTACAGAGAAGGGAACATGGGTGTCTGTGTTGCAAGGGCAGCCACCCCTGCACTTCAAAATACTGTTGTACTTCATCCTATTCAGAGGTGCGCACACGGAGGGTGAAGGACCTGCTCTATGGACCATACTTTTGTCTGTTATCGTTAACTATTATCAGTTATCTCATGTGCTTCCTGACCGACTCCCTTTTCTCCTTAAAACTTAATTCTGAGACACATTTAGATATAGCAGCCTTATTTTCCAGCCTTTTATTTTTAGTTTACATGTGTGGGTATTTTGCCTGCTTGCATGTCTGTGTACCATATGCATGCAGTGCCCACAGAGGGCAGAAAATGGCATAAGATTCCCTGCAGCTGGAGTTAGAGATGGCTGTGAGCAGCCATGTGGGTGCTGGAAAGGGAGCCTGGCTCCTCTGGAGAAGCAGCCACTGCTCCTCTCCTGAGACATTTCTCCAGCCCCAGACTTTAAAAAATTAATTATTATTTCATTACCTTATGAGTAATGCCTGTGCACCTTGTGTGTGCCTCGAACTATACTCACAGACAGTTGGGAGCCACCAAGTAGGTGCCGGGAATTGAGCCAAGCTCCTCTGGAGAATAGGCAGCACTCATCTGAGCCATCTCTCCAGTCCCCCAGACTTCTTTGTTTAATTAGAAGTTTTATCTTACTCTGCTTGTCCCATCTCATGCGGCATGCTGTCCCTCCCCAAGGTGCTGACCCTTGTTTTGTGCTGCAGGGCTCTAGAAGCCTCCTGGTCATGAGGTGAAATGAACTGAGATTTGAACAGACTGAGTCAGCCTCAATGAGTGTGCAGAGGTCAGTGAATCCCACTCCCTTCAACAAGGCTTTGTCTTACTCCATAAAATAGGATGCAAGACATTCTGTAATAGGAATGCTGATCTGGATATGCCTGCAAAGTATACATTGTCAGCATTGGCTGGGTACAGTTAGTCTTAGAAGCTGCTGAGATCTATAGGACAGGGACAAAAGGATGCTGTAACTGTGCAGTCACATGAGCAGGGATTCCTGACTGGTACTGAGAGATGCCTCAACCTATGGAAGGTAAGAAGAAAAAGGCACAGGCTCCACACTGGCCCTCCTCATCTACCCCATCCTGCCTGTCAATAGGACCGTATCATTTGAACAATAGCCTTGTTACTGGTGGCTTTAAAAGATCCAACTGCAAATTAAAACCATCTCAAAAAATATGATTAGGAATACTGATGTGATTGTGAAAGAAACTTTAAAAGAATAAAACCAGGCATTCCTCCAGGAAAGAGCCCAGTTACTCCACTGCAAGTAACTGTCCAGGCCCTGAGCGGATCTAGACCAGGATGGCTCTTCAGCCCACACCTCTGGTTCTATATGTTGTCTTCGTGTTTTCTTAATTACAAAACACCAGCTCACAGGGAATTCTTTAAAGAAAGGCGAGGCAAGTAATGACAATCTTCTGCTACCTTTATAGGAACACACTTTCTGAATCCAGGAGAGTGGGTTGACCTTCATTAGTGCATATGGAATGCTGATGACATGCATCCTATTCATGACACTCTGAAAAAAAAAAGAAAAGAAAAGAAAAGAAATGGACCAGATCAGGGGGAGGCAGCAATAAACTATGCCAGAGCAAGCAAACCAAAGCTAACAAAGTGGCATGTCAGTATTTCACGGGTTTGGCTCATCTCTTGTTCCCACCCCGTCACTACCAAACGACACTCACTGTTAAGACTCCATGCCACAAACCAGCATCCCTTTTGAAGTCCAGCACATTCGTTAATGTTTCAGCTGAAAGCGGACACAGAAAGTTAAACTGATGAACAGCTCTTCATAAGTCCTGCACACGTCGAGCACATCCAGAGCTTCAGGAAACACGGCACTTCCAAACACCATGCACCAGTTAACAGCAAGCTAAACTATCCGCTCAGATGATGCGATGGGAGCAGAGGTCCATGCTGATCTTAACTCAAAAGCACAAGGAGCGCTATACACAGCAGGAAGTGCAGGAAGGTCACTGCATGGTCTCACCATCCTGAGGGACCACCTCTCAGAAAAGGCAGGATGACAAACTGCCATGACACTCATATTTCTCAGCTTCCTACGAGACTCCAATTCTCACACCTACAGCCTCCCCCCATCTCACACCCATAGCCTTGCATCTTCACTTGTACAAAGCAGTAACATGCATGACAGAAATATTGTTGCACTGTAAGTGACAATCTTCCCTGTCCCTGTTAGCTAAAGAGCCAGATTAAAGGTGGAATGAATGAAATGATCAGCATTAGATTGGAAGAACTCACAAGACTTGGTTTTATAGAACTAACTTTTAAAAATCACTGAAGTCCTTGGAAATACCAGAAAATCTTCCTCCAAATCTATACAAGGTATTTATGACTATGTCCATAAATTAACTCTTGAGATTAAATATCCATATATTATATATTTAAATACACTTCTCAATTTTACTTTCCAGTTTGTTCAATTCCAGTTTTGCAATATAAGAAAACTACCACGAGTCTAATTTTAATGTTTAAAATAATGTATTTCATATTGGTCTTAGAAGTATATATAATTTATTACCTAGCAATATAAAATAATATAAATTTAAATTAATATTAAATTAGAGGCTGCTTCTACTTTAACAAAGATAATCTACGCATAAAGATTATACTTAAGCATTTACATGCATGACTGCTCAAGCCACAAACACATTTACTGAAAATGAAAACAGGTTCAGGAAATGATGTCCTGGGATGAGTATTTTCTACTTTTCATAATGCAAACTGCATTGCCCTTTAGCACATCAACAATCTATCCAGCCATTATGCATACAAATCACTGGTGCACAAGTCTCCACGCCATAAAATCAGTGTTAGTATGACTTCATTGAAACTATCCTCATGGAGCAACATGGGCTCTGTAAAGGGGCACCTTATTCCCCCCAGTCCTGAATAAGCCAAGACCTTCTCCCAAGGGGGCCGGTAGATGGCTGCACCTCAGCCTGGCGCAGCTGCACTGAAAGTTAACATGCTATGCACATGGTGGATGAGCTATGCACGGCAACAGACTCTAGAGGGAGACAGGGTATGTCAGATAGCTATGCAATCGGCAAGAGCTGCAATCCAGAATGTCTGACCTTACCTTCCATGTACCCGCATGCCTGTGTCAGAGCCTGGCACTGCGCCAGAAGGGATGAGTGGGATACAGTGACCCCTACTGTGCTGCCTTCTTTGCTGGTTTTATACTGTAAAATTTCAAGGAAGAAAAACAGTGATGTATATTTCTATAACCACACCAGACAGGAGGAGCTGCTGACTCTTGAGAAGCAGCAGCTGGAGTCATCTCTCCCTTAGCCCTTTATGCCCTAGCTCTTAGGGGGCCTGAAATAGTGCTAGAGGACAACAGTGCACTCCGCTGCATCCTAACTGCTTGCATCCTAGGAAGGACAATTAGGAATGAATTGGGTCAGAGTAAAATTTGAAATGACCTAAGTAAGGTTCCATATGACACTATGTATCTGGAGTAGAGGTAAAATAAAAGGAACATTAAGCCTTAATGCATTAAGTAGCTATTTTGTTTTGTTTTTTATAAAGACCAGGCCCAAGTCTGTGAGGGATGTCTGTGCACCAATGAGCATGTCCTTACTTCAATGTAGGCAGTTCCGGACCCTGTATCCTGGGCCAGCGGGTACCAGTCTTTGGGAGGCTTGGTCAGATGCTTCCCATCAATTACCAACCAGGAGAGGGGGGGCCAACCTGTGACAGCAAACAGGATAAGGGGTGGAAGGCAGTCAGAAGGCTTTGCTCCACACGTATAGAGCCTGTTTCCAACATGCAGTCACCAGCCACAGGGGCTGTGGGAGTCAAGTTTTATTTTCATTTCCTTTTAATTAAACAGATGAGCATGGGGCATGACAGGTGAACTGAGTCAGACAAAAGCTGGGAAGGTACGGCTTTGCTAAAGCCCCCACCCCCAAGCCCTCTGGGTTTGGTCTCTGGCACAGCACGCCTAGAAGGCCAAGCCAAGTAACAGGTGTGGCCAGAACTCGGACTCCTGTGACCCGGGGGCCTCACCTTTGAATGTCGCCACCTCTCCTGTTGGTGCCTTGGGCAGGCCCTTCTGACAAGCATCTGTGGTCAGGGCCAGGGTCACCCCACAGCTGCCCAGGAGAAACCCAACCTGCTGACTGCCTGCATCCTGCAGAAGACAGAGCGATGGCGGAGGAGGTGGAGCGCTTGTTGGGGGTGGGGAGCAAGAGCCTCACCCCAACCGCTAGAGCACAGGTTGTGGTTCTTTCACCCTTTGTAAAACTTCCAAAATAATTCAGTCTTATTCTCAGCAAGCTATTCTATTTTCATGAAAATAAGACAAGTATTTGAAGTTTAGAAGGAGTTGTTTGTTTTTCTTTATTTACAGTGAAATGTAAAGGTCTGGATAGTGGGACTTGAACACATCTTAATTGGCTCTAAACATAACAGAAGTTAATACTGACTCAAGTTTGGAACTCACAAGTGACCCTGGAGGTCTGCCCTCATCATAGTTGTCACCACACACAGAAACACTTTCCCTTCACTCGGACCTTCTGGTGTGCATGTCCCTCAGCAACTTCCACCACTTCCTTCATATGAACTTAACAAATCTTGAGGTTTTTCTCTAAGAATCACTGTATTCAGATTCATGGCTATCACGTTAGATCCCTGACACATACAGGTCTTATCTGTCAATTTCACTCTGGGGATTCTTGAACACTTGTTATTCATAATGCTCATGTTAACAACTGCATGAACACAAGTAAAAGCACAGAAAAGCCTGATTTTCTAAAACACATGAGACTTCTGCTCAAATATTTTCAATAATCAGACTGTTGATACTCATATCCGACAGCAACGAAGTCCCTCGAAGTAACAACTTATGAACTGAAAAAAACTTCCTGCCACATAAGTGAACAAGAAATGCATGAGAATACCTATCCTGTTTATTTGACATTATAATTGATTTAATAACTAAAACACCAAAAATGCCTGAATCACAAACTGCTCACCGGAAGACAAAAACACCCATGATCTCTTTTGGGAAATTCAGGCAGATGACATGAGAGTTCTGCCCTACTGGGGGCAGACCCGTCTGTAAGGCAAACTCCATGCAACTGCTCTCGAAGGTCCCGGGAGGCCTGTTTGATGCTTGCCTCCTCCGGGAACCTGTTTAAGCCAACATCCCACTGTGAAGAAGGAGCTAATCGCACAGCACCTAAAGACAACAGCAGAGGGGCCGAGCCGGGGCCTGACCCACATCTTGTTACCTTTCTTGTTAGTGGTACTTCTATAGGGACAGGGACCAGCTCCGCCAGAAGACACCCGTAAAATGCAACCATGAACATAACAGGGTCACTATTTGGAAACACAAGTGCCACCTACAAGAGGAAAACAACGACGAAAACTGTGAGATCTCAGGAATGACTGATATTGTTCATCTTTTAGAATTTCTGTTAATTAAATAAAGATTAGATACTTTATTTTTTATTTTTTCAATTTAGTTCAGAAAATCTAATTTCATCCAAGAATACACAGAGATGACCTGTCTCAAAAAAAAAAATTCTAACGTTGGAGTTCATTCTTGTCCCTCAAATTTCCTTACTCATGTAACTTTGAGCAAACAGTTGAGGGTACAGCCTTGACTACACATGAAACAAAAGAGTTTAGAGTTGCAAGCTAAGGCCTTCTGATGCATGCAGACTGAGAGCCAGGTCTACCACACATCCACAGACTGTCACTGTCAATGAACAGTCCTATCATCAGGTTTGGTGGCAAGTTCTAACCATTAAGCCATCTTGCCAGCCCAATTCATTATTTAGACACACTTATTTCCTTGCACTTTATTTTAAAAAATATTTAGGTATCTGTTTTCTTTCCTATAATCATATGAATATTTATTTGGGTCTACCATAATCCCAACTGTCCTTTAAAAAATACTATATGGCCAAAGTCATAACTATTTATGGAATAAAATTTTACATGACCCAAATATAGTATCTGGTCTTGTAATCGCAAGTAATAAGTCAGAACAGTACTTAACTGAGAGCCTCTGAAAAG
Organism: Pachyuromys duprasi; assembly: GCA_028658305.1. Taxonomy (NCBI): domain Eukaryota; kingdom Metazoa; phylum Chordata; class Mammalia; order Rodentia; family Muridae; genus Pachyuromys; species Pachyuromys duprasi. The sequence continues at coordinate 49,257,741 of CM053756.1, forward strand.
GCAAACAGTGGCTTACCTTTAGCCCTCAAATTCCAAGACAAAATTTAAGCTACGTCTATTTATCTTCATTCTGTACTTCAGGTTTACAAGCTGCATATCTAACAAGCTTATTGAAAAGAAAGCCTTCTGAAGATGATTAGATAGTGGTTGCCTCAGCTATAAGCGTGAGACAAGATCACTGCTACAGAGAAGGTGCTTTTGGAGAATCGGTTATGCTGAGGTGTGCTTATGCACTCTGTACGGTACTTTATCACAGGAGCAGGGTGATAACGCAGTCACTGTGAGCTTGCTGAACTTTTCGTTATAACTGTCTGTACAGATTCTCTCACAAGTCAAGAAAGTATGTGGAAGTATTTGTCTCTATAAGAATGTTTTTCAAAATAAATAAATGAGTAAACTGGGGGCTGGGGAGAAGCCTCCATTGGTAAAGAGTGCTGGGCAAGCATGAGAGCCTGAGCGTGATCAGAAAAGGCCAGGCATGGTGTCGTGTGCCTGCAATCCCAGCAGTGGGGAGGTAGGCACAGTGCATCCCCAGGACTCTACGGCCTGTCTGGTCTACCCTTGCTTGGCAAGCTGACAGCCAGTAAGGGGTGCTACCCACAAAAACAAGGTAAAGAGTTCCTGAAGGATAACACCTGAGGCTATACTATGTCCTCTACATGCATGTGCACACAGGTTCTGAAAACCTGTTTGGAACTGGAAGTGCATGTAAAACACCATCTTCCCACTGCAAGGCTGAGGCCACTTCCTCCAGTTTCACTGCTGAGAAGTCTCAAAGCCACTGTGATGGCTAGTTCTGTGCATACATTATTCTCTATTCCCACCCTAAAGACCTCTAAGAGTCTCTGTGCCCGGGGCTACACAGTTGGCTTGCGTGCTTTGGGGAGGGTCTGCAATCCCTTCAGTGTGCGCACCCTGCAGGTACAGAGCTTCACTCTGCCACTGCTGCCGTCCAGTAGCTCTGCTTTGCTCGGTCTCTTCTCACAGTGTCTGGCAGCGCTGGGCTGTCACTTCTCTTTCTGCTTTCTGTGTATGCTTCTCTCTCCCACCACCACCTCTCCCTCCTTCGTTTGCTGAAAGGTTCATTTAGTTTTATTTTATGTGTATGAACGTTTTGCTTGCATGTGTATCTGTGTGCTCCACATGCAAGCAGAGGACACTGGACGCCCTGGAAGTGGAGTGACAGACTAGTATAAACCACTATGTGGGTGCTGGGAACCAAATCCAGGTCCTCTGGAAGAGCAAGTGTTCTTTACCACTGAACTATCATCTCTTGAGGCCCTCATTTTTGGTTTCCTAAGGCAGAGTATCACTATGTACACCAAGCCAGCCTGGAGTTCAAAGTCTTCTGCTTCTCTAGTGCTAGGGTTGCAGGCATGCCCCATGCCCAGCTCCACTTTCCACTTTCTTGGTCTTTCTAAGTAGACTCCTTTTCCTAACTTGTGAAGCATTTTAATTTCAGATCTCAAGGAACATTAATGTTTAAAACCCTTGTTTTCTGCCCCTAGTTTTTTTTCTACTTTCCTCCTTCCTTTCTCACTCACCCTCTTTTCCCTTTGCTCTGTCTTTGACCTGCTTTCCTTTAGACGAAAGCTTCCTGTGGATGGAATCACATGATGGAGTAAAGCACTGAGAAGCCCCTTGGAATTCCCAGTTAATCCGACACTTTCCTGTCGGACGCCTGTTACCAGGACCCCTCACTCTCATCACCTCTGTCACCTACCACCCTAACCCACTAGTAGCTCTGGGGTAAACTCTTGTTCAGCCTACCTGGAGCTGTTCAACCCACCAGAACTTGCTATGGTGACAGAGCTCTTCCAACCCAACTCGATGGCCAGTTACCCACGTTAGCTGCCGAGTCCCTGCCCTGCCATCACTTGGCTCTTATCACAAAGCTTTTCCACAGTAAGTATTTTTTTCATTGCTATTTCTAAACCTCCTGCATTAACACTATAATTCTAAACGACCAATAGCACTTCAGTTTCAGTAAGATATATATTTGGGTCTCTATTTTGACGCACTCCTGTTAGATTATATTCTAGATTACTTACTCTGTCTCCAGGTTTAAGTAGTGGCTCATTCTTACTAGTCAGTTTATTAAGTAGAGTATAAGCCAATTTTAAACTCCGACTCCAAAGTTTGCCTAAAACAAAACAAAAGTAGTAAGCCATGTTAAGTTGTAAGAAGCTAGTAGTTAACATTTAATCCAGGGAGCATGTATCCTATGCCATACTATTCCTCTCTCAGCTTCCAACTGAATTATTTCATACAATATCACAAGGAACACCACCGCTTTCTCTCAAGAAACAACCTAAATTTACTTCTATTTATACAAATAAGATCGTATTACAAAAATCAGTCTGCAAAAGGCCACATTATGTGTATGTACGTGTGCATGTGTACACACATGTAGAGTATGTATCATTTTCTAGGCACACGACGACACATCACACTGCCTTTTCCAAATTACACTGCACTATGAGTGTTTTCCTATGATTTTAAACGCTCGTTCATGATGTCGTTTAAGTGCTGGACTTTCAGATGAGTTGTACCTCCCCCCCTACAGGTTACCGGGGACAGCCCACAACACTAGGATGCGGCATCACAGAGAGCAGTTCCCACGCTTACACCCGGCCCTGGTGAGCTCTCAAAAATCAAAAGCTTCACTGAGGAAGGAAACAGTAGAGGAGAAGTGCCGGGAGAGCATGTGTCTGGGGAGGAAGGCAGGAGTTCACTGCTAGCAGCCCGCAGCAGCTTCAACTTCACTGCATCAGAGGAAACACAGATGCCAGCTCGGCTCCTTAAACTCCTGTGGTGCAGCCTGGCAACCATGTCCTCCTTCTGAATAAACACTCATATGTAAACAACACTAAAGCAGGTGCTACGCTGCCGTGTGTGAACTGTGAGACTGGAGAAATCCATGAGTTGAAAGCTCAAACTGCAAACACGGTTTTAGTTAGCCTGCTTTAAAAGATCAGTTCTGGGTGTTAATGATACATCTGCATTTCCCAACAGAATCTAGCTGTCTGTCATCAATAATGCCTTTTGACCAAGTCAGTTTTACCTCAAGAATACAAACTCCGGGACTATCAACATAATCTGCCATGTTAATGGAGCAAAAATAAAAAATAATATGATAATCCCAAAAGGTAGATGAAAATTAAATACACAATTTAAAAATGACTATTAAAGATATAAGTCCTTAACCTAAGGATGAAAGGAAACAAACCTCTTAATGTGATAGAGTAACATTAAAACCCAAACAGGAACTATCATAGCAACATTACACACGAAAGGCCTTCCTATAAGAGCAGAGGCAAGGCAGGAACATCTGCTTTCAATATCAGACTGTCAGAAGGCAGAGGAAGTAAAAAACTGGAAATAAAACTGTGTGTGTAGAAGATATGATTATGCACTTTGTGAATCTTTTACAAGTGATGAATTTAGTAAGGCTGCCAGATTTGTCAACATACAGACACCATTTGAATTTTTTGTTGTTGGTTTTTTTTGGTTTTTTTAGACAGGGTTTCTCTGTGTAGCCTTGGGTGTCCTGGACTCACTTTGTAGACCAGGCTGGCCTCAAACTCACAGAGATCAGCCTGCCTCTGCCTCCCGAGTGCTGGGATTGCAGGCACGTGCCACCACTGCTTGGCCACCATTTGATTTTTTTAAGAGAACCCAAAAGCTACAATACTACGTATATATTTACGAGTTACTGTCACAAGAAACATAAAAGGCTCTCCATAGAAAATTATAAATCAGGGGCCAGCAAAATGGTTCAATGGATAAAGGCACTTGTCATAAAATCTGACAACCCAAATAGTGGAAGTAAATGACTTCCTCAAGTCATCCTCTGACCTCCATGTGGATGCCATGATAAGCATGTGCAAGCATGCATACACATGGTGAAAAAGAAAGGAAAAGTATATGGCAGTATTGGCAACAGAGTCTCAAAAATGCAAAGCTATTAGTCCCCAAACAGCAATGCCCATCAAAACCTCAGATTCAGACACTCAACCAAGCTACTTCATGAACAGACCCTGAAAAACAGAGCACAAAGAGCTGAGACACCCTCAGAGGTGAGAGAAGATGCTCTAAATGTGTCAAACTTGTTATATAAAGACAGGTGTGCTGGCACACACCTTTTAATTCTAGCACTCGGGAGGCAGAGGCAGGTGGATCACTATGAGTTCAGGGACAGTCTGGTCTACAGAGACTTCCAGGTCAGCTAGAGCTACAACAAACAAATAAGAAAATCTGTCATCTGGGTGGGTTCTTCTGCTTTACAATGTGCACCTAGTGCCATGTCTGTTGTGGTATGCATACAACAGTATCATGTGAACAGGACACACAATGCTTTCTGCTGGTACTTGCCATAGGTGAGGGTACAGGTGGCTTTCCCCGCTGTATCCAAGGCAGTCAGGCAGGGGGCTTTGGGCTGTGTTGTGGCCCAGAGTTGCAGTGCAGCCAGCAGAGATGGTGGCCCAGAAGTCCCCACGGACAGAGGCTCTCCCTTCAGCACTGCCATCTGATCCCCCTCAGGCTTGGGCTGATTTGGATCTGGTTGCTGAACTATAAAGCAATATCAAAATTTTAAACCCGACATTTCACAGTACGATGTACATATTGGTTTACTAATAACTGTACTTTATGATTTCATTTTGTAATCAAAATTATAAAAGATTCACAATAATCTACTCAGATTTTGTTTTCCATCATTATAGTCACAGACAAATTAATCAAAGGACTAAAAGAAGTCAGTTACAGATGCGAATGACCACTGGTATTTAGTCTCACCATTCTGCTAACCACAGCCTCATACAACAAAGGTGAATACAGGGCATTTCTTCCTTCCTCCCTTGGGGATGCACTGTGGCATGCTGGCGCTCCACAGCTCCAAACCAGGAAGGCTTTAGAGCTTGAGAAACAGGTCCTAGTGGCTCACTTAGGGGAAGCACAACCACCTCTGCAGTCAGGCATCAGGGAATCGAGTGCCCTCTTCTGACCTCCATAGGCACCAACCACACACATGTACATGTATGCAGGCAAAACACACATAAAGTAAAATGAGTAAGTGTAATAATTACAAAAACACACTGGCATTATTTGAGAGGAAAAGTCTGTTTCTAGGGGTTATATAAACCACTCTGCCCTAGTGTTCAATAAAACTACTCTCTAGGCTGCAGGCAGAGCTTAGTGATAGAGTATTCAACTACATGTGTGAGGTCCTGGGTTCAATTTTCAACCCTGGATGGCGATAGGAGAAAGAATTTTCTTTCCAACAGCTCTGATGTAAACAGAAAAAGAAAAACCGCTGGCTGAACATGGTGGCACCCACCGGCAGTCCCGGCTCTGAAAAGGTTGGGGCAGGAAGATTGCATCTTTAAAATCTGCCTATGCAGGGGATAGAGAGATGGCTCAGGTTAAGAGCACTGGCTGCTCTTCCAGAGGTCCTGAGTTCAGTTTCCAGCAACCACATGGTGGCTCATAACCATCTATAATGAGGTCTAGTGCTCTCTTCCAGCATGCAGGTGTACATGCAGGCAGAACATTGTATACATCATAAAAAAATAAATCTTAAAAAAAAAAGCCAGCCTATGCTAGGGTGACTTTACAGCCTCTGCTCCCAAAGACTGAATTTTTGCTTTAAGAAACATATATACTATGAACTCTGAGCTTCAAAGGTACTATCTAATTATCAAGGACAACCAGGTCCTAAAATAATCAGAGTTCATATTCAGGTGTAGAGGAGATTCCCGTGATGGCAACATGACACAGAGGCAAGGTAGTAAGGACTAGTTGTGAGGTGCCTGTTGTCTGCATGCATGCACACATACAAAAAGCATTCACCCATGCATACATACATACATATACACATGTTAGCACTGGCTTATTTCCTATTCTATATGTTTCCTCTTACTTTTTTTGCTAGTTTTCTTTTTAAAAAAATAAATCTACATTCTTTCTTTTATAAACATATACTCATTTATAAATGAGAGGCTAAAAATCAAATGCTTTAAAGCCATGGGATGACAAATAGTTCAGATTTAAAGTTTAAATCAAGTTTAAGTAATCAAAAAGAAAAAATTTAAATAGTCTAAATGGAAATGAAAGGCAGAAAGTACTTTTATGAGGTGCTTACCACGGGATGCACGGAGAAATTCTAAGCTTAAATTTAATTCAAGCTGCAAGTTATACCTGCTGTGTGCAGGAAGCATCAGCGTGGCTCCACGCTCACCACTGCTTGTGGTGACCACTACACGCTGTATCACCTGTATCACGTGTGTTACAGCGTGTAGGGACTCACAGGAAATGCACACGTGCCTGCCTCCAGACTTGGTGGCCACATCATCCACGAAAACGTGGAGGATCTAGTCAGAGAACTTACTTTCCAGTAACTCCTCAAAATCATCCACAAAGAACTCCTTCAGTGGAGGGCGCTTTGGCCTCTTCAGGGTGTTCAGAAGCTGCTGGATTTTGGAGGACACTCTGCTGTTCACAGGCACACCTGCCAAGGGAGAGCAGAGAAGGACCGAAGCTGTGTCATGCCACATCCACTGGAGCACGCGCTGGGTGTGCGGTTTGATAACACACTGTTTTGGGGTTTGTTTGTTTGTTTGTTTGTTTTTTGACACTCTGTTAAGTGCAGCAGACTTACACAGCCAGCCAGGTGCTGGCCCTGTCAGTCATCTTAGACTGTACTGATCCACTGGACAAGCATTTACTGAATGCTTCTCAGGAAACGGGATCTGTTTTGAGCTAGCAGTTTACAAAGTAACCCAGAAATCCTGTGGGGAGGAGGGTAACTCATTGGCCCTTTAAGAGAAGGAGATCAAACACATTGCGTGGTCTTATTAGAATATAGTCTGTGGATACTAGAGAAACGGCCCAGTGGCTAAAAGCACTGGCTGCTCTTTCAGAGGACCCAAGTTCAAGTCCCAGCACCCACATGGTGACTCAAAACCATATGTAACTCCAGTTGCAGAGGATCTAGTACCCTCTTCTGGCCTTGTGTGTTGTGTGCACCGTGTGCACATAGTACATGTAAGCAATCAATATACATGAAAAAGTAAAATATCAAAATGATACTGCTAAGAGAAAATATAACCTACTTTTCTTGCTCTTCTGCAGAGGCCACACGTGTCTGACAGCAGCAGACCCCTGTGCCAGCCAATGATGTCTACTGTGGCAGAAACTTTTCCTGTATATGTGATTTCTGTCAACATGCGATGAATTTAATGCAATGAATTTACAATACATTAATTCAGTGTAAGTTAGGCATGGAGTCACACGCCTTTAATGCCAGCACTTGGCAGACAGAGGCATGTGGATCTCTATGAATTTGAGGGCAGCCTGGTCTTCATAGGGAGTTCCAGGCCAGCCGTGGCTATTTAGTGAGACCCTATCTTGAAGGAAAGGAGGGAGGGAGGAAGGAAGAAAAGACAGAGAGGAGAGGAGAAGGGAATTTCAATTTAATTTGTTTTAAAAGAGTATATTATTGGGGCTGGAGAGATGGCTCCACAGTTAAGAGCACTGGCTGTTCTTCTAGGACCCTGGTTCAATTCCTAGCGCCCACATGGCGGCTCATAACCACCTGCAATTCCAGTCCCAGGGGATGTGATGGCCTCTTCTGGCCTCTGTGTCAGACCCACATATGGTGCATACATATATGCAAGTAAAACATCCATACACAAGAAAGAAAGAAAAAAGATAGAAGGAAAGAAAGAAAGAAGGAAAAGAAAGGTAGATGACCGAATCTATCCATTTCCCTACAACGCCTTTCTTATCCCTCCATCACTGTGCTTTACTCCCAACTTCATATGCTTTTCTTTCTTCCTTTCTTTCTCTCTCTCTCCCCCTTCCTTTCTTTTCTTTCTATTAATGCTGTATGTCCCTAGGTATGGGCTGTTTGCTGGAGCATGGGTAATCTCTCTCTCAGGGGTATATTCACAGCTATTATCATAGCAGCCATCAACTGCCAACAGCTCCTCAGCTAGGAGTGCAACTTCATGACACCCTCACTAATGCATGCCCAGACTTGGTCTGGCTTGGTCCTGAGTGAATCTTATGTGTGTGGTCACAGCTGCTTTGAGTTCATGTGTACAACTGCCCCCTTATGTTCAGAAAACAGTTTCCTTGTAGTCATCCACCCCCTTTGGCTGGTAGAATCTTTTTGGTCCCTCTTTCATTATGATCCCTGAGCTTTGGGAGGAATTAATGTAATATAGATGCCCCACTTATGACTGAACGTGCCTTAGTTTCTTATTCTCTGCACCTTGACCAGTTGAGGGTCTCTAAATAAACATCAGTTACAAAAAGAAGCTTCTCTGGTGAGGAATGAGAATATAGTAATCTATGGATATAAAGATAAATAGGTAACGAGGGGCAGTTTTAATACTGTGTACATGTAGTGAACAGTAGTAAGTTCTCCTATGGGGTCTATGATGTACACAGCCACAGGTTTTTGGCTTACTTAATGGTACCAATGATTTTATCTTGTTGAGCTACTTTAAATCAAATCACAAAATGGTTGGCTACTCCAATAACAGTCATGTCAGTATTACACCAATGGGCAAGTCTTGCCAGGCCAGTAATTATTTTAGCTTTGTAGGGTTCACAGATGGACACGACTGCTGATTAGTTTTCTCCCCCAGTAAAATGCATAGTACCTTCCAGCACTATAAGAGATATCCAGTAGTGATGAAAATTTCCAGGTTGGTAATATCTACATTTTTCTATGTCCTGTGACTAAAGTACATTGTGCCTTCAACAATAGGCTCTTACCATCAAGTTCTGCAAGGGAAACATAAAGCAGTGACAAAGCCTGTAACTGGGTAATCTTTACTGATCATCAACTCAAAAACAGACACACCACTGGGCATGGTGGCACACACCTTACCTGGAAGGCAGAGGCAGGTGGACCTTTCTGAGTTGGGGCCACCCTCATCTACACAGAAAGTTCCAAGCCAGCCAGGGTTACCCAGTGAGCTTGGGCTTTATGTTTAATAGCCTATGTTGTCTGAAGAGGCACTGCTCCCTCCACCCTCCCAGCCCCACACTTCAGGGTAATTCCATTTATGATTAGATTTAAATGAATTAATTTTTAAACTTAAATTTTAATTTCTAATATCATAAACCAGAAGCTCCACGGTATCCTCAGGAGTTCAGAAACACTGCTCTGTTCCGGTAGATGCAACATCAACAAAAGTCTACATCCTGACCTGTAGGCAGCAGGCAGAGGCAGAGAGAAAGAGAGAGAGAGATGGAGGGAGAGAGAGAGAGATACTCTGCTGGGCCAGGCATGGGCTTTTGAAACCTCGGGGCCTGCCTCTAATAACCTCCAACAAGGCCATAATACTCCAACAAAGCCACACCTCCGAATGACTTCTGACTCTTCTCAAACAGTTCCCCTCCCCAATGACTAAGCATTTAAGCATGCTGGATGATGGGGTCCACTCTCATTCCAACCACGACACTGTAACAGACAGACTGAAAAAGACCACTCTCTACTCTACCCCTTCCATCTTGCTCCTCTTCTTAAAAGATAGCCCTTCTCACTGCTTTCTGATCATCCTTCCTGTGCACTTTTTACTGCAAAGAAGTACAGACATAGTCATGGTTTGGTATCGTCCCCTTTCTGACACAGATGTGGAAGTCTGTGCATAGCCTTTGACTCTGCTTCTCCGTTTCACAACACCTCGAAAAGCACTTTAATATAGTTCACAAAGATCCTTCTCATTCATTCTGACAAGTACTCTACAACGTGAACCTACTAGCTTTACTGAGCCAATTTGTGAGGCCAGAACAATTTATAGTTTCTAATATAAATAATTACAACCAGTGCCGTAATTTCTAGCTGGGTGTATATCGTTTCCTTACTTTTGGAGGAGTGTGTTCAGAGAAAGTTCCTAAGCTGGGTCATCTGGTGTGCTCGTTTCTTTCCCTATTGCTGTGACAAGAGAAACGTACGGGAAGAAGGATTTGGTGTGACTGACAGTTTAAGGAGATGCTTTCCATTTCAGTGAGGAAGACTCAGCAGCAAGAGCTTGAACCAACTGGCTTCACTGAAGCCACAGTTTAGAAGCAGAAGGCGAGAGATGCATACAGACAG
>CM053756.1:49268351-49327715 GCA_028658305.1 Pachyuromys duprasi
GCTCAACCATGTTTGTAGCAGCTTTATTTGTAATAGCCAGAAGCTGGAAACAACCCAGATGCCCTTCAACTGAGGAATGGATACAGAAATTGTGGTATATCTACACAATGGAATATTACTCAGCAATAAAAAAACAAGGAAGTCATGAAATTTGCAGTTAAAATGGTGGGAACTTGAAAAGATCATCCTGAGTGAGCCATCCCAGAAACAGAAAGACACACATATACTGTATATACTCACTCATACAGACAAATAATATAGGATAAACCTACTAAAATCTGCACACCTAAAGAAACTAATCAAGAAGGAAGACTCTGGCTAAAACACTCAATCCCCATCCAGAAAGGCAAAGAGGATGGACATCAGAAGAAGGAGAAAACAGGGCTCAGTGGCATTTTTAACTTTTCATAAAATTGTTTTTCTTTTTCTCTTTTTCCTATGTCTTTGGTCACATCCAAGAAAATGCAGTATAATAAAGTTAATGCCCAATGTTTCCTTTTAATGGTTTTATAGTATTAGGCCTTTGAGCCATCTAATTTTTGTATGTAGTGTTAGAAAAAGGTCTAAGTTCACTGTTTTATATGTGTATATAAAACCATGTGCTGAAGACTGTCTTTTCCTATTAAATGATCTTAGTACCTTTGTTAAAAATCATCTGAGGTGTGGCAGAATGACTCAGTGGGTAAAGGTGCTTCCACTAAGCCTGGTAGCCTGAGGCCAATGCTCAGAACTCACATAGTTGAAGGCTCTCCTTCCACAACTGGCTTCCACAAGCTGTCCTCTGATCTACACACATGCATGCAAATCTGATTTCAAAAAGCCATTAGATCATAGACTTGGGGGCTTATTTCTGAGTTTCTGTTCTGTTCCATGGCCGTATAGAGCTGTCTCCATGCCAGTCTACACTGCTCTGATTGCTCCTGCCCTGGGCTAGATTTCAGAAACACGAGCATCCTCAGCTTTGCTCTTCGTTTTTAAGATTATTATGACTATTTAAGGTTCCTATGAATTTTTTATATGAATTTATTTCTGAAAATCACTAAGATTTTCATAGGGATTACATGATGAATTTATAGATTACCTTGAGTGTGTACTGAGTCTTATGCTTATTCTTTCTTTCCTCCTACTTTAGATTTACTTTGCTCTTTTTCAACTTAAGGAAACCCTTAGAACATGAGCTTGGACTTTTTATTTTCTATTGTTATTATTTGAAGCTCTAAATCACCTGACATCATTCTCTGGGTCTGCACCAACTGCAGGGGCTGCAGAGGATATGAGGCACAGTACTCAGCTGCCATGCTATGAGTACAGGCCCTTTCCACAACTGCTTATTTCCTTCTCCTCCAGAGCTGGGAGGGGCATGATTCCTAGATGTTTCCAAATGTTCTTCTATATGATGTTTTCTGTGGGAGCATTCACTGCACACTGGTTTCTGTTTATTTGCACACAAGAATCATAAATGACGTGGCTTCATTAGAGAAAGGGAATACACAAAGGCCAGGTTAAATACCACAGAGGCCTGTACTGCTGTTTCAGAAAGGAGAGAGAACAGCGTCTTACCATCCGCGGTTTCCAGCACATTCCTGCCGTGTCCGCGAGGAATACCTCTCACACAGGCCACCTGTGGGCGCTCACAGTGTGCGTGCTCCACAAGTCCAGTGGTGACATCCGGGGGGGCAGAGTGCAGATCTGATTTTTGAAAAACATAACCAGATAACAGCGGTTAATCCAACAAGCATTAAGTTTTTATTTGAACCTGTCAGGCTAGAGTTTCATTGTCTGAGCTCTAAGCACTGGGTTATGGTACCCTGGACAGTTCTCATTTCCTGGCTAAACAGTCATTCAGGACTTTCTATACCCCCTTGGAAGGCAGCTCAATTCAACTCCTCCAATGATACAGAGCTAGAACCATCAACCATATCACAAAGCGCACAGAAAACTTGCCTGGTAACACAATTGCTTAACGAGATCTTAGTTGGAAAGTTTCCCTCAAGAAAACAAAAATTAATTTAAAATAAGACGCTACTAATTGCTGTTTGTTACATTATGGAAAACAACCAGCCTTCTGACTTCTCAAAAAGTAGTCTGGATGTTATGAAGACATCATCTTTGTAGGCCTAAGAATAAGAGTACAAAAACTAGGGGATGGAATGATGGCTCAGCAGGTAAGAGCACTTGTTGCTCTTGCAGAGGACCCAAGTTCAGTTCCCAGCACCAACATGACAGCTCACAACTGTCTATAATTCCAGCTCCAGAAGACCCAACACCCTCTTCTGGCCTCCTTGGGCACTGCACACTCACAGGAGATACACATATGGCAAAAAAAAAATCATACACATAAAATAAAAAATCTTTTTTAAAAAGTACAGTACTGGTCAGGCATTAAATATGCCTTTAATACCAGGACCTCAGGAGACAGGGACAGGCAGATCTCTCTAAGTTCAAGGCAAGCCTGGTCTACATAGCAAGTTCCAGGCCAGTCAGAGTTTCATGGCAAGACCCTGTGTCTGGAAAAATTTTTTAAATTGAATGCAAAAACCAAAATTGTCCCATAGTCGAATTTAAAATTTCTTCAAAGATCCAGATGCACCTGTAAGTCCAACTTTTGTAAGGCAGAGACAAAAGGGTCTCAAGTTCAAGGCCAGCCTGTGTAGCTATAGCACAACCGATCTCAAATGAACAAAATATTTTCAATATCAAGAGAAACAATCACCTTAATCAATTAATGCTACATTTAAGACAGATTACATAAGCTATAATTTAAATTAGTCTTTTCATTTTCCCAACATATTTTTTTGTTTAATTTTCATGGAACAGTACTTTCATCTGTTCCAAATACTGACTATAATTTGCTATGGAATTTTCATTATTATTGGACCTAATGCTACCAAAGGAATGTCAGTGGAACGACATGAATATGGCATTGTACCATACATTGAATGCAAACAGTCACTGCAGTGAGCCTATATGTGACAAAGGCGGGTAATCTGCAATATTTAGATGAATGTGCTGCTCATCTCATTATGGCACTCTTGAGACTCTGATGTTTCAATTCTGATCATCTATCATTTTATTCACTTGGATAAAATTCAAATCAAGACATGAATGTATAGGAAGAAAGAAAATATATAAGAGAAAAACATAAACTTGCTATTTACATAACAGAATATACTTTTTGAAAAAAAATCTAAAACTTCAATGGTGGTTTTCACAATCCTTGAAAAGGCCTAGTGATGAGCAAACCAGCAGTTTAAAGTATGATCATCAGGAAGATCTTTCCATTTATAAAGAAACATCTCTGTGCTTCCAAACCCAGCAAAACAAATAATGATTTTTAAAGCATATATGGAAAGATGGTAACATATATTACAAAGCAGTTTTTAAAACAGCTACATAAGACTAAATTTTGCTCTTCAAAACACTTGAAGATGATGTTTATATCTTTGTCAAAATGTTGAATGTATTTTATTTCCTTAGTCCAAAAACTGAAACTAATGCTTAAAAATACCTAGTAAGTTCCACTTCAAAATTTTTACTCATATATTATTCTTTCTATACTTTTCATTAGCTCAGTGAGGAAAAGTGATCTAGAGCAAGAAGCTCAAATGATGGTTTTGTAATGAGGACAGGGAAGGTGCACACAACCTGAGTATCCCCTGCACCAATGACCTAAGAGCTTTGTTTCAGAAACCAGACTAGCATGAATTTGGGACATTTGCATACTTCACTTGGTAAGCACTCCTAACTGAAAGTCTGAAGTGTTCTAATGCGCTGCTCTGAATTTCGGATTCGAGGTTAAGGAAGCCACACCTATATTTAGAAATCAAGCTAAGAGCCACTGAGATGGCTCCGTAGGTAAAAGCACTTGCCATGAACGCAGACCTGAGTTCAATCCCTGGAACGCACAGAGAAGGAGAGAACTGACTTCCACATGCACACGCACAAAAAAATAACAAAACACTGGTGAGCCGGGTCACCAGTAAAGGCAATTTCCAGCCTGACAATCTGGGTTCGATCATGTTACCTGTGCTCTTCAGTAACTGAACAGCATATCAAAACTGCATTTGCAGTAAGGTATTAGAATCCAAGTTCAGGTTGTTTTTACTGAGCAGATTCAATCTCAGAGCATCTGTGCTAGGCCAAGCACATGTGGAAGGGAAAGGGGCCCTCACAGCACAGCTGCAGGACACAGGATGGATGACCCACTGTCCTTACAGACACCAATAGCACCATCCTCCTCCGAAAATGAACACACCTAACTCTGATACACACCAGAGTGAGTTCTTAAGGCATCCATACGTATAAGCACCGGAGCCCTGAGGACTGTCTGACCAAGTGCTGTGGGCTATGACTGGCCTGGCATGCTAAACGTGACCAAGAAGTAACAGCCTGGCAGAAACAAGCCTCCAATGCTGTGTGCTCCTGAGTCCTGACCCCTGAGAAAGAGCTTCAGACAGCAGGGACAGGAAGCTGGGTATTACTCAGTGGGCAAGAGGGCATGCTGGACAAGCATGAGGGACTGAGTTCAGATCCCAGGGCCCACACAAAAAGCACGGATATAAGCCCAGCACTGGGTGTTCAGTGAAGCTGCTAGCAACCAGCCTCATTTCCAGGATCGTGAGAGATCCTACTTCAAGTGTGAAGGGCAGACAGAGCAGGATAATAGGTGTTCTTATCTGGCCTCCTAAATACCTATAGAGGTGTCTGTGTATGTGCCCACACATGGGTGCTTGAACACACACCACTAAATAAATAAATAACTGTACAACAAAAACAAAACAGAAGCCTCCAGATAAACAGGAAAGCAAAGTAATGGCTGCTTTCCTATTCCAGACTGTCAAGATTCCTTGAGGAAAGGTAGGCCGCAGCTATCAGCCACAGAGAAATAAGCAAGCCACAGAGACCCTGGAGACAGCTGTTTTAGTGGTTGTCTACTCTTGTGGCCCAGCTATTCATGCAGCTACTCTGTGAACAAGAACCTCAATGTGGCAGAGGAACCACAGTTTCCCCGTGATTCACGCTGCAGTGGAAAACAGATGTTCAACGAGTAATCAGAAACTGTATAGGGACTCAGTAAACAAAAATCAAAGAGCCACAGATGGGCTCCACAGAGGATGTTGAGACAAACCACAGGCTAAAAGAAGAAACACCGCCATTCACCCCTAATCCAGCTAGCATACCACAGAACACCACCTACCATGGCTTTCAGAAACCCTTACGGTTCCAGCAATCCGTCCTGATACACTGTACCATGCCCAGCTTTAAGAGGAGAAAATGAAGAGGCAACAAGAACACTGATATTAACACTCTTTCCCACTGAGCAATGTGTGATCTCTTAACCAATGAGCCATCTCTCCGGTCCAGCAATGTGCGATTACAGGCAAGCTACACTCACTTGATTTTTTTGTCTTCTTTCTTCATCTAGGAAAACAAGGGATGAGGTAAGCCTTCAATATGAACTGCCTTTTAGGATATGAGGACATGAGTGTCTGTGGGCTTCACAGACAGCTGATCACACAACTACTTATACGCAGGGTTCCGAATGGTTCAAGGCATCATTTGTTTCTAAGACACTGTCATCCAAGAGCTTTATGACTGAGAAGACTCCTGTATCCTTAAGACTGGCTTTGACTGCCATCTTGTTTTTAGGAAGAGGACTATATATAGGAAGAAAGGTCAGACCGCAGCTAGAGCCTTAGCCCCCGTATCAGGCACATGTGCAGCCGCGGGAGAAACAGTGACAAGAGAGCCAGGCTGACGGTGGCTGCCAGAGCCACCTGAAAAACAGCGAAGGACAACAGGACATCAAGAGAGCAGCAGGCGCTGAGAGCTGGGGCACACCCCACCAGTCGGGAACCGCCTGGCACAGAGGTACAGGAGTGCTTCTGTCCCTAAGAGACACATCTCAGATAAGAAAGAGGTGGGTCTGGATGGGCACGGAAATTTAGCAACAGAGCCTTTTTGTTCCACTTAACCGGGTGCCAGGCTCTCCGAGTGTGACCCCATTGTGTCAACTGTGATTATCAAGAGCTAGAACTCAGCTGATAATTCAGGCAGACAAGGCATCATGTGACATCTGGCTCATGACCTCAGTCACTTGACAGTGGCCCTCTGTCCCGGACACTCCTGACCCTTCCCAGTTGGCGGGGCTAAGGCAGCTGTTACTGACCTATGTGGGCGTGGGCCGTGAGGCCTGCAAGCGCAGTGGCGGCGCTGGGAACAGCGGCAGGTCTCCCTCCCGGGTGGGATGAGGTGGAGGATGCGGAGGATGAGGTGGACGAGCCCTGAATGACCCTGTCGAGCCAGGGCTCGATGCTGGAATGGCTCTGGAGCAGAGTGGAGGTGAGTCTCCCAGGTCGCCGTAAAGAGCCCTCATCTTCTGAGGCGGATGACGTGTCTGTGATTAAAATAACGATGACAAGCATGATGTAGAGATGGGTCAAGAGAGGGAAGGGGCCTCTCACTTGTCTCCAGGCCTGGAGCACAGCTCTCCTCTGTATGACAAGCAGGCACCTCACAGGTCACCTCCAGTTCAGAAGGGCACTTAAGTCCTACTTCTGAGAATTGATCCCATGAGTCCCAAGGTCCCCCAGAGAGGCCGTGGCCTCAGGATATCACACGCAAGGAATGAAAACAGCTCTCTGCCCCCTAGACCTAGAAGCCCCAACTGTGACTGCGCTCTGGAGTGCCCAGCACTCACCGCTGTCCATTCACACAGCCTGACAGCACATCCACGTACCAGCATCCTATAGGTGCCCAGCCACGGCCCACACCGCTTATCATAACCTGTGCGTGAATGCCGCAGTGCTGCAGTGGTGCCCTGTCTGCATCGATGTGCATAGGGGAAACAGGAGAAGGAACTCTGGAAAGAAGTCTTTCCTCAACATAGTTGCTTCAGCTCAGAAAATTATTGTGAACTACAGACCCATCAGGTCAGCATGCCTGCATTTTATCATGGGTGTACCGTCATTAAAAACATTTTTTTTAACTGTTGGCTAGTGCCTACAGCTTTATTAGCAGAAACAGTAATGTGACAATAATTTCTAAAGACTTCTCTCAATAATAAGATTTTCCCCTACCCAAACTACCAAGCTATCTTGCAAACTGTGTGTGTTACAGTCTTTTACCGTCTTAATAACTCCAGCTGCATCCAGTCAAAAATGACCATCAACTTTTTTTTTTAACTTTGTACCATGAGGGGTGACTGTAGAAATGTGTAGGTGTGAACCGCTTCAGCACCTCAATCCAGTTTAACAGGGCACCGGAGAGAACCCTCATCTACACATTCTTATTTCTAGTGGTAACAAGAATGACAAAAAGACCCCCAAAGTCTCCAAAGAGGCACCCTAAACGGTCCTGCTGGAGACCGGGAGAGGAGGCCAGTGAACAACAGATAAAGGGCACAAATTAGGACAAGTTTAAAACTCAGCTCAGGAACTTTGCACATTCTACCAAGTGCCTGTTTTCAGTTCATCTCCTTACTAAAAGATATAAATAGCATCTTAGTTTTTTAAGTAAAATCCATACAAAAAATCCCATTACAATACAAATATCCACTTGGATAAGAAAAATACCAAGCATACTATAGATTCTTAGGTAAGGAATATGCACATGTGTAAACATTCTTACCTTCTAAGTTTCTCAAGTCTGTACTACAGGCTACAAGGATATTCCAATTCAATGAAAATAAATGTTATACCACCAGGCCTGTAACACACTTGTCCGAGCCCCTCCCGATGACATAGATTACTACCTGGAGGAGTACAGGTTTCCACAGAAGAATGCACCAGGACAGACCGTCTCTTTGAGGGCATAGGCACCTTCCTCTCTTTGTATTTGGCCAAAGCTGCTTGCACGGCTTCTGTGTGAACATCTGCACGGGGACAATAGCAGCAGGAGGTGTTTTTACTACAGTGGTTACAATTGCTTTTGATGTTTGTTTACCCTGAGCAGGAGAAAAGGTTCTGCCTGCCCACTCACCCTGTACCTCAGACTTTCCCTAAATCTTATTTTGCTTGAGTACTCAACTTCTGACCTGGAGAAATACTTCCAGCTATAATTTTTTTTTTAAAGGCTGTGCATGACCAGAGGATCACGGGCCAGCCCCAGCCTAGCTGATCAGTAAGTCAACCAGTAGGCTCACGAGAGAGAAAGCAATCAAGTGGGCATATTTTGAAAACAGTGACCTAAAAATCAATGTCAGCACCCCGAGCATTTTGGTAAGTTCCCACTAAGGATGTTTCAATATTTATGCAACATATATATTAGTCAATTCATTCATTGTTTAAAAAGTTAAGTGTATTGTGATTAAGAAAGACATCCAGCATCAACTTCTGGCCTCCACATGATTGCACAGGCATGTACACCTGAACACACAGATGCACAGGTCAGCTGGCTCACATGCATAGCTCAGTCGGTAGAATACTTGCACAAGCATTTGTGAATCCCCAGCTTCCAACCTCAGTACCACATAAGCCGGGCATTTGGTATGACCATGCTATTAATCCCCGAGATGCAAACCAAAGGATCCTCCGAGAGTTAAGACATTCTCCAATACATCGTAAGTTCCAGGCCAGCTCAAGCTACAATGAGATCGAGAACATGTCTCAAAATAAAGGGGGTAAGGGGATATAATGGCTTAGCAAGTAAAAGTACTTATTACCACCAAGCCTGACAACTTGTTTGATCCCTAGAACCTACAAAGTGGACATAAAAGTAAAATAAAGTACATTTAAATATTATTTAAGTACTTATAAAAGGCATTGCCAAATAGTGGGAAATTTTAATTAAAAGAAAATGTAAACTATGCTAGTTATACAGTTACTTCCGTATACACAGCTATTCCTGAGTTGTCCTAGAGCTTTTGGTGGAGAAGTAGGTGCAAACAGTAAGCATGTTATCCCGCTGGGCAGGAGGGAAAGAGTTCTCTAGAGGCTAGAGAGATGGCTTAGGCAGTAAATGGCCTGCATTGCAAGCATAGGGATCCAGGACTCTGCGTGCACTTAGAGTCCCAATACTAGGAGGTAGTGACAAGATGGCCAGACCCACTGGCCAGTCAGGCTAGCCTACTGGGCCAGTTCAAAGCTAAAAAGGAAGAAAAAAATGAAGTAGACAGCACGTGCACATGCACACATGCACATACATGCACACGCATGCACACACATTCACAAACTATGCATGCAAACAACCCCTGAGAAAAGTGAGACATTAAAATAAATTATCTGGGCAGTGCTTTTTGGCACAGGCCTTTAATCCCAGCACTTGGGGAGGCAGAGGCAGGCAGATCTCTGTGAGTTCAAGAGAAGCCTGGTTTACAAATCGAGTCCAGGATACCCAAGGCTACACAGAGAAACCCTGTCTTGAAAAACCAAACCAAACCAAACCTATCTGAAAGTTCCCCTTTCTTGAACAATACATTGCCAAGTGAAAAATAACTGCTTCTTTGGTGGACATTCTAGCAAAGAAAAGGCAAGCAAAAGCCTCATAGTCAGAACAGTGTCATGCCTGCTGCTACCCCACCTCCTGCTCCCGCACTTCCAGAGCTGTGAACCTACCTGACCGGAAGCGCTCGTCCCTGGAGTTGGTAGCCCGAGACTTCTGTGGTTTAGATGGAGCTGCGGTCAGCAAGGGCCCAGGAACTCTATTCTCTGTTTGCAGACATGGGTCTACTCCTGAAACACAGTTTTACACCTCGTGTAAACGATTTGCTTTTCCAGGTATAAAAGGAGCTCCAGTTAGAATAGTGTGTTTCTCTGATATAGCCATAGTGCACTACTCCTTCCTAGTATAGCTCCTACAGCACAAAGGTGCCTCCACCTTGGGATTAAGTGCCACAAACATGGGCCAGAGCAATGTCCATATCCAAGCTACCTTCTCCCCATACCACTAACCTAGTCTAGCCTCTGGTTGGTAACTGTAAAGATAACTACATCCTCATGGTGTCCTTGACAACATGGCACATCAGTTTAAGTCTGATGTGTCAGTCACAGATCTCCAAGAACTGGTTCCTGCATGCATTTATGGCTACTCCATAGATTGGCCGTGCTGCTTGTTACTATTATGGTCCATAGTGTCATCAGACTCTAAGTGAGGAACAGCCCACCAACTATCACTAGGTGGCCATTAAATGAAAGAACAAACAGAGATGTAGAGACTAAAACACCAAGAATAATACTGAACAACTTCAGTACGTGGACCACTCAGAGGCCAGCAACCTAGACAAGTCAGCAGCACCGCTGTGGGCTGTCTTCAAATTTGGGACAGACGGAGACCACATCACCTATTCTTCACACATCCTCAGCCAGCCCATGGCTCACAGTGCTAGCACCCTGACATAGAATAGCACCCACCCCTAGGATACACAACAGTGAGAAATAGCAGGGTGCAGAGAGCATGGTCACTAAATGACGCCTCCGGTCTCCTTGCTAGTGTGCTAATTCCAATCCTTATCGTGGAATGGCACAGAGCAAAGCCTTCAGCTGAGACTCAATGAGAAAGAGCCTGACAGCGGCAGCTCTGTTTGCAAATACCTCGTAAGATGAACCAGCAGAGAATCCAGTCTCTCTGGCTCCTCCAGTCCTGACCACACCCCCAGCAGAGCAGAGTCCATCCTGACATCCCGGGCCAGTGTCCCTCACAGTAACACAGTGCCGGAAGGAGCAGTACCTGACGTCTAAGGCTGGTCTCACAAAGCAACAGCTCTCTACCTGGCTTAGCTATGCCTGTAAAGGCCAATGTGCTGATGCCAGGCATCAAGAGAGCCTTATGAGAAACAGGAAAGGGAGGCAGGGGAGAGGAGCCGCCCAGCCCAGAAGCCAAAGAGGCGACACTCTCAGGACACCTACTGAGGCTCAACCACTCAACCACAAGTGCTGGTCCCTGAGCTGGCCCAAACCACAGGCCTGAGAGCACACTAGTTTGTGGTGCTGTCTAGCACGGCTGGTTATACAGCACCAGAGCCTAAGAAAGGCTGCTCCAGAAATCTATACTAACTGTTCAAAACCTGAGCACATGCACACACGCATACACAGATATATGACAGTATATCTGAAGAGTGGCCCTACTAAGCAGAAAAAAAGATCCGCCTCAGAGTTTCACTACACTTAATGTCAGGAGCTGAGGGTTATAAAGTGGGACACTGCACAGTGATGTATTCCAAAACATGGGTGGTTTTGTTCTCTAGACAGACTATTATTGTTCAACAAAGACTGATTGGAAATTACTGAAAAGGGGGAAGATTTTATCGTCTGCTGGATTTTTGTTTTGTTTGGAGACAGGGTCCTCATAGTGTATGCCTAGCCAGTCTGAAACTTGCTATGTAGACCAGGCTGGCCTTGAACTCACAGAACTCAAAAAGATCTACCCTGCCTCTGCCACCTAAGTAGTAGGACGGAAGACATTAGGCACTACACTATGCTTAAGTTTGTTTTGTTTTAAATTATGTATGCGGCAGGGAGTGCACATGAGTTCAGGTGCCCATGGAAGCAAGAAGAGGGCGTCAGATCTCCCTGGAGCTCGAGTTACAGGTGGTTGTGGGCTCCCTGATGTGGGAAACTGCACTCTGGTCCCCTGGAATAGCAGGGCATGCTCTCATTTCCTGAGCCATCTCTCCAGCCCCAAGAAGATACACTTTTCATTTTAGCAGATATCAAGAGATAGCCTTCCAGCAAAGTCGCAGTTACTCACAATCCTACAAGCAATGTACGTAAGTACGCTACCCTCACACATTTCTCAGCACAGAGTTTAGAGAAAGCATGAGAATTCTTCCAGCCTTGAGGACAGCTCACTTTAATTTGCCTTTCCACATCTGCTAGTAAAGTTGAACATGATTTCGTGTTTACTGCCCACTTATATCTCTCTCCTGTTCTTTGACTTTCTTTCATCTACTTAAGGAATTTATGTTTTTTCATATGTTCAGGTAATTGGCCATTTCTTCCAAAGATATTTTATGATCCCAATATAGGTTCTGTATTTTTCTTGGTAAATGTATCAGTAAGTATTTGACAATGTATCTTCATTTAAAATCAATTTTTCCCATTTTAAAACAGAACTATTGAAAGACAAATGCTACTTATTATCACATATTCTCTAAAGTTAAAATAGCAATAAAATAAAAA
This sequence comes from Pachyuromys duprasi, assembly GCA_028658305.1. Lineage (NCBI taxonomy): Eukaryota > Metazoa > Chordata > Mammalia > Rodentia > Muridae > Pachyuromys > Pachyuromys duprasi. The sequence goes on from CM053756.1 coordinate 49,280,468, forward strand.
ATTCTTACTAATTCTGGTAGCTAAACAAACAGCCTTCCGAGCACACAATGCTGTCCCTGCACACAAGCATTACTATCTTTTATTCTCTGGCATTTCTCCTGTTTTGTTTCCCCATCTCACGATATCAACTGTGACCATCAAAACTGTGTGGTGTGAGGGGGAAACCAGGATCCGTCATACCTTTGCTAGGAATGAAAATGGCTAAGCTATGCAATTGTTCTATTTAATGGCTGTTAGTAATTTTTGGGAAAATAGGCTTTAAGATGTTTTAAGTTTCCTTCAATTCAAATTTTAGCATGGCTCTTACTGTTTGTTTTTTGAGACAGGGTCTCTCTATTATGCACATGTGGCTGTCCTGGAACTATGTGGACCAGACTGGCCTCCAATTCATGGAGAACCATCTGCATCCGCCTCCTGAATGCTGGGATTTAAGGGGTAGGCCACCACACCCTCAGTTTTATTGTTTCTGTTTTGAATGAACAAAACAGTATATAGTCAGCATCCTCAACATTCTTCTGTTGTTTATAAATCTACCAGTACAGGTAGCATAAAGCACGTGCACTTTAAGAAGCAACACATAGGGGCAAATGTAGCCACTGCAGGTTTAAGAAGTAAAGCATGGGGGCTGGAAAGGTGGTTCAGCGTTTACCAGCACTTGCTGTTCTTACAGAGGACCCAAGTTTAGTTTCCAAAACCTAGGTGGCATCTCACAAGCACCTCTAACTCCAGTTCTAGGAGATGTGACACCCGCTTCTGGCCTCCATGTGCATGTATGTGGTACATGCATAAGCAAAACACACAGAGAGAAAAATAAATCTTTTAAGGAAGCAGCAGCAGTAACAATAATAACAAAAGTAATAGTAGTAGTAGTAATATTAAATACATGTTATTATTTAAGCATGGGCTAACAAGACGGATCTGCAAGTAAAGGTGCTTACTGTACCAGCCTAAGAAGCTGAATTTGATCCTCAGAACCTAAATAGAAAAGCCAAATGTGGCAGCCCACACCTGTAATCTCAGCACTCACTCCTATAAAGAGATAGGAAGCCAAAATGGGAAAAATCATCCAGAAGTTCACTGACTAGCTAGCTACTCTCTAGAGTACAGAAATTAGAGAGACCCTGCTTCAACAAAAAGGAAGGAAAAAAGCACTCTGAGAGTTTTCCTCTGACTAGTACATGCATACCATGCTTGAGCACACTCAGACTGTACATACACACACACACTATAAAAAGAAAAAGAAAAAGAAATAAAGCTTTCAGGTGACCGAAGGTCATGTGTGGCCTGCTATGTCCAATTTTAATTCTGTTCAATTTTAACCCAGAAATGGTGTGTTCCATTCTAGAAATTCATTTCCTTTTCTTTCTTTAACACCTTCATAAGGGTCTCTGGTGTATTTTCTCATTATTTTACTTACTTATTTTATTATTATAATTACTACTTTTTAAGACATTTCTCAATGTATAGCCCTTGATTACCTATAACTCGCTATGTGGACAAGATTGTCCCGGAACTCAGAGATCCACCTGCCTCTTCCTCCCCAGTGTCTGTTTTTAAAGCTGTTGCTGGGCACACTGCTTTGTGATGTCTTCAAAACCATCATCTCAGTGAGGCTCATCATTGACGATATCCAGAAGCTCTGGCATTCTATGATCTGGGTTTTTCCTAGCAAGCTGTTTGGAGAACTTGGTAGTTTGGGGTCATGATGGACATTTTCGTGTACCTAAAGGAGAACTGTGGCATCACATGACCCAGATGGTCCACACTGACTCCAATATGGATATGTCATGCTTGGTTTTAATCTGCACTTCTCTGATTATCTGAGAGGTCAGGCATTATTATTATCATCATTACTATTATTGCTGGCTATTTTCTCCTATGAAAAAGGGAGACATGCCTATTTAAGTCCTCACCATTTTTCTCAACACATTAGGAAATTCAGGCTCTTGATGGTACAGGCTGCCTCCTAGTGCTCAGCTGTCCCCATGCCTCATGCTAGCCCCCCCATGCACACGGAGAGGATGGTTACTTCAGTGCTGCCTGGACATTCTGGGGCCACTTCTTCAATTACCTGTGTTATAACCATCCTCCCAGTCTGCAGTTTGACTTGCAACTTCTTTGATGTACCTTTTGATTAGAACTAATAATAAAGCTATGAAGTTTACTGTATCCTGACGTGTAAGTCTTCTCTTTTATGGCTGCTGTTGTGGCAGCAGCATCTCCAGGACTTTTCCCTTTCTACCTTGAGATGGCAGCGCATCCCTTTAAGATCTTCCAAAGGCTCTGCAGTTTCTGCCTCTCGCTCTCGGGTCTAACGCACCTGAAGCTAGCTTTGGTGGCCCATTTTCTATGTTTTCACAGGTATGAGGAGCGACGCCAGCACACATGCTGTCTCTCCTAAACCAAGTCTGTATGCACATGATGTGTGCATCTGGGCTGGCCTTTCTGTCCACTGGCCACCTGCCCTAGAAGTGTGACCTATTCTCAGTGATGATGGCCTTTCAGAAATGATATATATAGTTTTTAATTACTTAATTTATTTATTTACAGAATAACTAGCCAGAGACCTCCTCCCATCACATTTTGGATCTCTTGACCATTTTGCTTAAGACATAAAATTTTAGAACTAAGTCGTGAGGTTCTATTAAAAATTATTCAAGCTACTAAATATGCCAAATCTACAAATGAATGTGCAAAGAATTAAAAATTTTTCAGTGCGTCCTTGCCTAGTAAGGAAATGTATCAGGCCACTCTATGATCATAAAAATAGAATATGTCCTATTAGGGAGTGAGACCTGTAAAAGCTATAAGTTATAATCCTGCCCTCGTATTTTATTATCTCATAACAGACATATTATTCAGCCCTTAATAAAATATGAAACATCTACCAATTTTAAAAATCCAGAATCAGTTCTTATTTATTATTTTAGTATTATTAGTTATTGCTTGCAGTGTTGGGATTGTACCCAAGACCTGGCACATGCCGGGCAAGTGTTCTACCACTGAGCCATATCCCCACCCCAATAAAATCAATTCTTGTATCACATTGTATAAGACAGCGCTTTTGTTACTGAAGCAGCAGCAGGTGTCGCCCTTACCCTGAACGAGGGGGATGTAGCGAGCCAGCAGCTTTGCCCTCTTCTTTTCATAGCCTTTTTGAGTGATATCACCTAAAATAACAAGAGGAAAAGAGACTTTCATTACCTGTGGAGTTCCAAAAGTATTTGTGTATATGTGGGAGGGTGCACGTGTGCGTATGTGTGTGAGTGTGCATGCATGTATGTACATGTGGAGGCCAGAGGTCAACCTGAGGCGCTTCTAACCATTCACCTTGTTTTTTGAGACAGGGTCTGTCTCTCGCCAGCCTGAGACTAATCAAGAAGGTTGGGCTGGTTGGCTGGCTAGTAGCCCAGGGATCCCAGGAATATTTTCTTCTCTGCCTCCCTGGCACTGGACTCTTAAGCATGTACCACCACACCTGTCTTTTTAACTTGGGTTCTAGGGATCAAACTCTATAACTCATGCTTGTGCTTGTGCAGGAAGCTGGGCTAGAGAAACAGCTCAGAGAAGTGGGAATCGGAGATAGCCCTGGAAGCTCACAGGCTAGCTAGTCTGGTCTACGCAGCAATAAGCAACAAGAGACCCTGTCTCAAAGAGCAAATGTGGGCACTGACATATGGGACGGACCTCAGACCTCCACACATGCACTGTGCCCCACTCCCTGATACACCAGGATTTTTAAAATTTATAATCTAAAAACTGTACATTAATGACTTTTAAGAGGGTTGCTAGGTAAGTGAACTGGGGTGAGCCCACACCATGGAAGGCAGCAAAAAGGCACAGACTACTGATGTGGTAGCAGTTTAGGCAAATCTTGGGTACAAGACGCTGAGCAGAGGAAGCCTGACTCAAAGGCTATACACGACATATACATTAGTCTATACAATGACACTCTAGCAAAGACAAAACCACAGAACCAAAACAGACAATGGTTGCCAAAAGATAGGGAGGGGACTGAGGGAACAAGGAGTCCGGGATGGTGAAAGACTTGCATGACTTGAATCTAGCAGCAATTACACAACTGTCTTCACCCAGTCAAAAGCTTATAGGATACACGCGGGGAAACAGAATCTTACTGTATGTAAATAATTCCTTGATTTTTTTTAAGGTGATCAACATCTCCCAGAAACCTGTTAAAAAATAGATTCTGAGGATGAAGAGATGGTTCAGTAGTTAAGAGTGCTTCCTGCTCTTCCTGAGGACCTGAATTTGGTCCCAGAAACCATGTTACGCAGCTCAGAACTGCCTGGAACTCTTGCTCCAAGGGATCCAATACCCTCTTCTGGCCTCCAAGGGCACACACATGTAGAACACACTCATACAGACAAATACACACAGAAGTTCGTATTGAATCTTACAAAAGGCAGGCTCTGAGGTCACACCTCACATCAGCAGACTCCACACCCATATTTACAAGACCCTTAAATGACATCTACACAGGTTCAAGTGTCAGAAACAACAGTAAAAGGGAGCCATAGGCCCAGCCTTCCCCACCCACAGTGCCCTATGAGGACTCAGGAAAAGGCCTGCTGTCCCCATAAATTATCATGAAGAAGACAGCCAAACCCAAGTCCACAATGAAGTAGGAAATGCACTTCACATTTTCTGCTTGGTCTTCATCTTCATTTACTACCTGGTTCCTAAACTAGGAGTGCTATTAGTGGAACTTCTGTGTTTCTATGAAGATTTTAGAGCAGAAATGTATTATGCAACAGTTTTATTACTAGCTTTCAGTGTAAATGTATATGAACAGTTTTCACTATTACCATTTGTGTATGTGTGTGTTTTAGTGTTTTCCAAGTCCTCCTCCTTCATCTTCCACTTTCTTCTAAACAAAAAAAGTAGAAGGCTATTGAGTACCAAAAAATACTGCTGTTGAGTACCCAACCAAGTATTTCCTTTAGAAGTAGCTTTCAATGGGATACTGTAAATGAATGTCCAATGGCCAATCACTAGCATGAGAAGAGATCAAACTGTAAAATTTGACGTCTGGTTGCTATTAAATATATCACTTTCAAACCAAAGCTTGAAGATGTTACATCAAACCATTGTGTCAGTGATAATCTGTATTCTGTTTTCATATGTACCCAGAAGCCATTATTTTTACATGCCCAACATGATGGACATTGGTCCCATGCACATACCATGGCACAGCCACATAGAGCAGGTAGGATTCCATAATGGAGTCCTGGCATTAAGCTAGTATGCTAGGGAAGAGGGGACTAAAAGCCAAGCTTTCTAAGCCCAAGATCAATTCTTTCATGGAGAACAATAACACACAAACAAAGAGACAAACAACAAAGCCTTGTTCCCTAGCCACAGCACAGAACTGGGGAGGTTCTGATAGGAGACACATAGAGCTACTTATGCCTGAACATCCAGGCTCTGTGGGCTTCTGAAAGAATCACAACTACCACTAGACAGACTTCTCTGATGGTTCCAGGGTAGGCAGCTGCTTTTCTAGACGTCCAGGGAGGTACAAGGTGAAGCTGAAGCTAATGGTCACTGCTACAGAAACAGACTTAGGATTCCAAAGTCCATTCAGGCACTATCTCACCATCACAATTTCTAAGAACTTACTGTCAAAGCATTAAATGATTCTACAAAGGTAGACAGTAAATGCTCTGGGTGATAGCAAATAACTGGACAGCTTAATTGTCTATCATAAAAAGAAATAAATTCCTGTCACACATCTTTACTACAGAATCTGTTGGTTATGCAAAAACACCCTGGTACTCGACATGCTGAGGATGAATATCACATGATGCATGAATTCCTACCAAATAAAAGAGCAAGACAAACAACAATATAGAATTTTCCTGCTCTGATAAAAGTAAGCAAACATATATACATACATACATACATACATACATAGACACACACACACTGCATGTGCAGAATATATTGCAGGGAGGAACAACAAACATTACTCCTGTTTGTTTGGCTTCAGGTAGGGTGTAACACAGATTTCTATTTTTATTTCCTACACTTCTGAACATATTTTTTAGCATAAAAAGCACATGCCCTTTTGTATGTAAGAATGTGAGGCAGAGTTGCTGGCAATGCTTTGGTTATACTAGATGTTACTGAAAAAAACTAAAAAAAATTCTATTTATTATTTCTGAAACTTCTTATGAACTTAAAATCATTTCAAAATAAAAAGTTTAAAAATATTTGTGGAAAACTGTACAGAATTAGTGTTGTTTTTTATTATACTTTGATTTTATGTGTATGAATGTTTGCCTGCAGGTTTACATCTGTGCCATGTGTGTGCTTGATGCCTGCAGAAGAGTGCACTGTATCTTCTGAAACTAGAATTAGAAACATTTGTAAGCTGCCATGTGGTTGCAGAGAATCAAACCCAGATCGTCTACAAGCGCAGCAAAGAGCTCTTAACCACTGAGCCATCTCTTCATTTTCTTCATTTTCTTCATTTTCTTCTTTCTAGAGAGAGAGAGACAGACAGACAGACAAAAGAAGGAAGGAAGGAAGGAAGGAAGGAAGGAAGGAAGGAAGGAAGGAAGGAAGGAAGGAAAGAAGGAAAGAAAGAAAGAAAGAAGGAAAGATGCTTGCTGAGATCTGCCAGCAATACCTTATGGTCTGGAAGAATTATTTTCCAGAAGACAATTTAAATTATAAATGCAATCTCTTTAATAGCTATGGGACCAGCTTCAAGTCACTGAGTCTGAGCAGCTACTGGCTATCAGAAATCAGTTCGTCTTAGCAGAGCTCTTGAATGTACGCAAGTTCCTTAGCACACTCACTCTCTTATCATCCTCCCAACACCTTGTTCGGCCCACAGCAACACTGCCTCTTCCATTTCTAATTTTAGTAATTATGTTTTTGGTGCAACTACACCATAGGAAATTATTCAGCAATAAAAAGAATGGATTACAGACAACTAAATATATATATGGATAAATCTCTAAGACATCACACCAAATGAAAGAAGCTATTTTCAAAAGGTCTGTCTTTGTGACACTTAAAAAACAAAAGATAAGAAAGAAAACATCCATAGTTGCAGGTCTTTAGGGTTAGGGGACATGACCATAAAAGGGTGGCCTGAGGACTCTTTCCAAACACAAAGTTCTAAATATAAAGTCATAAAATCCACCTTACGGCACAGTTCAAGTTATTTATAGTCAACACTAAAAAGTGAATATTAAATATGCCTCTTAAGGGTTTGCAGGTCTATCTTATTCATTTTTTAATTAAAAGCAGACTTTGTACATGCTAAGTTTAATAAGTATCTTCTTTTATCTCAAAGTTTTTAAAGGCATGGAAAATGTGTTCTCTAAACTGAATATTCACACAAGAGAATTCCACTTATAGTAACAGAAGAATTATGGGGTCCTAAAAAAACTCCCTAATTGAAGCAACTAGGAAGACGGCATTTTTAAACATTTTTTTGTTGTTGTGTTTAAATCTGAAGGCATTATAAACTAGAAAAGAAGCGAAGAGGTTAATTTTCTGCTTTAAGTGTCTGTGGAAGAAAGAGTAAAAAGCAGGTCACTGGGCTAAGCAAAACTGTACTCGATGTGCACAACGCTCACCAGACAAAAGGAGCCCTGCTGATCATCTGTTGAGTAACTATACTTCAGATATGAATGGGAAGTAGAGGATCCAAGCCAGCAAAATGTGTCAGTGGGTAAAGGCACTTGCCACCAAACCTGGTGACTTGAGTTTGATCCCTGGAATGTACATAATAATAGAAGAAAGCAAATTTCTACATGTTATACCCTGACCTCCACATACATTGACTCTTCCATGGCACACACACATATATACACATAAGCACATATGCACAGACACAGACAGAGGCATGCGCACACACACACACACACAGATGGACAGAAAGACAGAGAATTACTTTGGAAACAAAGAAAATAAAGGCGCTTTCACAGTTCTGGTACCAGCTTTACCCCACTTTATCCATGAGCAGACAATGGCATCTTGGCCTGCATGTGCCCATCCCACATGTCAAATTGAGAGTAAGCCCACTATGGACAGAACATGACATTAACTAGAAGCAAAAATCCACACCACAGACACAAGGTCTAGCACTTGATTCGAAATGACTAGGCATATAGGGCAGCAGTAAACTACAGCTTAAAACCATGGAATTTAAAAACCATGTTCAATATATTTTATGAATTAACTAAAAAGCAAGATTATGAATTTAAATAGCTAAAACCTAGGACTGAAAGATACCATCATAAATCCAAGAATAAATTTAATAACTGATGTATGTAAAACCGTTAAGTCAAAAACATTACGAAGATAAAGATGACAGAGGAAACATACAGATATGCCACCAAAATTGCAAAGGTGGACAGTGTCTTTAATACCAGCTATCCAAGAAGCTGTATAAGAGGGCCACAAGTTCAATGCCCACCTGAACTACACAGCAAGTTCAAGGCTAGCTTGGGCAACTTAGTGAGATTCTATCTCTGTAAAAAGAATTCTTTTTTTAAAAGAGCTACATATATAACTCAGTGGAAGAATTCCTACCTGTACAGTATACGCAGGACCCAAAGTTAAATCCTATACCACCACCACAAAACAACAAAATATCTAGTTGGATCTTTAGAGTCATTTTATGTAATTCTTCTAAAATTCTTGAAGGTGCTTTCCGTGAAAACTGACAAGCTGATTCTAAACTGTTACGTGGAAACACCAAGGGCCAAAATTACTTATATCAAACTGGAAAAACAAGGTAACGAAAAAGACAGGTTAGATGCTCCGAACGTAAAGACTTGTGCTGTAGCACAGAGAGGAGCGCGGGGCCCGAGCAGAAGCCCAACAACGGCAAGGTGGTCGCTTCCCTGAGAGTCCTACAACTGAAAACACACACGGGGCGGAAATGAAGGCTCTTCTTTCATACCGTAAAGAATTCATTTCCATTCACAGTGAAATGTAAAACATAAGACATCGAAAGTTTTGTTTTGTTTTGTTTTGTTTTAAATCACATATGGAGGCTGGGCATGGTGGTGCACGCCTTTACTCCCAGCACATGGGAGGCAGAGGCAGGTTTCAGGACAGCCAGGTCTACACAGAGAAACCCTGTCTTGAAAACAAACAAATCACATCTATCTTCACAGCTATGAAGCAAGGAAAGAACTTCAAACCTGGATATAAAGGACACTGATCATACTGGAAGAAATAAAACAGTTCAGAGCTGCAATATAGCGAATAATCTAAGGTGAAAAGATACAACTGCGAAAATGCTTTCTCCTCTATGACTATCACAAAGTGAGACTAGATTAGCTTCCTGTGACTACTGGAACAAATTACCATGAACTTGGAGAAAATGAACAAAAGAAAATGTATTCCCAACTCATGGGTCTACATGTCTAATATCCAAAATTAGTTCCAATGAGCCAGAAGTTGGTGGCAGAACGGCTTCCCTCCCTCTGGAGGCTCTGGAGAGGATTCATTGCTTGACTCCTCCATCTTCAGGGGTGCTGACGTTCTCTGGCTTGTGCCTGCATCACCGCAGCCTATCTTGGTACTTATATGGCTTCCCCTCCCCACCTTCTTTGTGTATGTGTCTAACCTTCTCTCTGCCTCTTCCTTCCAAAGATACTTGTAATGGCATTCAGGACCCACCACAAACCCTGCATAACTCAAGTCAGGACCCTTGAACACATCTACAATTTTAGGTGGAGAGATGGCTCAAAGGTTAAAAGCACTTGCTGTTTTCGCAGAAGACCCAGGTCCAGTTCCTAGTGTCCACACGGCTGCTCACAGCCATCAGTAACTCCAGTTTCAGGGGCTCCTGTGCCCTCTTCTAGTCTTGGTGGGAACCAGGCACATGCAACAGTGCACTTACATCCGTGCAGGCAAAAAACAAAACAACAACAAACTCATACATATAACATAAAAAAATGTGATTTTTAAAACTTTGCAAAATAAATACGATAGTGTTGGTGTAGAGATGTTTGCCTGAGGTGTGTCAAGGAAGAATGTGAATCGTTTCTAAGAGCACAGAGAAATTAAACTTCATCTGTATCTGCACCTATATATCTACACTTACATCGGAGTCTACACCTGTGTTTAAACTGGGTTCCTACTTTAGGACTTAGGACCTTCCCCTGGTGTCAGTTATCAGGTCCTAAACCTGGAATAGAGAGTGGGGTTTCTCCACAAGCATGGACTAGAGAATAACCCTCCTCTTCTTCAGGTGAATGCCAGTTCTGCGGGGCTGGAGCAGCTGGAGGGCTTCCAGCCCTCTGTCTTCCTGTGTTCCATAAACATGGTCCTCCTACAGAACAGGCTCTCACCGACACTGGGACTTCCCATCTGCAGTCCTAAAATTTCCCCTGGTTTCTCATTTTGGTTTACATGCCACTCCTCCTCCTTAAACGCCTTGCCTGTTTAGCCTCAATGAAACTAAGACCTCCTGATCCTCAACAGATACATTCACCCTCGCCCGACTGTCCATTATCCACCCTTAACACTTACCATCATCTAAAGCTCCCATTCGTTTTTATTAATATCACTGTCCCTCAAAGTGCACGTCCGTGTCAGCACGTACTTCAGGCAACAATGAATGAAACACCCATCTGTGGCTCAGACCTCTCCTTAAAGTTCAGGCTGACACATTATAATTCACACACTTCCCGGGGTTCTGTTCAGGCAGGTTCTTTCTTGAACGTCTCACGACTTCACGTGCATTTCCCATCAAAATCTGCCGTCTGCGACTCTGCCCACCTCATGATTACATATGCAGCACTGCCAGCCCAAAGCCTTCATTTCTCTCTCTGACTCTGCAGCCTCAACTCTACCATCAGCAGTCCCTGGAGGTCGGACCCTTCCTGCCTCCTCTCCAGCCAACACACAATCAAAGCAGCTTTTCTTCCCCGGGACACTGCTCACTGGCTTCCCAGCTGGTTTTTCTCGTTTTACTTTTGCAAAGGAAGGCAGGTGTGGTGCCACACACCTTTAATCCCAGAGGCAGAAGCAGGTCAATCTCTCAGAGTTGGAGGCCAAGCTGTTCTACACAGTGAGTTTCAGGCCAGCCTGGGCTACATGGTGAGACTTTGAAACGAAAGATGATAAATGAAATTCCTGGGTGGGTGTCACTGGTTTTCAGATATAATTTTTTAAATTTTCTTTATTGTTGACGATCATACATGTATACAATGAAGTATATTATCTACCCCCATTCCCCACTCGAACTTTGTCTTTTTTTTTTTATCACTCACTGATCGAGTTACTGCTGCCTTTGCGTGCACTGGTGCAGAGTCATCCTCGGAGCTCGGGGATCTTATCAGTACACATCTTCAAAAAGAATGATTCTCCTTCCCCAGAAACTGCCAACTGCCATGGGCTCTTCAGTAGGGGGTGTGGCCTAGAGATCACCTACCCCATCTGTGCCATAATCTCTGCAGGCTTGATCTTGAACGGGGCTTGTACAGTTCACAAGTACACAGCCATGAGCAGAAGTCAACACGGAAAAGCACTCCTCCACGTCTTTTGTTTCCTAAATTTTCGCTGCCTCCTCAAGCCTTATGGGAGAAGAGAGTGAGGAAAGGCGTGGGACACAGACGTCCTGTTTAGGGCTGTACAGCTCAGTCTTTTATTCTCAGTACTCTGACCAGTTATGTATTTCTCCACTGACTACTACCTGCTGCAAAAACAGGTTCTCTTTCTGGCTAAGAGCAATGGATCTATGGCTATAAACATAAGTATTTAGGAGGTTCTTTAAGAACATCGAACTAACAATAGCAGGTTCTACCCTCGGACCCGGGACCTCATCAGCCATCGGCTTTTGATCAGGATTACAGTAGCAAGCAAGAAGTGTCCTCACTTCAAATCCAACTGCTACCCTATGCTGGTCATGCCGCTATACACCAGTGGGCACATCTTGACTGGCCAGTTGGTTCTGCAGGGGTCCAGCACTGAGTATGACCACTGATGTCCTGTTACCCTCGATAGTCCACGTAGGACCTTCTGGAACTGTGAAAGCTGGCCAGTAGGAAGAAAGTTTCCTGGTCAGCTTAAAACTGACTTCTCTATGTCCTACAACCAAAGCATATAGCGTCTTCAGCAATGCAGTCTTACCATATAGTTACAAGGGGCAAGCAAGAACAATAGATATAACCTGTGTCACATTGGAGGCCTCTCAGACATTTGTCATCAATAACTAGTAGGGGAGGTATCCTGTGACCTAAACCATGGTTTTCATTTGGTTACCCATGTATTCCGGAGTAACACTGTCCACCCATGCAGGGCAATTCTACGCAAACTTTCTTTTTAAAGCTGTTATTTTGAGCCTAGCTCACTACTAATGGGTTTCCAGAGGCTTTTGCATACATCCTGAGATTTGGTTCACCCACCCATCCTGGTCCCCGCTCAATCTTCTAATCTCCACTCTTCCCTCCTCTTCCTTCATTTCATGTATCCTACCAACTTTCCAATGATTTCTTAATTGGATGGTGAGACAGTAGGCCTCCACATGGGCTTTATTCACACTGCCTTTGGGGGCCCACCCCTGGAGTCCCCATATTCCCACACCCGCCCTTGCTTAACCCTTTCACTCCCAGCGTTCTACCTTTCCACTTTCTTTTTACCTATAACCTCCTGTCCTCCCTTCCTTAAGGTGTACACTCTCCAGGAAAAAAGCTGCTTTCTAGTCTCCTGGCTTCCAGCTGTACACCAAGTTAAAGAAAGATTTGAAGCTAGGCTCTGTACGTGAGAGAAAACATACAGCATTTGTCTTTCTGAACCTGAGTTCACGCTGTACGGTTTTTTTTCCAAGTTCCATCCACTTATCTGCAAATTGTGTTATTTTACTTTTCTGAAAGCTGAGTAATATTCCACTATGTATATGTACATATACTTTTTCCTATCCATTTATCTGGTTATGGCCATTTAGGTTGGTTCCATTACCTAACTGTTGTGAATACAGCAACACTGAACATGGATGAGCAAGTATCTCTGTCGTTGGTATAAAACCCACCGGATCCATGGGTTATAGGGCTTTTTTTTTTTTTTCAAGAAACCTCCAGGCTGAGTTCCAAAGTGGCTATACTAGTTTACACTCCCACCAAAATCATATAAGCACCACCCCACCTTGCCACATCCACACTGCCGTTTGCTGTCACCTTTACTCTGATGATGACCGTTCTGGCTGGGGCTAGATAGAATCCTAACACAGTTTTCATTTTCATTTCCCTAATGGCCCAGAATGCTGAACACTTTTAATGTGACCTAGCCGTTTACATTTCTTCCTCTGAGACCTTTCAGTTGAGTTACGTAGGCCATGTTTTTTGTTGTTGTTTGTTTTTAAATCGGGCTGTTTACCCTCTTAATGTTTACCTTTGTAGTTCTTCGTGTATTCAAGACACGAATCCTGTTGGGTGAATAGCTAGCAGAGGCTCTCCCCAGCTCTGTGTCTGCCTCTTGGCTTGCTTCACAGCTGCCTTGGCTGGGCTTTATGCTGTCCCACCTGGTGGTGGTAGGTCTTCTCTTCTGGGCTGCTGGAGTCTTTCTCAGCGAGCCCTCACCTGTGCCTGGAAGTTTTCCAGCGTTTCCTCACCTTCCTGTAGCGTCCCCGAGTTTCCCTTGTGGAGGTCTTCAGCCTCACTGGCCAGTTTTGTTTTGGTTTTTCTCCCTAGGTACCTCATCTTCCGTGTGGCCACTGCGGGTGTTTCCCCGATCTCAGCCTCTCGTTGGTATACGTTGTATACATACAACATACGTTGTATGTTGATTTTGTGCCCTGCCTCTTTGATGAAAGTCTTTATGAGCTCTCAGGAGTTTCTTGATGGAGTCTTTTTGGGTCTCTTACATTTAGAATCATATGTACTGAAAAAAAAAGAAAATATGTTGACTTCTTTTCCTACTTGTTTCCATTTTATGTTTCCCTTATAATATTGTCCTAGCTGGACTTCAAGCACTGTATTGAATAGAAGTGGAGAGAGCAAACGCTCTTGCCTTGTTTCAATCTTACCTAAAATGCTTTGAGGTTTTGTCCATCTAGTATGATTTCTGCTGCAGATTTATCAACAAACAAACTTCATTACACTGAGGTACGATCCCTCCATCCCTAGACTCTTCATGACTTTTATCAGGAATGGTTGTTGGATTTTTGTTTTAAGGTTTTCTTTCTGTTTTTTTTCTCTGTATCTCTGGAGATGATCATTTGTTATCCTTTAGTCCATTAATGTGTTGAATTGCATTTATTGGTTTAGGCACATTGAACTGTCACCACAATGTTAGGATAAAGCCAATTTAGTCACGATCTTTTTGATGTTGAACTGTTTTTGAGTACCTTATTGAGGATTTTGCATCCTTTTTTTTTTCCATCAGGACGGTAGGTCCGGGATTTTCTTTTTCATGCAAAGACTTCATGTGGCTTTTGTAAGAGTCTGGAAGCTCCCCTTCCTCTCCTGCTTCATAGAATATCTTGAGCGGCCTTAGCATCAGTTCTTTAAAGTTCTGGGAGAGTTCTGCAGTGGATCCAGCTTCTCTTGGGCTTTTTTCTAGTCGGGGAGCTTTTTATTATTGCTTCAACTGCATTGCTCGTTTCAAAGCTGCTCATTATAAGGCTCATTTACCCCATTCCTTCTACGAGCATGACTGTTAACTAACCCATGCATTTGGGATGCCCCTCTTGTCATCCAAGCTGTCCACTGCCAGTTTACAGTAGCATCCCATAGTGTCTCCCTCTCTCTACCAAGTAAGAGAAGGCAAAAGGATAGGACAGTGGCTAAAGTGCATATTATTGTGTTAGGAGGTTTTGTTTTCGTTTTTATTTTCTTTTGTTCCATTCTCTTTCTCGGTTGTTATTTTTTACATTTATGTGTGTATGTGGCCTGCACATGTGTGTGTGCACCATATGTGTGCCTGGTGCCTGCAGAGGTCAAAAGAGATTGTTAGGTTCCCTGAAACTGAGTTACAGGTGGTTGTGAGCCACCACGTGGGAGCTGGAAACTGGACCAGGGTCCTCTGCAGGAGCAGAGAGTGCTCTTCACTGCTGCTGACCCATTTTTGTTGCTGCTGTGGCAAATACCTAAATTACCTTAAAAGGAGTGAAAGTTTATTTTAAGAAGTTCAAGTTTCAGGGCTGTCAAGGTGCCTCAAGCAGGTTAAAATGCTTACCAGCCAAGCCTGAGGGTCTTAGTTCACACCCTGAAACTAATGGTGAAATGAGAGAATGGGTTCCCAAATGTTGTCCTCTGGCCTCAAATGCAGACCATGGTATGTGTTCATTCATATCCCCCACATTCACAAACACACACAAAACAATAATCTTAAAAGCAGAAGGGAAACTTTTGAAGGGGAAGGAAGAGGAGCAAGAAAACACCGTTGCCTTATTGTGTTGGAGGGCAGGTAGAGAATGACTCCATAACAGTAATTCAATACACCTTCCGTGTAAGACGAACTCAACATAGCCTAAGACCAGACCCTTCTCTGAGGGCCAACCCAAATCAGAATGGCGGATGATAAAGAACTCGTGATAATGGAGAACAAGGCCACATTTTATGAATAAAGACAGAGTGGGGCTTCTATCTAGTCACTGCTGATGGACAGCTGAGGGGAGACATGGATTTCCCACATTATCCAGGTAACACCAACCATCCCCCTGATTCTGTGAGGCTGAAGGAGGTACACACTTTCTAGGCTGTCCAGGTCCCAGCTCTCACTACTATTTCCCATGAAGGCAGCACCTTACCGTACTGGGCTCTTCCCATTCCCTCCAATGTACCCAGCCTCGACAAATCCAAGTTCTAGGGGATTCTTAGACAAATGTGGGTAATGTGAAATTGACATTACTCCATTGAAAGAAAGTTAGGAGCAAGAATAATGAAGGACACAAAGAAAGACAAATGTTTAACTTTTCTCTTATATATGGACTCCAGATGTAATTCTCTACATACACAAATTTATGTGGCACTGAAATGCAGAAGGGGAGAACTGTTTGGGAAGAGAGAAGGAAACAGAAGCTTGGGAACAAAAGAGGGTAACAGGGTGAATAGAAGCAAAGTATAACATATATGTATGAAAAGGTCATAATCACACTATTTCGCATGCCAAAATATTAAAGTTAAAAAATGTTTTAGGATTATGGCTTATTAATAATGCATTCCTTTAATGTTTAAATAAAACTTTCACATCTTCAAAATACTTACATACATTGAGTAAATCTTTACAAGAACCCTGAAATGTCAGTAAAACGTTCACCTCCTTTTACAGCTGGCCAAACCCAAGTTTAGACATGTTATAAATCAGTGGCTTACCAGATGGACACTTACAAGATGCCAGCCTCTATGTGAAAACTCCAGAAGTCTGCCTGGAACACAGTCTGCATTGCCAGGCACCTCTATGCCCAACAGGGAAAGCAACATGTCAACAACAATCACAAACCATAGGATCCAGGATTGAGGTGTGAAGTTCGCTGTGATCAGGGCCAAGTGTGACTCTGCCAAGATTCACACTATCTGGCCTAGGATAACCTAACCTATCTGGCAAAATGAAATGCGGCTGTCTAGGAGTGGGAAGGAAAGTATGATTACTGAATCCCAGGCTGCCAATGCACTCTCCTTCTATGAACATGTCACTGTCTGCCCTCTTTCTCCACTTAGGCTATTTTTCGGTCTCTCCATCGCCACACAACCTTACATCCTTTACTTCCGTATCTATCCTTACATATGTCTAAAACAGTATAAGTAGATTTAATTGACTTAAGAGATATTTCTTCAGTTGACATATACTCTGGTTCTGTCACTGGTTATGAAGTTTCTGCTCTAAGGAAATAATTTAGTTAGCCATCAACTCCTAGCAAGCACTCAAATATATAACCGAAGGAATCGAAATAGCAGATATTCCAAAGCAGAAATTAGGAGCAATCTGCAAAAGCACACTTGATATGTAAAAGCTAAAGTACAACTATGTGGTATTTCCCTGAGGAGCCATGTCCAATCCAGTACAATAGGCTTTTTTTTTTTTCTGAATCATTTCTGACCACGCCTGCAAAGGGAATCAAGAATTCTCAAAGTGGGGCTGGAGAGGTAAGCTTAAGTTCACTGCCTGTTCTTCAAGAGGACCTGAGTTCAGTTCACAGCACCCACAAGGACCTGATACCCTCTTCTGCCTCCAGGGGCATCTGGCATGCATGTGACAGACAAACAGGCAGAGAAAATACCCACATACATAAGAAGAAAGAAAGAATTCCCAAATATTCACTAAACCAACGACAAAGCACACCAACCTAAAGTTAAAAGTTCAAAATGCTTTCAAGTCTCAAAAGCAGACTTAAGAAGCACAGACGCTTCCTTCCAAGGTCTGGGGTGGGGTGGGGGGTGTGGGGGAGCGGATTATGAAGAAAGGAACTCTTCCCAGCCATCCTGAGAGGTGTAACATCCAACTCGAGGGTGTCACTCACCATCTCTTAAGCCTTATTATCCCCCACCCCACCCCAGTCTGTTTCTAACAACTACTTACTTGGCTTTTTAACTTTTAAAATTTTCATGTAGACGGCTGATGAGATGGCTCGGTGAGCACTTGCCCTCTAATCTGACAACCCAGGTTCATCCCCAGACCCCACAAGGTGAAAGGAGAGGATCACATTCCGGTGCACATTGACCTCTGACCTCCCCACACACACGCACCGTGGCCCTTGCTTGCCCCCCGAAGTGTACATTAAACCTATCAAAATTCCATAAAGGAGCAAACCTCCTCCTAAGCGTTAACGCGTTTCACACCTACTGTACGAACGCACTTTTAGCCTCAGAATCCACAAAGCGACGGTTCTCATCGCCTCGTTTTGCAGGTGAGGAAACTGAGGCTCACGAGGCGGTCTGGAGTCCCAGGGGTGGGGCTCCGCTTCTGCATGCCCGGCTTCCTGCCTGCCGACAGGCTGCAAAAGCCGACTCTGGGAGCACAGCCCGTGGCCTGGACGCTGCAGACCACAGCTTGGGCAGGGAGACGGCCTTTCGGAAGAGTCCGGCTAGGCCCACCTCCCAGCCCGTCCCTCCGGGTGTCCTTCGGAGGCCGGGCACCCGCCAGTCTGCAGGAGCTGGCGAGGTCTCGGGCGAGCGGCCCAGCGGCACGAGTTCCCCGGGCGGGGATGATTCCGGATTGAGGGGACCCTGCAGGTTCCCGGGGTGACGCTCCCGAAGAGGGCGGCCCCGGGCGGGGTCTCGTGGCGAGGGTCCCCGCCGGGGGGTCGGGTGGGGGGGGATCCCGCCGCTCTCACCTTCCGACAGCTCCAGCTCCAGCTCCGCCAGGCTCTCGAGCACCTCGGCGGGCAGCGGCGCCGCCTCCAGAGGGCATCCGCGGTCGGCCATGGCCTGTGGCTGAGGCGTTCCCCCACCGGGGCCTGCAGACCCGCAGCGGCCGCCCGCAGCCGGCAGCGGGCGGGGCGCGGCCGGGGCTGCTTCGCACGGGCCCGCGGGCACGAGCGCGGGCGGCTCCGGGGCGGGAGCGCGCGGGACACGCGCGTGCGCGACCGAGGGGCGGGGCCGTGCTTGCTCGGGTACGCCGGGCCGGGCCCCGCCCAGCAACTCTAAAGCTTCGCTCCCATTGGCCGACGAGCCGCGTAGGAGAAACTGGGGGCTGTGCTCTCCTTGCGGGCGCAGGAGGGGCGGTGGACGCGAGAGGTGGACAGAAGCTCCCCGCGATACGCGCGACCCCCGCCGTAGGCCGGCTTCGGGGTCGCCCAGGTGACCCTCCTCCCGGGTCCCCGGTCTCTTCGCCAGGAGTCCTGCTGGCACGCGTGACTCTCGGCGTTCCCGCTACGGTGTCAGCAAAGTCCTGGCATTTTACGCCGGCCTTAAAGTGTGATTGGTTATTGCTTTTCACAATAACCCTGGAAGTACTCTGACATTGACCAAGAAGGATCTCCAGCAGTGTCTCCGTCCTTGAGGTGACCTTGGGACGTGGATGCATCGAGAGAACGTGTTGGGAACCTTCGTGGAATTTTTGAGGGAGCTGTTCCCAGAGCTGGGGACGTATAGAAACGGTGCAAAAACAGACTGGTGGCCTGGAGTAGGTGTCCGTTCAGACTTTGCCTACCGCCTAACTGAATAGGGTAGGAGAACGAAAGTCTGTCTTTTGAGTCGAAACTTAAAAGTCTAAAAAGCAGTGCTTCAGTTACAAAGATCTAGCCAAGCTCCTTTAATTCCCCTCAAGTGGCAGTTGGCAGTGGGTAAGTAGGATTTCTTCTAGTATAATGCAAAAAAGAAAATGAATAAAAGGAAAGGACATGACTGCCCCTAGGTATGGTGAAGGAGATGCGTGGGAGAGCATAGCCAGAGGCAGACACATCTGGGAGAGTCCTGAGTGGTCAAAACCCTGAACCATGGGAGAGGGGGAGGGGAAAAGAGCAAGGGGAACCAAGTAGGGCGTCGAGGAGGCCAAAGGTACAAAAGGAGCAAAAGGAAAGTGCGGGTAACCAAAATGTCTCCATTATACAGGAAAGAGCCTCTGGGGAAGGACAGCCCAGTTCAAGGTAGATGGTGAGGTATGCCATACCCTGTAGCAGGTAGGGACTGAGGGCTGCTGGGAGAACCTGGAGGCCAAGTCTGCTTTGATATGTTAAATAACACCTCAGCAGCTTGTGCCAGGTTTGAAACCACACCAGTGTTAATAGTTCTGGGCCCTAACTGTGGAAGATCTGTAAGCTGGGCTGACAGACTCAGCGGTTGCCAAGTCTTGACAAGTGGAAACTTACAGCTCTGGGCATTGCTCTAGGTGCCTGTGTTAGAGATTTGATGCTCTGGGTTCCAATTGCCAGTGACTAGTAGCTAATGAAATCATCACTGCAACAGCAGCAGTCAGCACCGGCTAGCGTTAGAAATCTCTCAGTCTTGGTCTTTGTAGCTACTAGTGGTGAGTATCAGGATTCTTTTCCTTCAGGTCTTGGCAGCTTCCAGGATCTCTTCCAACCTCAGATGCCTGCTTCCTCATACTGGTTTCCTCAGTCTTGCCCTGACACACACACACACACACACACACACACAACCTTTCTAGCCACCCTCTTGTCACTGTCTACTGCATATCATCCAGCCCTCTCTACATACATTAAAAAATCCTAGGTTGGCAACAGAAATGCCATTTTGGAGGCTTTTAGTGGGTGTAATATTACACCCCCAAGAAACAGCATAGGAAAGTGTCCCCGACTGACTTAAATATCTGAGCTAAGTAATCTGGGTATACAGCCAGGATGTGTGGCATGCAAACGAAAGACTATTTACACATATCCCCGGTTCTTGTAGGAACCAGTCACAAGTTTTGCATGAAAACCGGTCAATAGTTTGACATCTCTCCAATCACTGGAAGTTCATTGGAATGTGTGGGGGGAAAAGCAACTGGGATTTGACCTTTCAAGGCCGGTGCAGAGTGTCTGCAGTGGTTGCGACCTGACCAAGGTGACTGGATCAGGCACCCTGGATTCAGTTGCAGTATGCGGTAGATTACCTTGCTGCTGGAGTGTTTTCACATTGATTGTAAAGTATGCAAAAAACCAGACTTGAAGGTATTCCAGCAGCTTGCTAGGGCCAGGGCTGCATGGGCTCACAGTTCCACACTTCAGGCTTCCAGGTGTAAGGGAAAGGTCCCCTTGCCCTTCAGAGACCTGAATTTTTACTTATTCACATGGGGGGGGGGGGAGGAAACTGCTTACAAATCCTTAAAAATCCAACACGAAAATGAATGTTTTAAACAGCATTTAACAACGTTTTAAAGCACTTTACAAGTCTTTTTAAGGCTTATTTTATCTCTTGGTGTTTTGCCTGCGTGTATGTCTGTGTACCACACACATGCGGTGTCCAAGGAGACCAGAGTGGGCGTCAGATGCCCTTCCGATCTACGACTGGTCTAGCACCAGTTTGGGAGCACGGAAGCATCCAGCTTCGTGGACTGAGCAGCTATTGGTTCTTGGTCTCCCCAGCATGCAGACAGTACTGTTTGGCTGTCCAGATAACTGTAGTGTATAAGCCATACTAGTAAATCCCTTTCCAAGATACATCCCATTGGTTCTGTTCTCTAGATAAACCTTACTAATAATACTTACCTGCTGCACACTAGACACAGAATTACGGCTACTTCTGAGCATAATTCAGATTAACATAATGAGACAAGGGGGGAGGGGCGCTCTGTGATCTCACCTCCCCCTCCAAAAAATTGTGTATTCATTTGCTAGTACAGCAATAACAACGTCCTGGAAAATGAGCCAGCTCACCAGGATCAGAATTCTGGAGGCCAGAAGTCCAAGATTAAGGCGTCACACAGGGTTGGTTCCATCCGGACCCGCAAAGGACAGTCTGTTCCATAACTGTCTTTCAGCCTCCAGTGGCTGCTGCTACTCTTTGATGTTTCTTGCCTTGTGGATGTTTTACCCCAGTCTCTGCCCTCATGGTCGCATGGTGATCTTACATACCAGTGTGGCCAGTTGTTGGTAGACACCATTCATACCTGATCATGTTAACCTGATCAGCTGCAAAGACCCAATTTCAAATAAGGTCGTATGTACTTGAGATTAGGATTTAAATATCGCTTTGGTTGGGGTGAGGGGCACAGGTTGATCCATAAATCCTAACATACAGCCAACGTGCATATAGGGTAGGACCTGAGGAGGTTTGTGTGGGGCTAGACTATGAGAATGCTTAGTGACGCACACTAGAGTGTAAAACTGGCCAGTAGAGTTCACTGTCATGTGAGGAACCCTCCAAGACACTCAATACCCCAGCAATGAACTCCTTCACATCTGAAGAACTCTACATCAGTTGGATGACAGGGGCTGGAGGTAGGGCTACACAGATGCTTCAGAGGGAGAGAGAAACCCTGCAGGAACTCAAAGGCTTGCTGTGCCCTCATTGTTTTTATGGCCTAGTGGTCGGGAGTGTCCTAGAGCATCATCCCAAAAGTTGCAAACTTACAACACCTTGCACTTCCTACCATGAGAAGCAGCAGGAGACACAGCCTGAGCGCTTCCTCCTAGAAACCTCCACCCAGGTGTAGCCAAGATCTTGACAAGAATTTTAGGACAACTGGGTAAGAGATGATTATAGGGGTGCGAGCTTGCTCTTTATGGCTGGGGTACCGAAAGGGAGACAGCACAAATGATATTCGTGTTAAAAAGCAACTACTGCAGTGCAAACATTTGGAACCCACAGGAAAAGTCAGGGAGCAAAGAAAAGGAAAATGAGGCCTGAGAGAAGATGCCCCCCAGTTTTGACCTTTAATGCAGAGGGAAAATCCATGATTGAGCATAGCTCAGCATATGAAGCCATGATAGAGAGCAGGCTGCATTTGAACTGCCTGAATTGGGAGGACCGTTAAGCAGGAAGTGAAAAACCTCTCATCGCCCAGCCTGTAAGACATGGAGGCAGATGGGATTAGTCTGAGTGTGAGGATGGAGGAATTGAGTCCTTAAGACAGATTGTGTATACTATGAGAAAGCAGAAGAGAAATCCTGATGGTTTGGCCCACATAGGCCATTAGGGACATTTGATCACTTGAGTTCCCCATGAATATCAGGGACTGGAAGACAGTAGAGAGGAGCCAGGCATTACAAGGGGAACTGAGAACATGAGATGTTTGAAGCCCAGCTCACTGCGCCCAAAAGGACTGTGTTCACATGAAGTTAACCCTGCAGGCACCCCGGGCGTCTTAGTGGTCCATTTTGCACCTCAGGGGAGAACATGACCTATATGAGGTTGGAGAGGCTCTGGTGGATCTGAGTGACCAAGACCAGCATGTAAGCCACACCACAGAGTGCTAAAGCAACCAGCAGACAAAGGGGTCTTATCCCAGTCACTCAAAGACAAACAAGATTTATGTTGTGCTGGAATTTTTTGTTGTTGAGACCAGATCTTTGTAGTCTTGGAACTCAACTCGAGATCTGCTGGCCTCTGCCTCCAAAGTGCTGAGATTGTGTGGCAAGCTGGAAATCCGTGTGTGTGTGTGTGTGTGTGTGTGTGTGTGTGTGTGTGTGTGTGTGTGTGTGTGTGTGTGTGTGTGTGTGTAGGGGAGAAGTTGGGATGTGGGGGTGGGGAGGATACAAAACTAGTGAGTTCCTGTAATGGAGCTGGTCTTTGCTACTTTGTGAGTTCTTTTTTCCACACTTTATTTCCACCCCCTGGCCGCCCCCCCCCATTTTACTCTCTATCACTAGATAAGAGAGAAAGGATAGAGGGGGGAGAGAGAAACAGATCCTTGAATCTAATTTCTTTTTATTTCTTCTTTGGGCACCATTACGAACAGACTGCAGCAAACCCCTCCTATCAGGGCTGTAGCATTTATATATCCTCTGAAAAGTTCCCAGATTTCTAAATGCCACACAATCACAGCAACTATCTGTAGCTGGCAAAACGATGCTTTCTGCTGGAGCACCAGGCAAATCATAGTCAGCTGCTGTGGACAGTCAGGAGCAACCTCATCTCCCCACATCTGGGATTAAAACAAACACATGTTATTCTTTTATTTGTTTTTGTTCTGTTTTGTTTTGTTTTTTTTTCCAGACAGGCTTTCTCTTTGTGTAGCTTTAGCTGTCCTGAAACTCACTCTGTTGACCAGGCTGGCCTCAAACTCACAGAGATCCACCTGCCTCTGCCTCCCTAGTGCTGAGATTAAAACTGTGCACCACTGCCTGGCGAATATTTCTGTGTTTTTAAGGAAACCAAAATTTAAACATAAACGATGAAAGGGGGGCACAGACTAAAATAAAGATTAAGCTGGTTTTATTGGCGGGTAGTTACCCTGGAGGAAGGCAATCCTCAGATTAAGCTGGAGGTGAGGAAGCATGTATGCTGGGGGTAGAGATTATTTATCCAGCCCCAGGACCTCTGCACGGTCAGGTAGGGCGGAGGGCACAGCAGCTTACAGGTTCATTGCCAACCCAGTGTCAGCTTCCTGAGCAGCAGGTGTAGCCACACCCTTCTAGTTTGCTAAGCATCTGCAGCTGGCTGCACTAGGGATGACCTTAGCTCACAGCGGCATCCCAGGGAGAGGAGGCAAAGTGGTTTATAGAAAGTTACGGATTCTAGAGCACTAAGCAAACTTGTGCCTCCCATCCATGCCAGTGTCCCTACCACTGCTCTTCTGAGACCGATGATGGAAGCAACGCCATCTTCGCATGCTGCGCTGGACCTTGCTAAGTCTTCCTCAGCAACCTCCTAACTGCTGAGACCAACTGGCACTTGCCTGGAATGGAGAGCAGTGGCTCTTCATGACCATGATTTGGTATTGATTTCTCAATGTCTCACAGACATCTGTAAAGGCATCTAAACAGAAAGAAGTTAAAGGATTTGGAAGATGCCACCCTGAATGGATAGACAAAATATATTACCCCTGGCAGCTGCACAGCTGTTCAGTGACAACCCCAGGACCTGGGGATGAACCATGGACATCTCCAGGGAGGCCCCTGGATAAGAGGTTACCACCAGACCTAGATTAGTAGGTCCCTGAAGACACCATCTGCTTTTGTTGCAGTACAGGCAGAAATCAAGCTGGGACCACGTTGCAGGGCCCCTGAATGCATGCTCACGTTCTGGAGCTGCAAGGTCCTGGGTAGGCCCCTGAGGTAGAATTGTTGACAGCTGGCCTACAACCACTGGGCTGTACGTATGGTATACTACAAAACCAACATGGCCTGCTGGAGTAATAGTGACACAGCCAATGTAGGCACAACACACGACTTTCTAATTGGATTGTGAGCTCCGAAGGCTTAGTGGCTAGGGGGAGGCTCATGTCAGTGCTTCTCAGCCTTCCAAAGGCTGGGCCCTTTAACACAGTATTTTCATTGTTACTCTGTAACTGTAATTTTGCTTCTGTTCTGAACTGTAATGTAAGTATCTATGTTTTCAGATGGTCTTAGGTGACCCCTGTGTAAACGTCATTCAACACCCCCCAACACACAGAAGGGGTCACGACCTACAGGTTGAGAATTGCTACTTATGTGCTCTCTGCTTCAAGAAACCTGACCAGGCACTCAAGTGGAGGCCAGCGGGGAAAGATTCTTCTAAAAGGATTCTTCTTTCACTCACAGGTGTGTCTGTGTGTGCATGGACGTGTATATCGGCAGCTGATGTGCCTCATTATGGCTTGTCCTTTACCACAGGGAAATTGTCCTTTGAGTCCTAGGACCGTTTCAGAGTCCCTCAAGCCTCAGTATGGTGGCTCACCTCTGGGCTATCGCATTAAATTCCTCTGAAAACCTGAAATGTGTTGTTTTTTAACCTGATCTCTGACTGACACTATACTGCATATTTAAAGTATGTCTGGCCCACACTTTAATTGACCATAATGAATTTAATTGAACACTCTTATGTTATGAACAAGTTTTAAACGATATCTCCACCAACTATATATTTATTGTTTCAAAGGTATAAATATGAGTGAGTTACATAATGACTGTGGCCATGAGGAAGAAGTTTGGCATCAATACATTTTATTCTTTTTGCCAACAAAAAGAATAAACTGAATGGACTGAAGAAAAAAAAACAAAACAAACCAACAACACAAAACTATCCAAAGAGAACAGCACTTAAAATTTATTCTTTCCTTCCTGTGTGCTCATTTTCAAATGAACTTTCCATCCTTACACATTAAGAAAATAAACAGCTGGAAGCCACTCTCCACTTCTGACATGGAAGAGTGATGGCTCCATCAATAGGCACAGAACACAACACAGCCACTGCTCACTGGGAAGTAAGGAGCAAAAAAAGTGCTCCAGTTAGCAGCGTGTTGCAGGGGAAATATTTGGCGGCTCCTATGGGCTGGTATCATCACTCCTGAAGTGTGGCCTAGACCATACCGCGAGCTTTCCTTAGGAAACCCACATTTCCTCAAAGAGAATCGTCAAAGTTAAGAGCCACAAGGACTTTTATTCATTGTTTAATCTTCTGGTGGCAGGATTTCTGAGTAGAATCTAAAATTAGAATAGAATAGAAATTTGTTATCAAACTTCTTTTAGGAATTTTATAACTTTAAAACACAACTGCTGAGTTGAACGCTGGCAAAATTGTGAGTTATCATGAAAATAGAAGGTTAGGTTTAAGAAAACTATTACATAAATTATACACGGGCCAAATTATTACTGGTAAATGATTTGAATGTAAAATATCCGGCACAAGATCATGTATTTTAGCACTCAGTCTTCAGATAATTATGTTGCTCTTGGAGGCTGTACACCATTTAGGATATGAAGCCTTGCTGAAGTTGGTGATTTGCTGGAAGCAGGAAAAGAGCTGTTTATAACCTGGCTTCATTTCCTGTCCCTCCCCTGCTTCCTAATTTGCACAATCGTTCCGGCAGCCACATACTCCTGCTTCCAGGAGCTACTCCTGGCAACAGGCACACCCTGCCATGATGGACTACTTTCTCAAACCGGGAGACAAACCAAATCATTCTTGAGTTGCTCTCGTCGGATGTGTGGTCCGTGATCGATCTTCTAAAACATAAAACTGGTGCTAGAAAGCAAGGCCCTTGCTGTGATAACCTTGGCCACTTGGGACTGTGCGGCCTTTGGCTACAGTCTTTGCCTGAAGAATGTGGGCAAGTGTGGAGCCATGAGCTAGAAAGAGAAGTCCTAGGACACAGAGCTTAGTGGACAATTACAAGTAAGATTCAGGGACAGAGCGTCAGAGCAGACTTTGGACTTCTGAAACCACTAGGATCACGGAGACTTTTCAAGTCGGACTTCATTTTTGCATTACAAGATGGCCATGAGCTGGGGTCATGGGGAGAATGTGAAAAGTCCCCCACAGGAGCCCGTGTTTAATGCTTTGTTCTCAGTGGTGCTGTTTTGGGAGTCTGTGGAATTCAGAAGCTGAGCCAGGCTGAAGGAAGTGGGTCACTGGAGCGGGCCCACCCCGCCGCCTGCCCTTTCTCTGAGGGCTGAACGAGAAGCCTCTTTGTTCCTGCCACTGCGGCGAGCCTGTTCCGCTGCCGTCTGCCAACCACTGCTGCTCAGATTCTTGCTCACAGCGATGAGGACGGTAACTAACACAATTGTCTTTACATTCCCTATCGGTGTAAAAGGACAAAAAGATCCCACTAGTGACCGACCCAGACTTACCCAACACATACTGACAAGCACATGTGCACTCACTCTAACAATTTCTCAGCTGACAGTAGCGGTGTTGTGGTGTTTTGAGAGAGAATCTTAGTCTGTAGCTCTGGCAGCCTGGTACTGACTGACTGTGTATAGTGGTCTGGTTTCGAAGTGGTGGCAACCCTCCTGCCAAGGCCCTTCTGATGCTGGGTTACTCATGAGAACCCCCAGATCATCTTACTAGCAGTCCTTTCTGTGCTGTTATGTGTCTAAGGTACCACTCCTAACAAGTTCTCTGAGACTTTTTACCTGGTAGTACCCCCCCAAGTCTTTGCTGGATCATTTCTAGACGATGAATATATTCTGTCAAGGAATGTTCTGGATCTTGAGAAGCAGTCAGGGATCTCTCTAACCTTGGATTTGGTGATCTGCAAACAAAAAGCCACATCAAGGAGTTAAGAAAGAAAACCTCAAGCTAACAGGTGGGGCCCAAGACCAGCTGACCAGATCTGGAACAGGTCTCCACTAGGGATAATTCTCTTCATGCCCATTCTTTACCACAAAGAAAACGTCGTTTTTATTTGCCTAGAATCCAGGGACTCCTGAACACTAGGCAGGCACTGCACCAACTGAGTCATATTCTAGCCCTGGGTGGTACTTTAAAAATCAACTTTTAAAGCCGAGTATGGTGGTACACGCCCGTGATGCTATGACTTGAGAGCCAGAGGAGAGGGTGGAGCTCGGCCACTTCAAGGCTAGCCTGGTCTATACAAGCAAGTTCCATGTCAGCTAGGGCTACACAGCGAGAGTCTGTCCCAAAACAAAACAAACACACACACTCAAAACAAAAACACAAAATCAACTTATATATCACGCGCTGCAGTCAGAATAAGTGGCAACAATTATGTGCTATTTCGTTCATCAGGGATTGAGATTATACTTGCTGCCCTGACTGGGTTATGCCTCGGCCTCCTTCACCTGATGACTGAGATGGCCTCTCACTAGGCAAAGCACATCTACCCTGACCATCCTTCCTGGCAGGCCCCAGCATCCCCAGGGAACACTGTGTCCCTTTCCAGTTCTATGAGGCAAGCTCCCAAACCTCTTCAGGGAGGAGGACTTACTCAATACAGGGGATCTTGTTTCTCTCCATACCTCCCTCCCCCACCCTTTTTTTCTTTTTTATAGACAGGCTTTCTCTGTGCAGCCCTGGCTGTCCTGGAACCCATTCTGTAGAATAGGTTGGCCAGGAAGTCAGAGATCCACCTGCCTCTGCCTCAGGAGTGCTGGGATTAAAGGTGTAAATGACCACACCCTGGCAATGTGATTTTAGCCCTAAATGAAGAGCAGAAGATCCCCAGGCTCTTGCAGACTCTGCTAGGCCTCTGCCTTGCTCTGGGCCAGGACAGAGACAGAATCTCAAACTCCATTTGTATGGATGACTCGACAGGCTTTGGAGGACATTGGCATGATTTCTAGGTAAAAAACCGGGAGCATCCCAACTAACCTTTCCTTGCCCAGCGAGACGACTGTTGCTGATCTGGGGCTGTGCCAAGAGTCCTTGATATGGCCCGAGGAAACATTTCGGGTTGGCTGAGACGCTCTTTCTGATGGAGAATGTTGTCTTCGGGATATTCGGTGTCCTTCCCAACAATGATCAAACAATAAATTGTCAGAAAAAGAAATGCACGTTGTAGTAGGAAGGGTCTAATTGCCAAAAATTTAAACTAATCCAAACAATTTTAAGAGTCTGCAAGGCGATTTCAAAAATAATATCTGGCAGCACTACATGGGCAGCCCAGGGCTGGGGGAGCCTTCAGGAGAAAGTGTAGGGAAGAACCTTTAGGGAAGGAGAGGCAAGCATGCCTGCTCACCTGACTTGAAGACACTGTCAGGATAGCACCCAGTGGCTTGGTGGCCCAGAGGGTAGAAAGCCTAGGCCTTCCGTGTCCTCTAAGAAGGACCTTCACATCTGCCAGCCCTAGACTGGGCCCCCTGGAGTCCATGAAGCCACTGTTACACCACCTATGAGTAGGCAGCAGCGGAGTGCTCCAGGGACAAGGTGCCGCTGAGCTAACAACGTGAATGCTCACACTGGGAGGTGCGGCGGCATAAAGGCGAACTCTAGTTGGCTGTGGAGCACAACAGGGCCCATTTTGTTCAGCACTCGCTCATCAGTCAGCGCTGTTCTCAGTGCGCTAGCGTGGCAGCACCGGATGCTTCCTAGTTTTCTTACTGTGTTCTATTACATCCCCAAACCAAAACACTCAAGAAAATCCATAAGCGTCGGGAAAGGAACCCACACGTGAAGCCCACCTTGGCGGGTGCTTTTGCCTTGTATCGGCACTCCTTTCCGATCCACCTCTTGCCATTTCTTAACCAAAAACCGTAACCTATACAGAAAGGCGACAAAATACATTTAGGACAAGAACAGGCATGGAAGAGGCAGAGACACCCCTGACGTGGGCAGACCGCCAGAATATGCCCTCCCTGCCCACAGGGCACAGGTCCCCAACTATGCGCCGCTGACAAGTTAGCTGGCTGCACTTTCATGGCATGCACCACCTACACCACCTTCTAAGGAGGGCCTTCGCCACTCCCCTACTTTGGGAACCCCCACCCCCTGCTCCTGCTTTGAACCCACCCTTGTCAGCCAGCTGGTTCTGCCCGCACCCACCATAGCTTACTTGCAGCCTATCACTCCAGAATGCAAGCCTGCCTGCATCCCCAGAAACTGGGAAAACACTGCTTCTGCCAGGTTGGGCCCATCCACTAAGAGTGTAGGGTGGCAGCAGTCAGGGTGACAGACGGGTGCTTGACACACCTTTTAGCATGGCTCTCCTGACAAGCAGCGTGACTGCAACTTCCCTCTTTGTGGTGCGACAAACTACAGATTATTCTAAAAGTGACCACCGGGCTCTGGAAGCTTTTTGCAGGCATTCCGCTCTGATACTGGGACCCATATATAGTTCAGGCTAGTCTAGAACTTTTAATCCTCCTGTCTTAGCCTCCTGAGTGCCGGGATGACAGGCCTGCCATACCCAGGTGCGGCATGAATATATGTGCATATTTATTTGTATATTTGTGTATATATGTATGGGCCCCACATGCATGCCTGATGCCAGGAGGTCAGAATGAGTCACAGGTTCCCCAGGAACTAGAGTGAATGAGCGTGAATGACCTTGTGGGTTCTCTCCAGCCCCTATAGCGTGACTTCTTAAAGACTATTATATTCTCTTTAAAGTCATGAGTGCCATTGGCGTTGAAAGAGAAAACCATCGTTTTAAGGAATAAAGCCGCCACTGAGGCAAGCAACTGGCTTGGCAGCAGGACATTTACCTCAATACTGCAATGACCACTCGGACAGCAGTGCGGAACTTTGTAAAAGGACGTGATGTTGTGATTTTCTTATCTGCTTTGGAAGGAAATACCCCCAAATGAGCAATCATGGAGAGCGTTTCCTGTTCAGAATCCTGGAAGCCACCAATCAGCAGTAAGAGATATTTCTTCTGATAAATCAGAGCTTTTCTAAAGCTCTCTGCCCTCAGATAGTGCAAGTACAGTTTCTCCACCTAAAAGGAAGACAGAGAGAGACTCAGGAAACAGAGCCACGTTCCTGATATAGCCTGCTCAGTACAATTGGCACACTTAGCTGTTCACGACAAACTAAAAAAACTACACTGGATTGCACTTCACAAACCATCAGCCATCCATGCATCTGTAACCCTCCTCTTAAAAGCGCCACCTGCATCAGACAGAGATCTAGAAAAAATCTCCACAGCATCCCCGAATGAGCCCCGTGAAGACCACTGGATTTTCAGTAGGATCTAA
The DNA here is from genome assembly GCA_028658305.1 of Pachyuromys duprasi. Classification (NCBI taxonomy): domain Eukaryota; kingdom Metazoa; phylum Chordata; class Mammalia; order Rodentia; family Muridae; genus Pachyuromys; species Pachyuromys duprasi. The sequence continues at coordinate 49,311,363 of CM053756.1, forward strand.
ACGGCTCTGAGGGGACAGGATTAACATCACGGTTTCCAGAGATGATACGGGCGGTAGGGAGAGCTGTGTGGGATCCGAACCCCGAGAAACACTTCTCCCTTGGGAGCGAATCGCAGGAAAGTCTCTTAGCCTATGGAAACCACCTCCTGAGGACTTGAGCATTACACGTTTACTCCACCATTAGGGCAGCCATGGTGTCTGCGTACAGCCAAAGCGAGTTTTAGCTCCAGCTTATGCTGCCTCCCTTTCTCACAGTGATCTGAGCACTAGAGCAGCAGGTCTTCTCCTGTAAGGAAGTATGTTTGATCTAAGTGTCAACAGATACCAAGCAAACGAGAACCTTGTAGAGGGCAAGTGAACTAGCCCTGGCTTAAGACATGGCTGCCCCTCTGACCCCCACCCTGCATGGCTTACTTTGATATTATAGGTATTTGCTTCCCCGCTTGCAGTCTGCGTGTGCCACTCTGGCTCCGAGTGCCGTAGAGAAGTCTGCAAACCCGTCCCATCTTGTTTACTTGAAGATTTGCTTTGCCTCTGTAAAACAAAACAAAACAGAACAAAAAAAAAACCACAGCTGGCAACTCTATACTATTGAGCTTTTCTTTTCCACGGCGGAGGGGTACAGACGTGTACCTGCAAATGTAGGTCAGAGGTAAACCTTAGGTGCTGTTCCTCAGAATTTTTAAAGGGGGCCGGGGCTCACGGGGGCCCGGGGTTTACCAACTAGGCTAGGCTAGCTGGCCAGTTAGCCCCAGAGATCCGCTAGGCTGCTTCCCCAGCACAGGGATGACAACAGGTAGAGGTGCCACCATCATCTTGTCTGTCTCTGGCTGGCATCAAATCTGCCCGCCTCTGCCTCCTGGGTGCTGGGATCAAAGGTGTGTGCCACTCTGCCTAGCTCTCATCTGGCTGGGGATGGCGCACAGGATCTCATGCTTTGCATAGCAAGCATTCACTAACTAAGCCATCTTCCCAGCCCTCTTCATGGGAACATCCTGAGAAAAATGACTCAGGGGACCATAACGGGGAGATGACGGCAGCCACTGTGCCAATCTGAAAGGAGAAGGTCATGTTCGGACACCTCATTTCTGCCGTGGCTGACCGAGGACTGCCGTGGTGGTGGTGGCCTCCACAGACAAGGGCAGGGACTGGGAAAATGTCTCTCAAGGGTCAGGATCCGGTGAGGTATTACGTGTTATCCCTGTCACACTGGGCATCATTTCAGCTCTAGTCAAGTCATCTGGGCTAATTATCTCTCATTTACTGAAATATCATTGCACTAAAGGAACATTTTAGTAAGATCAAACAAGAAATATTTGGAGGCACACAGAGGTGCCCCCAAGAGTTATGTCTGCGACCTGTTCAGCAGTTAGGGGCGAGAATCAAAGGTAGTTAAGTCATCATCCCATCAATACATGGAGGAGAGCCAGAGGCCAAGGCGAGCCTCAGGTGGAAAAGGAAAAGACAATATGACCTGTGTGAAATGTCAAAGTCACTGCTGGAAAGAACTGCTGACAAAGCAAGTCGTCTTGAACATAGGAAGGTACGCCACCAGCTCACCCACAGCCCCTCTCCAATGTACTCATTAGAGACAGTTTCCTCACCTCTGTCCTAATCTTCACGCCCAGGTCCTGCCGCTAACTGGCTGGAGCCCATGAAAGCTCAGTGGGTTTTATCACTGTCAAATACATTTAACTTTTAGGAGAAACAGAAAATTCAATGGGATTCTCTAATCAAGGAGCCTTAAAGCACACACTGAGAACTCTGGACTGAGGCTCTCATCAGCTCTCACTCTCTCTTTCTCTCATCTTTTTTTTAAGATTTATTTATTTATTTGTATATTTGTATATGAATGTTCTGCATGTATACCTGTGCGCCAGAAGGGGGCGTCAGATCTCACTACAGATGGTTGTGAGCCATCATGTGGTTGCTGGGTATTGAACGCAGACCTCTGGAAGAGCAGCCAGTGCTCTTAACAGCTGAGACATCTCTCCAGCCCCCTATCAACTCTCAACCAGGCACTTCCTAGTTGCTTACATCTAGCAAGCACGGGTCTAGGGCAATCCAGTACCATGCCGTGAGTACAGACCTTTCTTTACCTCCATCTACCAAGAACCCAGAATGAAGGAAACCAGACATTACTGAGAGGAGACACAGAATTACCTACATCTCTAAGCCTGGCAGAACAAAGCAGGAGGCATTTCAGTGTGGCTGTGGACAAAGTAAGCAATGCTATCTGCAGGTTTGTTGGACAGACTGTGTTGAACTCTCCTCCAACCCCCAGGTGGCTACATGCCTGGATCAGCCATTAGAACTTAAAATTACTCCAAACCTATCTCTGACCATAATGGACTTGACACCTAACACACTACAGGATGAGAAGACCTTCCATGTTCGTAGATTTTAAGAATTAATGTTGTTAGGTCACAAACCGGGGGCAAGTCATACTCAGTACCTGTAGCTCCTCCCAGCACTCCTCATCCTGTCCCTTACCCTAAACCTCTCCCTTCCAGGGGCTGGGCTCCCCCCTCCATCAACTGATAAGCAGATAAGAAAAATGCGGTACATATACACAATGGAGCTTTATTCAGCTTTAAATAAAAGAGAAATTATGATGTGTGCAGGGAAATGGGTGGAATTAGAAAAAAATTATACTGAGTGAGGTAACCCAAGCCGGAGGATAAGCACAGCGTGTTCTTTCCTGGGTAGACTCCAGTTCTATTTGTTAAACGGAGATTACCTGTGGAAGCCAGGAAATCAGGAAGGAAGATAGGAAAAGCTGCTTTAAACAAGGAAGATATAGAATGTAGGTTAAGACGAAGTAAGATGCTGTGTAGAAAGGTTTAAGCTGGGAGGGAAGCAGAATGAAGGGAAGACAGATGGGCGATAGAGTACTGGAGAAGTTCAGGAGTACCAACCAGACAAGGACATAAAGAAGCCATACGGAAACCTGCTGTCTTGTAACCTAAATAAAAAATACAAAAGGGGAAATATTTTTTAAAAGAAAGAAAACAAACAAAATGGATCATTATTAAATCAATGAAGGGCATTCAAAAAACTGTCCATAGCTAACATCCTTTTTAAACCGAGAAAGACTTACTAGGGACCAAGGCAGGACAGACCAAGGCCATTTCTACTGGCAGTGCACTAGAAATCTTAGCAATGTGACCAGAGATGCAGAAGTCATTCAAATTGAAGAAGGACAGAGCTAAATAAGGTAGGCCTGCCCTCAACACTACTGTACTGTACTGCTTTTTCTTTCTTTCTTTCTTTTTAATGAAATAACTGTTACAAGTGAAGGGATCTTTTCAGGCTGTATCAGACTTTGCAAATGTTTGTCATTTAGTATCTCTTTGCCCTCTAAGACCAACTAGCACTTATTTGGCATGGACAGCCACAGGCTTTCGGAGGTCCTGCCTCTTGTTAAAAAAGTCTCTTTATATAATGTTAACCTTTACTGTTGTGCAGATTTGGAAAAGTATTTAGGAGAAAAAAATAGCAGTTAGTGTGTTTGAACAGATTCCCTATGTATAGTTGGATAGGGAGCTCCTATAAGCCAGAAAGTTGTGGAATGAAAATCCCAGCACTAGTGGTGGGCTATTTCCCTATGAGTTGTTGGCCCAGAAGCCCAAAACTCACACAGGCCATTGCCATTATATTTGGCTGCACCCCAGAACTAGATGGTAAGACCCTATTCATGAAGATATCATATACTCTGGTTGCAGGACATGGAAATACTAGTCTGGCATTGAACTGCCTCTTCCCGCTAGTTAGCTTTTGACATGCCAGAAGTGCTCTACAGGATGCTCGGGGGAAGTGTTGCTAATAGTCCCATCCAGTTATAGATCTTGCATGGTACCAACAAGCCAAGGAAGATGTACGAGCTGGCGCAATAGTGACATATAGTGATTATATGTACAGCCAATTGCTTTCCAATTAGATTTAAGGCCTGTTCCACAAGAAGGCACATCTGGTACTCGGGCAAAAATCTGTGGCTGGGGAGGTCAGAGGCACCAGTGGGAAGGAAGGCCACAGCTATCATTTCATTAAACAGATATGATGTGCCTATCAACCTACCTTCAGCATTTACTTTTTTTATGCCCACTATGGATCACTGCTGCTAGCCTCAATCATTAAAGTTTTTGTTTGTTTGGTTGTTTGGTTTTTGTTTTTTGCAGTTGGTGAGTACTGCAAATATTCATAACTTGTCAAGCTCCCAAGAATAAGTACCTGTTCTACTTATTGGCTCAAAACTCAAAAATAAACTAAACTTAGTGGCTCAAAACTCAAAAATAAATTAAAAAGAAATTACACATCTTTACTATTCCCTCCAATGCTGAAGGAACTCTGGGAGAAAAGGGGACAGGAAAAAAAAAAAAAAGTAAGAGCAGGAAGAAGGGGTAGAATATATTGTACAGCCATTTTTTTCCAAATTCAAGCACACCCTCTCAGAGGAGAAAGCCTCATGCAACTTACAAGGCTCAGAAAGTTCAGAAAATTAAAGATTCACAAGGCCCCCTTCCAAGGTTATAAAATCAGTACATAACATCTGGGGAGAGGAGCTTATACTGCCAGTAGAACTGTCTACAAGTGTGCGAGGAGCTTTGTGGTGAGCTTCTTGGAGATGCAGCTGCTCTAAAGTCACCAACCACGCTCCTATAACTGACTGCAATAAGCTCACTGGCTCACCAAGCTAGACTTGGAGAGAACTGTATTCTTTGGCCTGTCAAAAATTGGTGCCCTACCTAGGATTGAGCAGACATTTGTTCACATCTCTCTAGGAAAAATTATGCAATACAGGATCTCATACATGATTGGCAAACTATCACTGAGTTATATCCTTAGCTCTGAAAATCTTATCTGTTCATCAGCTGATGGACACAGCTGAATTACTTCCACCTTTCGATAAGAATATTGTAAAGTTTTATGTGAAGTTTTAATGTATATAACTTGCGTGTTCAGTTTTTTCTCCTGGATAAACACCTGAAAGTGGAATCGTTGAAAGACCTTTTGAGAAACTGTTAAGACTGCTTTACAAGATAATTTCATCTTACAGTCTCACACAATCCTTTTCATGCTCTCATCTACAGCGCTAATGCAATCTAAATTTAAAAAAAGCAAGACTCTCCAATTTTATGTAGAAATTTATACTGTACTAGAACTGCCAAATGACTTGAAAAAGAGAACAGGACTTGAAAAAAAGAGCAGAAGGTCTTGGAGGCTGTACCCCCGGTCTTGGGAATAGTGGCTCTTGGGGTTGAAAGTAGCAAGCAGGAATGTATTTCAGGTTGCAGCTGGAACATGGCGTCTTGGAGGCTGTCACAGGCTGGGACACTGAGAGGCTCAGTGAGTTCCCTACCTATGGCAGAAGCTCGTGCACAGCGAGCCATGACAAGTCCATTTTCAAGTCTTGAGGGCCCTCTTCTTGTTCTTCCTCTTTCAATGTACAAGCCAAAGAGTCTGTCTGTCTGTCCAGAGCTCTACAGTCTGTGGTAGACTTTGACTGGCTGAATGTGTGTGGCACAGTAGGACAGTTTGTACCCAAGAGTTTCCATCGGTTTCTGGTTGTTATGACAATGTTCCCATGACCTGTGCTGCGACCATAATCCCTGCCAGAAGCGAAGTCCAACATATAATCATAATCAGGACAGTCTGAACTTGTGTACCTCAGCCTGTTCCAGCCCCGGACACAAGCAGAGGGTGTTTTCATGCTTCACTCTCTGCCACTTCACTGACAGTGGGGGCTGTCCACTTGATAATAGAAGGAAATTCTCAGATGTACCTCCCTATCAATATCTCTTTCCCCTTAGGGCTTGAGCCTCCAGGTATTACAAAGGTCCGAATCAACGGCCCCTCTGACCCCATCACTGACTGACTGAGCACAGGACAACCCAGCAGAGAAAGGACAGTCTTTTCAGCACAGAACAATGAGTTCCATACACATGACTAGATCCTTGAACAAAAACAAACTCAGAGCGAAATCACAGACCCAAAACTAAAATTGTCCAGAAAGACCAAATTAATACATTGGATTAAAAAGTCAGAAACTCTGTTTTGCAAAGGAAATCATTCAGAGCATACAGCACAGGCCAGGCAAAAATATTTCACATATCTGAGAAAGGAGTTGACATATAGCTGGCTCTCTGTAGGCAGAAAGGTAAAGGAGCCCACGGTGAAAAATGCAGGTTGCTCACATATGCTGCAATGAGAACAGACACTGGGGTTAAAATGGCAAAGCCTGAAGCACTGGAGGGGATGAGGAAGAAGGCTCACTGCAGAGCATGAGGTAACTGAACTCAACAGGTTAAGAGGACGGAAAGGTCCTGGACAGGTGGTGGTGACACCAGCTGGTCTCCCTGAAACTCCCTTCTTTGAGAAACCAATATGCAATATGAATGTGGCAAACTGTAATAGATTAAACTGTAAGCACGGGGAGCTGCAGCAATGGCTCAGCATTAAAAACACTGGTACTAGCTGTTTCTCCCAAGGATTCCCAGCACCCACAACTAAATCATGGCAGCTCACAACTGTCTATAATTCCAGTTGCAGGGGATCTAATGACTTCTTCTGGCCTCCAAGGTCACCAAGCATGCATGTGGTGCAGGCAAAATACTCACAAGCATAAAAATAATAAATAAATAGTAGGTAAAAGTGGCATCTGCCTCCATCTACTTCAAGAAAGAGACTCCAGACCATCCCCCAAAACAAAGAACTGACTGCAAACAGTTATACCTACTTCTCAGTAGCTCTGAGAATAAAGAGAGCTTAGCTTAATTAATGGCACTTGAGACATCTCCAAGATTGGGGAAAGAACAGCCAGTGACAAACAGCTAGCACAGGGTCAAGGTCAACAGTAAGCCAGAGCCAGAGATGGACAAGGGGGAAGGGGCACAGTGTTTAGCCACCCCTAACTGGGTAGGGAGCACATGAGCAGAAGGCGACCACCTCCCTAGTTAGGCCATGGAGACATGCACAGAGCATATGAGCCTGCCATTGGCGAAACCATCATACTCCAATCTATTTCTTATCCAGTTTCAGCTGTCACTCTATAAAAACTTACAGACAAAAAATATAAAGGCTTTAATCATCCTCCCTTGGGTCCTCCTTGTTACTTATCTTCTTAGGAAGAATTGTAGTATGTTTATCCTATACTATATGGCTAAAATCCACTTCTAAGATATGTGGGTCTTTCTGGTTCTGGTTTACCTTACTCAGGATGATCGAAAAGATCGAAAAGTTCTATCCATTTGCCTGCAAACTTCATGGAGAAACTGTGGGTGAGGGCATCTCTGTGATAAGCTAGAGACCTGAGAAAGGGTAGGCTTCTGGGAGGATATGGGGGTGACTCTAGCTGAGACTCCAAGAAGCAGGGGTCATGGAGACTGAAAAGGACATCGTCTATCAAGATAATCCTAGTGGAGGGAGAACACCAACCCACCCACAAAAACTTCAACCCAAAATGTACCCTGCCTACAAGATGTGCAGGGATAAAGATAGAGAAGAGATTGACGGAATGTCTGACCAATGCCTGGCCCAACCTGAGACCCACCCCATGGGAGAGAGACAACCCATGACGCTATTAAAGATATTCTGCTATGCTTGCATACAGGAGCCTAGCATAGCTATCTTCAGAGAGCGCCCAGCAGCGGATCAAAACTGATGCTGAGATTCACAGCCAGACACTGGGCAAGTAGAAAAGGGGGTGGGGGAGGATAGAAGGACTTGGTGGTTCCAGGAGCTTCACAAGAAGACCAACAGAGCCAACTAACCAGGGCCCAAAGAGGCTTGCAGAGACTAAAGCACCAACAAAGAACCATGTATGGACTGGACCTAGGCCCCCTACACAGATGTAACCGATGAGCAGCTCGGGCTTCTTGGTGGGGTTCCCTAGTAAGGGGAGCAGGAGCTGCCTCTGACATGGACTATGTTGCCTGTTTTTTGTTTTGTTTTGCTTTTTTTAATCATTTACCCTTGGTAGGGCTGCCTCAATAGGCCACTAGGGGAAGAGGATTTGCTTAATCCTGATACAACTTGATGAGCTGGGGTGTGTGGGTAGGGGAAGAATCCCCTTTTCTGGAGAATAGGGGAGGGGGGGAGGGGCTACGATCAGATATAAAGTGAATGATTGATTAATTAATTAATTAATTTTGTAAAAAGCTTAAAGGCATTTTCCTCTCTAGGGAACCCCTCCCACTACCTTTCAATTTCTTTAATTTCTCACTTTTCCTTTTTTCTCTTAATAAAGCTTGCTATCACTTTGTTTACTCTGGTAACTGTGTCTTAAATCTTCACTGGTGTTGGACAACAAACAGGACAGCCACTATCTCAGGTTCATCTTGACAGTTAATTGAGTTTTCAGCACACACACAACTGGCCTGAGAGTGGACCTACACAACTCAAAATTCCTGTATCAGTCATATCTAAACCATAAAGTCTCAAGAGCCAAGCAAGACAACAAAAATCCAACTCAAAAAATAGGCAAAAACCCGAAGAGTCACGTCACCAAAAAGATAAACGGGTGACAGAAAAGACACAGAATACACTAAGTCATCAAGGCCAGGGACACTGGAACTACAGCGAGATAGCATGTCACACACAAGGAAACATAGACAGCAATCCGCTGAAATTCAGATCACTAGAACCCCTTTCCCTTCCTTGGAAGGTGAGCAACACAGTGCCACTGAGGAATGGCAAGCGTACCACTGGGCATCTTTTTTTTTTTTTTTAACCACAGAAATGAAACCTATATCTACATACTGCTATGCAAGTACAGCCCCGGTACCTGTAACAGTCAGAACTGAAGACACCTCACAGGGCCATCAGTGGACCATCTATTATACAAACGCTCGGCAGTAAGAGAAATCAGTTCTTGGTACAGAAACGTCCAGGCAAGTATCAGACCCACAACAGAGAGGTGAGAGAGACTCAATCAAAAAGCGACACATGCTGGTACCCCTGACATGTTTAAGAAGGACCCAGTCAGAACTTGCTGGCTCCAGAATAGACCAGGTGGCGTTGTTCCTTTGAGGGCTGGCCTTGGCCTACATTTTGCTAATGTGACTGTCACAAAGATAACACAAATTCCATGCCTGAGTGAAAACTTCTATGACATCATATCAAAAAAACAAATTTGCTGCATACAAATTCTTTACACATTTAAAGTTTTCATTATAAAAAAGTAAATCAACAGCTAGAAAAACCTAAATAGAAAAAAAAGAAACACAACCGCACCATTAGTAAAGAGCCGAATGAAACCCTAAGCCAATCAGGATACTGTAGTCTCCATCTAAGTTTCCCTTTTGGAGCAAATACAAATGCTATGTAGTAGCCAGGACTACTTGGGACATTGCATGTGTGTGCCTGACGCAGAAAAGTTGATACGGAGATATCAAAGCACGAAAGTGCTAGCTGGCTGGCTGGCTGGCTCAGCTCAGCTGGGTCAAGGGCTTGCGGTACAAACACTAGGACCTGAGTTTGGGTTCCCAGCACTGAGCGGAAAACCAGCATCTGCAGTCTCAGCTGGGGAGCCAGCGCCAGGAGGGTGTTCGGGGCCTACTGGCCCAGCTGTCTACCTGAACCTGGGAGCTCCAGGTTCCATTAGAGACTTTGTTTCAAAAGATAAGGTGGGAGGCAACTGAGGAAGACACCTAATGTTGACTTCTGGCTTCAACCTGAATGGAGCCCACAAGCACTCACATCCAAAACACTGAACACTGGGCCTTACGGCACATAACTGAACTCCCAGCACTTGGAATATTGAGGTAGGAGGATCAGAAGTTCAAAGTCGGCTGCAGTTCAGTGTTTGAAGCCAGCCAGGGATACCTAGGATTCTATCTCAACCCCCCCGCCTCCCTGCAAAACTCAAAACCCATCAAGCTTGGTGTGGCAGTGTGTACATGTGGGGGAGCGAATACTTAGGCCTAGGAATCTGAGACAAGCCCGGGCAGCAAAGCAAGATCCTGAACTCCTGAGTCAGGCTGTACCCTATGGGACGGATGGAACCCATAGTGCTGACCGGGAAAAACGGCACACAGCTCTAGGAAGAAGCCCAGTTCACTGACCAGCAGAATGGACAAATCTGACAGACCACCATGCTATGGAGACAGTGGGCAGGGGCTATGCCACACAGAGGTACGCACACTGAGAATGCAGCCCTTCTGTGTGTGGTGCTTCAGGGTCCTCTCGAGCCGGGAGATGGTCTTGCACAGTTCTGCTTTCTCTAGGGTTGCTGCGCTCACAGCTTTTGCGAGGGCATCATTGTCTCTCAGCAGTTCATTCACAAGCTGGACTTGCAGTTCTGTGGCCACTTTTTTCTTGAAAAGGAGTAAAAAACTTTGTAAGAATTTTGTGTTTTATTATTACTGACTGCTTCAGGGACTATAATTTTAAGAAGGTTTGGAGTCTTATACTAGGCCTGCGGGGCTGGGCAAACCAATATGGGATAGGAAACAGTAGGCCACCAAATCACATTTCTTTTCCAACTTTTATAAAATAGGCCACACAAAACTGGACTGTAAATATTCTGGTATACAAAGGAATAAAGGCTTGCTCCAAGTCTAATCCTGATTTAAGTATTTCAAGAGTCCCATGCCAAGGTGGTGAAATAAATAAGGAATATTGTTGTTCATCCTGAGGGGTCACATATGCAACCCACTTATAACAAGCACTTACAACCGGAACCTTTAGTCCTCTATGGAGGAATTTTAGAATCTGGACACAGAGGAGAGGGATGGGACAGACCATGCTCGGGCAAGGGGCTGAGAGGATTAACAGTAAGTGGTCCAGCTTCTCTATTATCTGACAACATGCTATAATCCATAAAAAAACACCACCACAGGACACTGGTCAGCAGCAATGCTAACATCCAGGACCTGTGAGCAACCTCGAAGGCTACTCAACAGGGAGCTCAGAGCTTCGCAAGGACAGCTGCAATTTCACCCCAGCTCTAAGCAGACCAGAGGCAGGCTGGGCTGTGAGCAGGTGTTCCACTGCCCAGGCATCTGTCCCCAGCAGACGAACCCATTGCCTTCTCCACAGTCTCTGGCTCTCGGGTGCGCCTGGGCCATGCACATCGAGCATCGAGTGCACACAGTCACACTGGATGTGCAAGTGGTACAGCTGAGACCCCCAATATGTCAGAGTTAGATGCTAAGATACAGAGTTCAGGGTTCAGTGGACCCACAGGGCACTCACTTGCCCACACATCGATGGAGGCAGGAATTGCTGGGTAACAGACAAGCTACAAAGAAGCCACGGCACGCTCTACTAACTCCCCAGAAGACAGTAGGTGCTGGGGGCTTACACAGCAAGCATGGGGCACAGAGGGGCCCAACTGTACCTGAGAGGAAGGCACGCTCAGTTCAGACTTCAGTTCCTCAAGGGTGTGCATTAAGGATGACACCGCCTTCTCATTTGATGACGTCCAGTCTTTAATCGTCCTAAGAAAACAAGCAGGTGTTTCAAAGGTTTACATATACCCAAATGATTACCACCCTAAGCTATTCAAGAACTCTGTTATTGGCACACAGAAAATGCATGTGTGCAGCATTTTCCCTGGGAAACCAAGGGATCCATGTTTGCACTTCTGCGCGGGTGATCTGCCATGCTGGTGAGTCACCTCACTCAGAATCTTTATCTGTGACAGTTGGCCTAGGAAGCGCTTCTGACCAGAGCAGTGTGGTGGAAGACTGACTACCCCAGCAAACAGACACATCTGTGAAATTCAAAGCTGAGCTGGCAGTGGTGTCCAAGTACGCGCATGCCTGCATCCCTGCATCCCCACATCCCTGCATCCCACTGCTTCCTGCCATATTGATAACAATGAAAGCAGTTTCTTGGGTAGTAAGATGCCTTCACTTGCTGCCAAGCCTGACCATCTGAGTTTGATCTTCGTGGAAGGAAACAACAGACTCTTTCAAGCTGCTCTTTGACCCCTATGTGCTCATCCACACAGACACATGCACAAACCAAATAAATAGTATAATTATAAATGTTTAAGTGCTGTCCTAAATGAAACTCTGGAAATCATGCTGTTCAGAGAATCAAATCCAGCTATAGACCGGGAGCTATCCCAGATGATCATCCCATCTTGGCGGGTATGGACAAGCTGAGCGAGCATCCAGGCATGGAATCTCCACATCCAGGTGCATGTGAAAAAAACAGGCTCAGCACAACTTTAAACTCTGAATTACAAGTTTTTTTGTAATATTAGAATGTAAAACTATGGTTTTATTAGCATCCTTTAGAAGACCTTGCCAATTAATCCAACTAAACTCATGGAGTGAGAGATTTCGAGGAGACCATTAACACATCGAGCTGAAATCAAAGGTGCCCAACACTTACTGTTTTCCCCCTTAAATAGTCTTGCTGGCCTGGAACTCAGCATGTCCACTGGGGCAGCCTTGACAGCGGTGGTCCTCCTGCCTCCCTGATGTGGGAGTTACAGGGACGTGCCGTCAGCTGCAATGTGTGGGAGTGTGGCACTGGTGGCGTCACGCGCGCACGCATACCTGTCCACCGTGTGGTTGGTGAAGCTTGTGAGGAGCCCAGCTGCACACAGCAGCTGCTGCCGCATCTTCTCCAGTTCCTGTTGCTGTTCCTGGAAATGGCCCAGCTCCTGAGAACCCGCTCGAGGGAAGCCCTGGCCAGGGCCGTTTCCTCCGGGCACGCCCTCTTTCCACCTCAGCTCTCCCACCATCTGCTGAAGCTGCTCGATTTTATGCTCATCGCGCTGGCGCTGTAATTCTAGTTCTCGCTGTCACAATGGCAAGAGCAATGGAAAAGACCATTACGGTTTACCAAAAAACAAAAATCAAACAAACAAAAACTTGATGTTGGGCGTAGTAGGACATGCCTATTACCAGCACTTGGCAGATAGAAGCAGGGGGATCATGAGTTGATGGCTAGCCAACCAGAGCAACACAGGAAGATCTCATCTCAAAACAGGTCCTAAACAATTATTTGGCCAAAGACTGTAATGCAGCACCACACAGGGAAAACCCCCAAAGACCAACCACATCCCCTTTGAAGAAGGTGTCTACCTTCCGTTTATTGTTATCTGGGCAGGGACGCAATCCTGACAACGAATCCACCCAGCACCTTCAACACAGTCAGGCAAACTCCCGCAGCAGAGTCTACCCTGGAGTCTCATCTTAGGTTTCGGCAAAGTCCAAGGCACGCCCTCGGGGCAACCAGCAGAGGGGCCCGTGAGGCTGATACGGGCTGAACTTCATTTAGTAAAGTCTGTGCACATCCCAACACACAAGTCAGCACACAATGACAACAACATGCGTATGCCAAATCATGCATGCTATAGAGCAGCCTCTGTGGCCTCTTAGCCTGACCTGACTGATCATAAACCTAGACTTACAAAAAGGAAGCGAGTTCACGGCATTGTGGAGGTGCTGGCCCTCACACTGGGTACAAGCAACCAGTGGACCCAGACCCTCCCATGAAAAGGAGATGGACTCAACTCACCAGGTAAGGGGGAACAGAGATGCCTCGGGAAAGGCCAAGGCGGCCCCGGAAAAGTCACAACAGATTCTCAGTGGTATCAGAGGACCCCCTCTATACAAGAGTGTGAGCGGAAGTGCAAGAGCCCAAGACAGAAACCCAGAGAAAAGCTTGCTTTGCCAGAGAGAGCTCTGAAATCAGACCTGCGCCCACCAAAGGTTTCGGGGAGATGCTACAGGCCCAAATGTGGCCCAGCTCACAGGAAACCAGTTTTCTGACATTGTTTCAGTGCTTCCGCCCCATCAGCAAGCAGGGATCATTCTTAATCTTCCAGGTAAGAAAAGTCTACATTATTTTGAAAAGAGTAATTTGGCCCAGCTGTGGGAGGCAAAGGCCCGCAGTGGGGTCTCTGTAAATAGTTCCAGGACAGGCAAGGCTACAACAGAGAAACCCTGTCTCAAAAAACAAAAACAAAGAGAGAGAAGAGAACGCTGTCCTGCAATGCCCACACTGCAAAATAGACACTTCCGCAGGATGTGCCACGAAACACTGTTTAACATTGTTACTACATCAGGAAACACCCTCTTTGTTTCAATCACTTTCAAGCAACTGAGACATCTTTCCTTTTTACAGAAAAAAGAAAATCAAAATTAAATAAAAAGGTTTGCTGGAAAATGAAAATGGCTTTAGGGGCTAGGGTTCTTGAACACGAAGACCTTTTGGAAACCACGCTTGCTTGGTACACTCACTGAAGGGGAGGGGCAGGCAAAGGCAGAGTGAAATCCTGGCTACTTTTGGCTACATGCTGCCTCCTTCAGGGGACCTCCCAGTCTGGCCTGACTGGGTCACAGTGGGCTGCCTGCCTTCGCCTTTGACCTACACCTACCTCTAGGACCACTCCCGTTTTCTATTATTATAGTGACAAAGATTTTGGAGGGTGGTGCTCGTTTTTAAAATTGGACTCAGACTGAGAATGAATATGAAAGTGTGTACAGGGGTGGGGAGTTAAGCAGCAGAAGTGGACCTGGTGAAATAGCTCAGAGAGTGAAGATGCCCACTCCTCAGAACCTAGGTAAAGGTGGAAGGAAAGAACCAAATCTAAAAAGCTTATCCTTTGACTTCCATGTGCTCACACACACACTGAGAAAAGGGACTGTAATGTAGCGTATATTTACTGTAAATATTAAAAGCCATCAGGGCACAAAAGGTAGTCTCAGGAGAGCACACACTGTGAGGTTCCACGCACGCTAAGTGTCTCAGAGAGACTAATTCATAGAGAAAGACAGATCAGGGACTCCGTGGGCTGGGCATGGGGAAAGGCAAAAGACTTCTGAACAGACACGGAGTTCCACTGCAGTGGTGACAGCTTCCCAACCTGCTCTGCCAGATCCGTCTTTGAATAAACTCTAAACCACAAATGGCCCCGTTCTGATTAGGGGGCTGGAGGCATGGGGGCCTCTCACAGTATCCTGACAGGTGTTCACAGAGCTAATGTTAGTGTGATTTACTCTTCTGAACATTTAGAAACAGATGTTCCTTTAACACTAAGCTGCTGGTTCTACTCTTCTGTGCCAAAACAAACAAGACAAAACAAAAGGGTTTTGCTAGGATCTCTGTGAGTTCAATACCAGCCTAGGCTTCACAAGGACATGGCTAGATACTGAGACCTTGTTTCAAAAAGAGCCCCCCCCCCCCAAAAAAAAGTCTTGCTCTATCACCTAGGCTGGTTTTGAACTTGTGATCTACTAACCTCAGCCTGCTCATTGCTTTAGAATTAGAGACATTTGGGAGGCAGAGGTAGGCAGATCTCTCTCTGTACATTTAAGGCTGGCCTGGTGTAAATACTAGGGTCTAGGGCCACACAGAAAGACCCTATTTCAGGGAAAGTAAATAAATAAATAAAATAAAAGCAAGAACCTTTCCTAGCCCAGGCCAGCCCATAAGGGGATTGTTACTCTGATCTAAAACCAAAAATATCCTTTTTGAGTACAGATGCAAAAATTCTCAACAAGATAATCACAAACTCAATACAGCACTATGACTAGGTGGAGCTCATCCCGGAAATAAAAGGCTGGGTCATCTGGCATAAACCCATCACAGTAACATTCTGTCACAAAGACAAAACCTGCAGAAACAAAGAAACACTGAAAACACACCGATGCCTGGTAGATGCCAGGTGATGCCTTTTGTTGTTGTTTTTGTTTCTTTGTTTGTTTTCAGCTGGGATAGAAATTTTTACAAAGCAAAACACTCCCCACTGAGCTATGCTCTAGCCCCTCCCTAAATATAATACTGTTTTATAATTTAAAACAGATTTTTAAAAGACTGAATAACCAAGGATCACAGAGAATTACCTCTGACCAGGGCAGCTACAAAAATAAACACGGAGTTGCACGGGAGTGATCTGGGCACAGGGTTCTTTTCTGAGACTGATTGTCCAACCAAGGACCATGCATGGAGATAACCCAGAACCCCTGCTCGGATGGAGCCCATGCATGACAGCTCAGTCTCCAAGTGGGTGCCCTAGTAAGGGGAACACAGACTGTCTCTGATATGAACTCAGTGGCTGGCTCTTTGACCTCCCAGCCCCCGAGGGAGAAGCAGCCTTGCTAAGCCACAGAGGAGGACATTGCATCCAGTCCTGAAGATACCTGATAAGCTAAGGTCAGATGGAAGGGGAGGAGGACCTCCCCTATCAGCGGACTTAGGGAGGGGCAGGGAGATGAGGGAGTGAGGATAGGATTGGGAGGAAATGAAGAAGGGGGCTACAGCTGGCCTACAAAGTAAATAAACTGTAATTACTAAAAAAAATTTTTTTTCTAAAACAGTCACAACTAACATTACACACAACAGCAGGAAGCTGGATCCTCCCCCAAGACGGAAGTGAGAAAGGCAAAAATA
>CM053756.1:49327815-49361946 GCA_028658305.1 Pachyuromys duprasi
ACCTCCCTAAATAATAACAAAGAGACATCAAGGCTCAGCGGTTAAGAGCACTGGCTGTTCCACTAAAGGACCCAGGTTCAGTTACCAGCACCTATATGGTGGCCTGCAACTGCCTGAAACTCCAGTTCCAGGGTCTCTGCATCCCTCTTCTGACTTCCTCAGGCACTGCACACACAGGTGCACAGACACATGTAGGCAAAATAACCATACATGTAAGATAAAGAAATAAATCTTAAAAAGTTTTGAAGTCATTAAATTGGATCTGTGTTCAAGGGCCAGAAGACTTGTGGAGACATCAAACTACACTGTGCAGCCTACACAATTCAGATAATTCCTGTCACTGCTCAATGGTCTTTTGTGCAGAAATGAAAGGGTCAATCTTTAACATAATAATGGCTATACATGACAAGTCCATAGTCAACGACTGTCCTAACGGAGGACATCAGAGTATTTCTTCTCAAATCTAGACCAAGCCCTCTCTCTACTTGTATTCAATACAGTGCTTAAGCCTTAACTATGCGAAATAAAAGGGTAGAGACAGAAGTCAAAATAGTCTTTACAGACCATTGTTTCTACACGTGAAAGACCCTTAAAACTCCACCAGAAAACTCTTAGACCTAATAAGGACTTTCAGCAAGGTGGCAGGATACAAAACCAAACCAAGTCCCCTCTCCCCCCAAAAAAACCCTAAAGACCTCTATAATGAAAACTTTAAGACAATGAAGAAAGAAACTGAAGCTGACACTATGAACTTACAGAATTACTATTGTGGAAAATGGACTACAGATTCAATATGATCCCCATCAAAATCCCAATGACATTCCTCATACAACTAGAAAAGAATCCTAAAATTCATATGGAAGCACAGATAGCCGCGGCAATCCTGAACAGGAAGAACCATGCTGGAGGCATCATGACCCCGATTTCAAACTGCACTGCGGGGCCATAGTCACAACCAGAGTATAGGGGCACAAAAACAGACATGCAGAGCAGAACAGAGGACCCAGAAACACGCCCACATTGCTACAGCCACCCAATCTCTGAGAAAATGTCAAAGATGTGCATTAGAGAAAAGATACTCTTTCTTTAGCAATGGTGCTGGAAAAATTGAATTTCCACATGTAAAAATATGAAACTAGATCCATTTTTCTCACCCTACACACAGATACACACACACAAACATACACACACAAAAGAAAATGACAGTGTAAAACATTAAAACAGAACAAGAAACAGCATAAGACCTGAAAGTTGGAAAGTGCTAATGGAAAGCAAAGGTGAAACAGGGATAAGCAAAGACTCCAACATCACAGGAAACAGTCCTAAGAACCGACAATGAGATCACGTGAAAGAAACTTCTACACACACACACACACACACAAGCCTCCCAACAACACACCTCCATACATGTCCCACCTCCCCGAATAATAACAAAGAGACATCAGGGCTCAGCGGTTAAGTACTGAGTGAAGAAAACGTTTACAGGAGGAAGGGAAAAAACTTGCTAACTACACATAAGATGGGATTAATATCTAGAATTAATAAGGAACCGCAAAAATGAAACAGCCAAATCACCTACTCAATAAATGGTCTAATTGGATGGACACACAGTTGTAAGAGAAGAAATCTAAATGGCTAACAATTGTCCTGAGCCATTAGGAAATGCTATTTAAAACTGCTCTGAGATTCTAGCCCAACGCCATCAGAATGGCTGCCAGAAAGAAAACAAATGACAAGGAATGCAGGCCAGGATGCTGGAGAAGAGGAACCCTTATCCAGTCCAGACAGTGGGAACATGGCAGCTATGATGGAAAGTCAGTAGAGAGGCTGCTCAGAAAGCTAAACCTAAGGCACGCTATACTGCAGCTGGACCTCCCGAGGGTGCCTCAAGCATTTCAAGTCAATCCACGACACAGATACCTGCGTGGGCATGATTATTACCTCACTGCAAGCACAGGAAATGGAGCCTGCCTAGACATACGTCAACAGAAGAGTGGATCAATGAAACGTGCTCCACACACAACAGATTCGTGAGGCACGGAAGAAAAACGGAACCACAGCATTCAGAGGAAGCTGAAATGGATGAAACTGGACTCCACTACAGTAAGTGAAATAAGCAATAATGAGAAAAAATAAATTTCATAAATGTCCGTGTATATATAAACATATATAAAAATGTATGTATTTATATGGAAGTGTCTAGTCTAAGAAACTAAAAGTGTAATGGGATATGTGTGATTTGAAGGCAGACTGTGTGTTTTGGGGGGAAGGTGGTAATTTTGTGGAGGAAAGGAACCAACCAGAGAGGGACAAATGGTATTGGAGAGCCGTAGAGAGAACGAACGAAAACAAAATATAATGACACATGTACGAAAAATGCCACAATGGCATTCAGTACTTTGTATGTTAAGCTAAACATTAGATGGAAATTTAAAACAAATTAAGAATGAAAAGATCATTTTGAAATTCACGAAGACTTTCGGGGAGCCCAAAGAACCAAGCAGTACTTGGAACAAGAGAGCAATCACACCTTTAACTCGAGAGCCTGTTAAAAAGCTGGGGTGAGCCACAGTGCGGTGCGAGCATGGAGAGGATCGGGAGGGAGGCCGGGCACATGTGGGTGTGGACCGTCAGTCCCTCAGGACAGGTACGGACCACGGTCTGCTGGAGGATGGCTCTCACCAGCTTCTCCTTGTCTCTCTGCCACTTCTTGTCCACATCTGCTCGACTCGACCTCTTCTCCAGCCTCTTTGCATCCTTGTATCCTTCTTGCGCCTTCACTCTGGTGGATAACTGTTCTAATTCTGCCTGTAAGCAAGCTGACTTCTCCCTCTCTCTCTGCAGACAGCATCCCAGCTCCTGTGTGTGGGTCTGCATCGCATCCACGGTTGATCTCAGGTTGCCACTTACCTCCTTCTCCTTCCTCAGCTCTACGCAGCGCTCCTGGGCCTGAGATTCCAGCTGCTGCCGCGTGTCTGCAGCCTGCTTCTGTACCTTGTCAAGCATGGCTTCCAGCTCCAATGTGCGGGCCTTCTCTGCTTTCAGCTTCCGCAGTAAGGCGTGCTGCGCTTGGGCCTCTTGGCGGGCACAGGCCTCCTGCGCATGGCGGCTCAGCTGCTCTGTCAGGAGCCGCTCATGCTGTAAGGCCTCGGAGAGCTCTAGGGAGCGGCTCTTCTCAGCCTCTAGGCTCTTCTGCAGCTCGGAGAGCTGGCCCTTCTCCTGTGCCAGCAAAGCTTCGCAGCGGGAGGCCTCGATCTGCAGCTCCTTCTGCAGGTTGTCCTTGGCCGCACGCTCGTGTTTTAGAGCAACACACAGTTGATTATTTTGAGCACGCTGCTTCTCCAAAGATGTTTTCAACTCCTACATGGGTGGAAAAAAAAAAAACAAGACAGTAACACTTAATACCAAGAGGACAAGAATCTAGATGGTCTTATTTATTCTTTTTTTTAATAAAATGCTATTTATTTAAATTATTTTATGTTGTATTTCCTATGCTTTCTTGAAACTGTTTTGTCAAATGACTTCATTTTTCATCTACACTCAGAGGGGTGATTAGCTTCCTGCTCCATCCCAAGACGTTTCATAAACTTCAATATTCAACCAAAGGTCTTCAATTCAGAAAAGTTTGACTTTGTGGTTTTTGTTATGGTAACGGTGTGACCACACGAACGTTTTCTATAATACAGTGCTAATACCTTATAACATGCTTTGTGTAGACTAGGCAGGAGTACATGGTGTCATTTTTCACTCCAGTACCCAGTAGCTTTTCTTTCCTATGTTGTATTTTTCCATCAATATTAATTTTAGGAGAAAAAAAAATCAGGTACTAGAGAGATGACTTAACAGCTGAAGTTACAATTAATGTGTTTCCCTCCAGCAGGGGACACACTTGAATCCCAGTACCCAAACAAACAACATACAGCCATCTGGAAATCCAGTTCTAGTGGATCTGTTACCTTCTGGCCTCCAACCAACTCTGCGTGCACATGGTGTGCTGACGTACGTATAGTCAAAATACCATACTATACTTGTAAAGTATTTCCTCCAAATCACCATATTTGGGGTTTAGATGGGTTAAAGCCATGAGTCCCATGACAGTGTTCCGACCTTTGCTTTATTCTTTAATTCAGAAAACACCACACTTGAAAGTTATCGTATGGTTTTGCAAAACTGCGCACTGGACCACATGGATAAAATATGGTCTGGAAGCAGTATTGAGAAAGTGCATGTGCAAATCTTTCTCCCTTTCTTAGAAATCCCAAAGCACCAGGATGCTCAAAAGCTATGTGTTGTTTGTCATACGCTGTAGCGGGGGACTGTGAGCCACAGGACACTTGCTGAACACGTGGCACACAGACACCACACGCTTACTACTTATCTGCTTTGTAAAGACCTTAGACGCGCTGGAGAGATGGCTCGGAGGTTAAGAGCACTGGCTGTTCTTCCAGAGGTCCTGAGTTCAATCCCCAGCACCCACATGGTGGCTCATAACCATCTATAGTAAGGTCTGGTGTGCAAGCAGAAATAAAGAACTTGAAAACTGAAAACTGCTCCAGCCACTGTAGAAATCAGCGTGGGAAAGTCTAAAAATGCTAAAAATAAACCTACCGTATGACCCAGCTATACCACTCTGTGGCATATGCCCAAATGACTCGAAATCCTATTCCACAGATACTTGTTCAGCCAACTTCCCTGCTGCTCTATTAATAAGAACTAGGAAATGGACACGCGTGAATGTCCTTCAACTGACTGATGGCTAACGGAAATGTGGTAAATATACACTGTGGAATACGATTCAGCTGTAAAGAAAAATGAAACCATAGACTTTGAGTAACTGGATGGGCCTACGAGAGATTACACATATCAGGGAGGGAACCAGAACACAAGCGTCACAAGTTCTTTCTCACCTGAAGCTCCAAATAGTCAGAGGTGAACACAAGCCGGGGAGTAACTTCAGAAACCAGCAAAGTAAAAGGGGACCATGCTGGGGTAGGGATGGGGGAAGAACAGAGAGAGGAACAGCAAGGTACAAGAGACCTGATAGGAGAAATGGAAAAGGGAGGGGGCTTTTTGGTTGTTGCTCCCCACCCCCTTTTTCGAGACAGGGTTTCTCTTTGTGTATCCCTGGCTGTTCTGGAACTCACTCTGTAGAACAGGCCGGCCTTGAACTCACAAAATACACCTGCCTCTGCCTCTGCTGGGATTAAAGTTGTGTACCACTACTGCCTGGCAGGAAGGGGGCTTTAATTAGGGAATGGGAAGGGAGAATAATACAGAAGGAAGGTAAAATAACAGTAAAGATATCTGGAAAAGTCATAAGGAATCAAGCTATTAACTATCAAAAGAAAGGAAGGAAGGGAGGGAGGAAGGGAAGGAAAGAAAGAAAGAGAGAGAGAGAGAGAGAGAAAGAAAGAAAGAGTATATATAAACGTTCATATTTAGTTTAAATGAAATTATCTCATTTGGTTGACAATACTCCCTCCAACAGACACCGACTACTTCACAAAAACTCCAACACCAGGCATGGGACGTCCTCTTTTGAGTTGTTGGTCAGTGTGCTGCCTGGTTTTGTGTCAACTTGACATAGGCTAAGGTCATCTGAGAAAGGAAGGAGCCTCAATTAAGAAAATGACTCCTCAAGATCAGGGCTGTAGGGCATTTCCTTAACTAGTGATTGGTGAGGAAGGGCCCAAACCATGTGGGTGGTGCCACTCAGAACTAGTGGTCCTGGGTGCTACAAGAGAGCAGGCTGAACAAGCCATGAGAAGCAAGCTAACAGCGGTACCCCTCCATGGCCACTGCATCAGCTGCTACCTCCAGGTTCCTGCCCGGTTGGAGGGGAGGGGAGAGGAGGGAGAAATGATGTAATTATGTTATGATCTCAAAATCACAGTAAACACAAAATATAGTCTTCTTGTATCTTAAGTTCCATTCAGCTGGGCTGCCTGTCATAAAGAAGAATAAGAAAGGTGGTCACCTCCAGGGCCCTTGAGCTCTGGCCCTCCCTCTGCAGGTGCTGCAGCTGCTGCTCCTCCTGCTGGGCCTGGAGAGCTCGCTCCTTTTCACGCTCACACTCCAGTTCCTTGAGTACAACCTTCAGTTCATTCTCCTTCCCGTCCAGCATGGCTCTGGGAGGGAAACAACAGGTAGCAATGAGCCCCGTGTAAAAGGAACACCCTCCCAGCGTCCTCACATCGAAATCCAGCCAGCAAAGCACATGAAGTTCCACTGCTTGACCTCTACCAATGGCCACGTCACATAGCCATACCTGAGCCGCAGGACTTCCTGCTGCACTTTGTCCAGGGACTCCAACAGCCTTGTGTTCTCCTGCTTGCAGGCATGCAGCTCTGACTTCAAATCCTGCACGGCACTCTGTTCCACCAGCAGGCGCTTCCGGACATCGCTGGCCTTCTCTTGTTCTTTGCTCAGGGTTTTCTGTAAGTCGTTTGCTATACACTTTTCCTGTTCAACTTTGTATGCCAACAGTTCAACTGAGAGAAATGAAAACATTGGACGGCATTATCTGGAGTCCCAAGTGTGTGCCACACAAGCTGAGTCATAAATGATCCTGACTTGGTGTCAATGAGTAGGATGATGTGAGGGAGGGACAGTGTCTCTGTGAACTGGACGCCACTGTCTAAAGGAGCCAAGCCACTCAGGGTCAAGTTCCTTCATCTCCTGAGCCTATTTTTTTTCTTTACCTTGTCAATACTTGGGTTAATCTCCTGGTCAGGACATGTTCCCGAGACCTATAGTATCAGCAAACCTCACACACATCAAACACCTTCGATAGAGACAGATTAAGGTCCACACTGCTTCACTGAAAAACCCTCCCAGAACCTCAGGAAGAAACTATCCTGGTTCTGCACAGCCTTCTGAAAACATAGGAGAAGGGAACACTGTCTGGTTCTGACAAGGCCAGTGCTTTGCCAACATCAGAATCAAATATAGGTTCGAGTCTGCGGACCAGTACTCATATAAACAGAGACAAGTTGAGTATAGCCCAGACATGTGCGCACATATGATGACTACTTGACAGAAACAGAGATGCTGACCCATACAGAACTGTGAGCAACTGAATGTGAGGGAGCTTGTCATGCTAAGGCCAGAAAGGAGATACACCGCTTGTTCACAGATGCTATGTCTATAAAAACCCTAACAACTTATTAAGTGTGCAGACCTACACACAAGATCCTGAATTCCACAGAGAGATCCCAAGAGCCCCAAACACTTGTACCCACTCAGGGCCACTAGGCCTTTGCATCAGAGGGCCTGGCAACCCACTTGCCTAATACACCGCTAGTCAGGTGAGCAAGGGCAGGCGTGGGGTAAACCGCATGAACCGACAGCAGCAGTGCCACCCACCCTGGCGTCGCAGCTGGTGCTCCCGCTGGCTCCCCCGGGCCTCTGTGCTTGTCAGTGCCGCACACAACTGCTGCAGCTTCTCTTGGTTCTGTAGGTGCGTCATGCGCAGCTGGGCGCGCAGAGCCTGAATCTCGGAGAGCAGGCTGCTCCTATCTGGCTGACGCAGGTGCTCCTGGGCCTTTTGCAGGTCTCCCTGGAGGGTGGGCAAGACCAGACAAAGGGACGTAAATGCTGGATGGCAGCACCCAGGCTAGGAGGCAGAAGCCAGGCCCATCTCATCCTGCACGACCAATCCTTTCAAAGGAACTTCCTGTGCTGTTGGGACAAGTTTGAAGACCACGTAAGGGTATCGGGTGCACAGCAGCCCAGGGCCTTGACTCTGTGCCTCTTTCCTCATGGCTCTGGGCATGTTGTAGAGCTGCCTCTCAGCAGCTCAGCTTCAAGTCCACACTTCTCATCTGTGGGCAGGGACACAAGCAAGATCCCTAGTGTCCAACCATGCTAATGCCCTCAGGCCCATGCTTGGTGTGCTAACATGGGAGAGCCCAGAGAGCTTGGTCTTTTTTGTCAGTTATGTCCAAGGAGAGAGACTGGGGGAAGAATCCACCGAGCACATTAGCGCTTACAGATGAAAGCGTTTTGCTCCACAGGGTTTCCTTAGCCAGTGGTCACCACATTTCAAAATTTAGAAAAACACGTAAACCAAAACATTCCTAAAAGGATGGAATCCCTTACGCTCTCCAGAAGGTGGTAAATCAAAGCCTAGATTCAAGGCTGTTGCTCACATGCTCTTGAAGAACCTTCTCCAGCCTCTTGAACAGGAAGTTATAATCTCCTAGGTTGGAGCCACAAGATCTAGGCTGCAGCCCGGCATTCTCCTGCTCCCTGGCAAACACTGCTTGTATGGCCCGCAAAAGCTCCTCATTCCACGTAAGGTGTGTTTCTACAGGTTCCTGTGAATGCAAAATAAGAGCCTGGGTGCTGGGCTGGGGTGCAGGCTCAGTGGCAGAGGCTTGCCTAGAATGGGCAAGGCACCTACTTTTAATGTTCAACACACACACACACACACACAGAGTCTCTGTGCTCTCACCAGTATGCACTGCAAAGGCCAAGAACTGAATGTGTCCCACAGATTCACTAATTCAGCCCTAATCCCCACAGTGATAAACAGTGCAGCACTAAGGTTAACTGCGATCACGCAGTGTGACTTCTCCTGACAACACTGTGGCTTTACACGTAAGACCAGAACCGTTAAGAGCACTTTCTCTCTCTCTCTCTCTGCTGTATGAGGAGGCAGCAGATGCAGAGGGAGTACTGAACTCTCACCAGAGTTAGGCTGGTGTCTGATCTCAGACACAGGCCAGCAACAAACAGCTCTTGTTGAAACTGTTTAGTCTGCGGTGTGGCATCAGGCAGCTGAGTAGGTTGAGAGCAGCAGAGACCAGTCTGACTAAAGAGGAAGCATGAGACTACCCAGCATGGCTCAGGGTGTGAGAGGCAAATGCTATCACCAAAATACAGCCAGTTCTCTAAGAGTGAAGTTCCTGCGGGCTCATGACTCACCAGTGGCAGACCTCTGTGGTAGCTGAAAATGACCCCTGTATGCTCATAGGGAATGGTTTTATTTGAAAGGATTAGGATATGTGGCCTTGCTGGAGTGGGTGTGGCCTTGCTGAAGGAAGTATGTCAATGGGAGTGGACTTCGAAGTTTCAAATGCCTAAGCCAGGTCCAGTGGCTCCCTCTTCCTACCTGCCAATCCAGAAGTAGAACTTGAAGCTACTTCTCCAGCACCGTGTCTGCCTGCCTGCCGCCATGCTTCCCACCATGACGATAATGGATTAAACTTCTAAACCTGTAAGCCAGCCCCAATTAAATGCATTCCTTTATAAGAGTTGACTAAGACAACCACACATCCAAGAATATCTGGCCATAACAAATCAGTCTTGAAGAATAAACATACACACACACAGAGAAGAAAGGTAGGATAAATCTGAAAGTCTTAAGGATGGGGGTGAACTTATCAAATCATGTGTGAAATTCTCAAATAACAATATCTTAATACAGGTATTGTTGGCTGGAGAGATGGCTTGGTGGTAAAGAGCACCAGATTCTCTTCCAGAGGACTCACATGTTAGCTCACAACTGTCTGTAACTCCGGTCACACTGGATCCAACACCCTTTTCTGAACTCTGCAGGCACCAGGCACCCATGTGATATACAAACGTACATGCAGACAAAATACCCATACACATAAAACAAATTAATTTTAAAAATTATTGCTATCAGGGGCTAGTAAGATGGCTCAGCAGGTAAAGACTCTCGTGGCCAAGTCTGACTATCTGAGTTCAATACTCAGGAGACACACGGTAGAAGGAAGAAAACAACTCCTGCACACATTCTGACCTCCACACACGTGATGTGGCACACCCTACCAACACACAATAAAGGCTGGTTTGTTTTTTACATATCGGTATCAGAACTAGTGAAATGTGATAGCAAACCTGGGTGTAGTGGCTGAATGACAGGTGTCCCCCATAATCTAAGGCTTTTGGACGCTGGGTGCCTGGTTGGTGGCACTGTTTGGGGAGGTGGTTTGGTCTTGCTGGAGAAAGTCTGTCAAGCCTTCCCCACTTACACTTCACTCTCTCTGCCTCATGCTTGTGGCTGAGATGCGAGCGCTGGCTCCCTGCTCCTGCCACCATGACTGCTGCTCCCTGCCACGCCTCCCCATGACAGACTCTTATCCCTCTAGAGCCGTGAGCCAAGGCGCATGCTCCCTTCTCCTGAGTTGCCTCGGTCATGTTTCTATATCACAGCTAACACAATGGGCAGCCATCTTTCCCCTTCTCCCTGCTGCAGCACCTGCTGGGCCCTGGTCTGGAAAGGCCCAAAGCTATCTGGAGCTACCCTGCTGGGTATTCTGTGCTTCCTGAGGCTACAGAAGCACAGGTTTGCTGACCAAAGACATGGTGGCATAACATTATGAGTAGGTCCGCAAGTGCCTGTGTGTAGTCCTGCCCTACACCTGGCTCCTCCTCACTGAACCAGCAATCTCCTACCTTCTCTCTTCTGACAGGTGTCAACTCCAAAAGGACCTGCCTGTCCCTTGGGAAGCCATCCAGGGGGTCACGTGGTTCACCCTTGCTCAGTGCACTAGGGAGGTCTTGGCTCTCTGACAAGGCCAGTATCTGGTGGCTCTCATCAAATACCATCTGCAGCAAAGCCTACAGCAGGAAAAAACACATCAGGAAAGGGGAGACATGCCAGAACTACCACCACCTCAACTCGTCCACTTAAAATTAAAAAAAAAATTTTTTTCAAATAACTATTTTATTGTTAGTAGCTTAAACAGAAAACACTAAAAACTTCTCTTCAATGTTTTGTACATAATTTGGAGAGACAAAGAAATAAAACAAAAATCAGTTGTACTGGCTGGTACAACTGGTTGGTCAACTTGACACAAGCTAAAGTCATCAGAGAGGAAGGAGCCTCAGTTGAGGAATGGCCTCCATGAGATCCAGCAGGAAGGCATTTTCTCAGTGAGTGATCAACGGGGGAGGGCCCAGCCCATTGTGGGTGGGGCCAGCCCTGGACTGGTGGTCCTGGGTTCTATAAGAAAGCAGGCTGAGCAAACCAGCAGAGGAAGCCAGTGGGCAGCACCCTCCATGGCCTCCGCATCAGCTCCTGCCTCCAGGATCCTGCCCTGTGTGAGTTCCTGCCCTGACTCCCTTCAATAACAAACAGAATCATGAAGTGTAATCAGAATAAACCCTTTCTGCCCTAATTTGCTTTTTGGTCATGGTGTTTCATTGCAGCAAAAGAAATCCTAACTAAGACAAACAGTTATTCCAATTTCCATCTGTGTGTGTGTGCTCATACATATGTGTATGGAGACTGTGTGTTTGTGTTCATATATATGTGTATGGAGATTGTGTGTGTGTGCTCATACACATGTATATGGAGACTGTGTGTGTGTGTGTGTTTGAAGACCAGTCGTTGGTGTCATGTACAATCCTCAGTCGCTCCTCACCTTATTTTTCCAAACAGAATCGCTCACTGAACCGGGAGCTCAGGTCAGGAAGCCTCAGCTACACTGGCCAGCAAACCCCAGGGATCTTCCTGTCACTATGCCATTGCTGAGATTACATCTACAAGCTGCCGTGCCCTGATCTCATGAGTGTTAAGATGAACCTCAGACCCTCATGCCAGTATGTAATTTCTGAATGATTTCCCTAGTCCCTTGGCTTCCATTCTGAAAGGAATAAAGTTTTATTTTAAACCTAATTTCAGAATTCTTAGTAACATTAAAGCTGTTTTATTTACTGGTGGGGCTAGAGAAATGGTTCAGTAGTTAAGAGTAGCTAGCTAGTTTTCCAGAAGACCCAGGTTCAATTCCCAGGACCCACATGGGGCACCGCACAACCATATGCAATTTCAATTCCGGGGGATCTGACGCCCTCTTCTGGCCACCATAGACAAAAGGCACACAAGCGGTACACAAACATCTAGACAAGATACCCACACACAGACTGAGTTAGAGGCCAGGCTGCGTTACACAGTGAGACCCTGCTGCAAAACAAAACACTGTTTTGGGACACTTCTTTTATTCGGGTAAGACACCACACTGGCATGATGCCATTTATTCACCTGGCCGTGTTGACATCAATGTCTGTGTTATAAATGATGTAACTGCTCAATGGCAACTAGTAGCCTTTCCCTCTCCTCTAAAGACAACAGTACTCTTCTGCAGAGCACACACTTGACAAGGACAAGCCAGTTCTGAGACCCTCAAGCAAGAAGCCCGAAGGCCCCTAGCTAGGGGGATGGTGTCACCCGTGGGGCCGGCACGGCAACAGAGCGGAGGGCCGGCAGGTTGGACTCCCACTTCTGTGATGGCTCAGGATGCCTGTGGCACACCCGCCAGTGGGCTGAGGCCGGTGTCTGGATAGGTGCAGGGGTAGGCAGCCAACAGGATGGAACAGGCTTTTCATGTCAGTGTGAGGTGCCAGCATGCTCAGTGGTTCAGCAGTTAAGAGTAGGGGCCTTACCTTCATGTGCTTTGCATGGACTTCTTTCTCCTTCATGGATCCTGGTGGCTGGACAACCCTTCCAGAGGAAGGACCAGGAGCAGAAGCTGCAAGACCAGTGGTGGGAGTCTCGGCTCCTCCTGAGCCCAAGGTCGTCATTGTAGCAATGGCAGGACCATCACCTAGGAGCACACGGGGTCAGGAGCTGAAGCCACAACACTTACTGCCAACTACAGCTATACCAACTCACACCACATACGACACCTATAAGCACAAGGTGAAGGTGGAAATAAATTTCCTAAGACACAAGTAGAAGGAAATGAGTAAGGAAGGAAAAGCTTATTCTGCATGTCTGATGTGTTAACTGCCTGTGATTTAAATATAAACCTCAGGGTTATCTCAGGCCCTTACACAGGTGTGCCTGTTCATTCCCACTGGCAACTGGACCCCAGGAAGCACTGAGGAGCAACCAGACTATATTTAAGGCCTAGGTACTTCACAGCCAGCACGGGGACCAAGATGCAGTAGACAGAGCACCAAGCCTGGAGGACGGGGTCAGTGGGATGGACAGCAGTGGGCTCCATCAGTGAGATCGGTAGTCTAGATGTGTCTGGATGTCTGATTGGACACAAGGTGGGAAAGGGACGGCACTGAACACAGTCTAGAGCTTGTGGCACCGGGTACCTAACAGTCAGGGGCTTTACAAGCCCTTGGGAACACATAAGCTGGCTCATCAGGTCTATAACCTGCAGTAGCCTAGGGAAGCCTACAGCTGGCCAGTGAGGTAAAGTAAGGGTCGGGTGACCAGGAAAGCAGTCTCCCACCAGCACCCAGCCTCTTGGGAGGCAGCAGCTCCAGACCCACAGGGAGCAAAAGCATCAAAAGATCTCCATTTCAAGGAAGGTCAGTCCCCATTCTCAGACACACAATGGAAGCGTTAACACCAAAATATCCTGGGGGGGTGGGGAGGGGATTGAGTGTAGCAAACAGAAGGAAATCTTAGAAAAATTAGTTAACATGTACAGAGAAAGGCCAGACACAACCTCAAGCATGAAGTGGGGAAAACAAAATTGATACACAGGAACTCACAGCCTTAACATGTTAACACTCACATAGATGAGCACGTGTGTACAGACCTCCAAGGACTGACAAGGAAAGTAAAGCAAGGTGAGTTCGCTGCTATGTCCAGATGCCAGGTCAAATTAATTAATTTATTTTATGTCCCAACTGCAGTTCCCCTCCCTCCTCTCCTCCCAGTCTCTCCCTCTAACCTCACCACAATTTTATTTTTATTTACTTTTGTTTTGTTTGAGACAAGATCTCTAACTCATAGAAACATGCTTGCCTCTGCCTCCCAAATACTATAATTAAAGGTCTGAGTGTCACTGCTCACCACCACTGGCTAGATGCTATTTTAAATAGCAAATGTGATGTGAAAATAAATCAAACACTAAAACACAGATGTCCCCAGGGAAAGCTGAACTCAAGTTGGGAGTCACCTGAGGAGAAGTCACCTGAGGAGTACAACACAGACCACTCAACTGTTCAAGCCATATGCTCCAACTGGGAAAACATAAACTAAAATTTAAAGCATTTCTTGGATTAGCATTTTACAAATAGTAGATTTCCAATGAACTGCATTTCATTATGAGCCCATTCTTTCAAATTCTTAAAAAAGAAAACAATGATTTGAAACACTTTGCACTTGGAACAATACAGCCATTAAAGAAGTTATGAATAGAGAAGATCACAGTTTCATCCTTAATGAAAACCAACCCCACAAGAACCTGAGAACAAGGACAATAGGTCGGAAATATAAAACGGCATTTACACATCTCCGGGTCCCTTCCAAGGGACACCCTCCTGAAAAGGAAGACCTGGCAGACACAATTGTGGCCCATGGAGTCCAAACTGACTCCATGAACCTCTTGCTGTGATAGGCACAGCCTATGTTCAACTTCAAGAACAAGCCCGACCCCATGAACAGTTCCCACTAAAAATGCTTGTGTTTGAAGCCCAGAGAGGGACACATGGATTGCTATACACACAGACTCGGGCGACAGGCAAAGCGAATTCCTGACTTGCTCTTGTTCTCCTGTCTTTTCTGTGCAGGGCACTGTTGGGACAAGGGGCACAATCTGCTTAAGATCCAAGGACAATGGTGCTAAGCACTGTGCTATGACCCCGACTGCACAAAACATGATGACATTCTTAGGAGACAAACAGCAGCATGCTGGCAGCTCATACTCAGGGCACAAGTAGGGGACAGTGCATTTGGGCAACAGGGAAGACACAGTGAAATGAAACCTTTGTACTATTCTGAACTCTAAAGCATTCACACACACACAGACACGCACACACAAACACTGAAAAAAAAAAAAAAAGAAAAATCTGGCTGACTCACTTTTGTCACTTCCATCACTTCTTCTTGCTAATTCATGAGAGGGGGATGTTAACACTTCTTGAAAATCAAAAGATGTTATGATAAAGTCTTCAACGTCCTTCTCCTATTCAGACAGACAGACAGACAGGTGGGCAGATTTTTATACGGTCACAGAACAGTAAATAACAGATGAAAACTTACTAAGGTCAGAATATACCAGCGAAGAACCCCGCTCAAAGTGTTCACAACATACAAAGACCCTGGACAGGCTGGAAACATGTACTGCCAACAACTCAGTCAGCACTGGCGGAGAAAGGCCTAGTGAGTAAACGCACTTGCAGCCAAGCCTGACAGCCGGAGTGTAAACCATGGGACCCACTTGATAAAAGGAGAAAACCATTTCCCATAAGATGTTCTCTGACCTCCATGAGCCACACACAAACATACGTGCACACCAAATAAATAAAATGTGATTTTATAAAACTTAAAAAATATATAACCTTTGTAATGTAATATCTGCAAATACCTGCAAATAGCTCAGATTCTTGAAATCTGTGCATAAATGATAATGTATGGGTATCTTAGATAACATGCATCCCCAAAAAGCATCTCCACAGGAAAATATTTCAAATAGAAAAATGTAATTAAACTAAAAGACAGCAAGTTGAAGTGATCGTAATATTAATCAGCATCACACGCACCACCACGCAGAAGTGCGTGGACTATTACTATAAAATAAACCTAGGGCTGCGGCCACAGCTTAGTGAGAGGAGTGAGTTCCCTTCAGCAGCATCCACGTAAAAACCCACGCCGGGTGGTCCACAGCTGTAACCTCGGCACTTGGAAGGTAGACACAAGAAGATTCCTGGGGCTTGCTGGCCAGCCAGTCTAGCCCATACAGGAAGCTCTCGTTCGGTGAAAAAGACTAGCTCAAAATAGCAGAAAGCAACGGAGGAGGAGGAACCCATGGCATTGACCTCTGACCTCTACATGCACTCCAACACACAAAATCTAAGACCTTTTGTACATTACAGGAGAACTCTGACTGCTGCTCAGAGTTCACATCAGTTAAGACACACCACGTAATGCTCTGAGGACTGCAACCACCCCTCGTGTTTTGGGCATGACTGAAATGATCTAGGTGTCCCTACAACAGTCAGCTGGAGGGCTGATTTCTTCTGGAAAACCAGGCTCCTCAGCGACTGTGAGGCACCTCCTGTCAGGTGAGCCAACAATAGCTTTGCTGTGATGTACCCCTACGAAAACACTGACCACCCACAAATACAGCAACAGTGGGCGTGGGAAGACACCTACCGTGGATGTCCTGTCCACATGGTGGTTCTCAGCCGGAGGAGCCACCACCCACAGTGGGGCCTGGCCTGGTGCTGACTTGCCCGGGTAACAAAGCATCCCTGATGCATCAGCCTGCAGCAGTGGGTCCGTCCAGTCTGGTGAGGAGGTGTCCACACTGTGCAGGCTCACTGGGCCCGTGCTGGGTGTCAGGGCGAGGCTGTGCTGGAGCTCGAGGGTCGAGTCCTTCCGGAGGACCTCGGGGGAGCTCCAGGAGGACAGATCCAGTACCCTCACTGGGTCCTTCTGGGGCTCAGCCTCCTCAGTGCGGAGGGAGTCACTGCGCACAGTGGTTTGTGAGGAAAGAGGTCCACCTTGTGATGTTAACTTTTCTTGAGTGGGGAAATCTGGCATTTCAATTTGGACCAACAAATCCTGATTTTTAGTAATATCCATTACATCCCACGTGGTTTTAGCAATATTAAATATGTCATTGGGAGGCGATGCCTCGCTTTCTTCACCATTATGGCAGTTATTACTTGAACCATTTTCAGACAGGTTTGGCTGATGTAATTTGGGATTTTCCATGCTGATGTCCCTGAAGGCCATGGAATGTACCAGGTGGTTCAGTTTCTCCTGAAGTTGCTTC
The DNA here is from genome assembly GCA_028658305.1 of Pachyuromys duprasi. NCBI lineage: Eukaryota > Metazoa > Chordata > Mammalia > Rodentia > Muridae > Pachyuromys > Pachyuromys duprasi. Next base: position 49,344,531 of record CM053756.1, read on the forward strand.
ACCTGGACTATGAGATTGGCATTGCCCAGCTGACAATCGGCCAGTTGCTTTTCCTTAGCCTACGAGGGAGAAGTGAAGCAGCTGAGTTATGACACCCCACCATTCTTTCTCTGTTTCTGAACTACTGGCAGAAAATGAGCACCTATTAGGGTAGGCTCCATGACAAACCTTCCAGACACTTAAGATGTCAAGTTTACCTAAGGTCATGAATGGAAGCATAAACGTTTTTGTTTTGTTGCCTAATGACAAGCATCATACTCATGGCCTGTGATGATTTCACTCAAGGTTTTGGATATTTGGATTGGAAGAAAAAATGACTAGAAGGTTCTATATTGAAACACTCAAAAACAAAGAACTATAATTGCTATAATAAATGTGGAGTTTTCTTGTCAGCAGACTGATGAGGCTGGGAGGTCCTACCGTCACACGGATGAAGCCACCGTAAGCACAGGCAGTCTGCTGTCGCAGGCTGGTGCAACATTTTCCATAGAGTGTGTTCCCTGAGAGTGTTCAATGGACTCTGGAGAGGCACACACACATCTCTCAGAATCACAGCCCAGGGCCAGGGCCTGGGTCCTGCCAACTGTGAACTGTAAACCGTCCATGTTCTCAGACACAAATGTGCACATGACACATGCAAAGGGGGTGCATGAGTAGTAGGCCTCAACATTCACGTCAGAGACACCATCCCAGTCTCCACCATTTCCAAGTGCCACAGCTGTACTGAGAACAACCGGCTTTAAGGGCCTCTTGAGGCTCACAGGTGGCTAAGAAGTCACGGGCTGGTTTTGTGAGCCAGTGAGCAGGCCACGGGTGCTCACTCACCAGGAGACCTTATTCTAACAGGGCTATTCGCTGAGTGACTCCTGCAGTACACATCCAGGACAGGAGCACCCCTATACCTGCAGGCAAATCCAAGATGAGGGCTGCTGAACGCATTGCACCCAGAAAGCACGGCCTCCTGCTCCCTCATTAAATCCAAGGTTCCCCCCAGGACCCTTCTTTCCCAGAGCAAAAAAAAAAAAAAAAAAATTCATCCTTTCCTAGAGTAAAAGATATGGGAGGGGGAAAAAAGCTCAGAAAAACAAATCACAAGACTTTTCAAAGTTGGTAGGGCAAACAGAAATGAGCCATGGTAAATCTCAGAGATGGAAGATAGGGCAACTTGGTCTTCACATGAACAAAACGCATCTCAGACTTCAGGAGGAAACATGGAACTTCAAAGAAAGCTTATAAGAGACTTCAGAATAAACAAGGGTCATCCCAGAACAGGGTTTATGGACTCAGGGGAGACTCCAGCATGAGGATGTAGGCCATGGGATACGCCCACCCTGGATGAGCTGCCCCGGCATGGTGTTCACCACTTGCTGAGCCGGGCGCAACTGAGGACAGGCAGGCCCAGTCCACTTTGTCCCAAACCGCCACTGGCAGACATTACCAGCACGCCCACGCACCTGCATCCTCTCAAGAACCCCGCTGTCATCTTCCAGGCTCAAATGCATTGCATCTTTCACTAACCGCATCTCTGCTTCCAGTCGCCTCTGGCAGGCTGCGAGCACCGACATCACACTTTCGGCCTTGTAGAGGCTGGCATCTTTTAGTGTCACAAGGACTTTGGCAGACTGTAGATTATCCTTGACCGGAGGAAACACAGAGAGCTTCTAAGGCAGTGGTTTTCAACCATCCTAACGCTACGACCCTTTAATATGGCTCCTCATGTTGTGCTGACCCACAACCATAAAATTATTTTTGTTGCTACTTCATAACTGTAATTTTGCTACTGCTATGAATCATAACATAAGCATCTGTTCTCTGATGGTCTTAGGCGACCCCTGTGAAACGGTCATCTGACACCCCCCAAAGGTGTCATGCAATCCATGGGTTGCAAACCGATGTTCTAAAGCTAGAGCTGGGTTAATCAGGGAGTCTGATGAGGCTTGGCCCACCCGAGCACTAGTGCTTCGCAACAAGCAGACATACTACAGGGAAAGTGCTTCTGCCTGTGCTCGCTGCCCACGGCTGGGGAGCAGGCACGGCAGACTCCGTTAGGGTTAGGCAAAGCATACAGACCACTCAGGTCAGAGGTCAGAGGTCAGAGGTCGCCTGTGGCACAGGGCAGAGCAGCTGGCAGCAGCACAAGCAAGCATCAGGCAACTAATCCCGACAGTTCTACTCAGTGTCAAGATGGAACAATTTTAAAGGGCAGCTTGCGTATGGCCTTCTGCTCCAAAATGAAACGAGCTTAAATTCGTTTTCATGGCATGGGGTTCTTATAAAACAAACCATTGATTAGAACATGCATAAAACCCATGAAATTAATGCCAAGTGACCTACTATAAACCGTATCCAAAAGATTAAAAGAACTGTTTTAAAAAGTTTAAGTGACTTAAAAAGCTAATATTTTTAAAGCTATACAAAATGACACCCAGGAGGACTCACTAGGAGAACCACTGAGTTCAGCTGACGCAAACTCCAGGCTCTCTTCTCTGCCCTGCCAGGAGCAGGGTTGACAACAGCGGGTCAATGTCCAGAATAAAAAGAAGTTGCTCAAGTTAAAAAGGCAGAAGTGGTTGGGGTGAGGGTAGAGAAGAACACACACCCAGCATCCCCGTCTGGCCCTAGCGCCCCCTGCACACCTCCGGCTGCAATACACAAAGCTAGCCACTGTAATTTTTAGCTCCCAATGATCGGGGCCTACCTGTGGGGCTAAGCTGTGGGGAGCCAAGGCCAGCTCCCTGCTGACACTGTCCTGTTCCAGTTGGTCATCATGTTTAGCCTGTGCATCGGCACAAGGGTATGGGCAGCCAACAGATGCTACATGAGCCTGTTGCTGGTCCAGCTCCACCTGGCACCTCAGGAAATGCCGGGACAGCACTTGTAGCTGGCGGCTAAGGCGAGCACACTGCACTCGGAGCTGCCGTAGCTCAGGAGGCTCGACAGGGGTGGCAAGGGTCTGCTGTTGTAGAGCATGACAGCAGTGTGCCAAAGCCAAAAGGATGGCCTCCAGCTCGAGGGAATGGCTTACTTTCCACTTGTTCATGGTTTCAATCTCCAAATCTCTCTGCACAATGATTGCTTCCTTTGCCTTCAGGAGATCTTCAAATTCTTGGATCCGGGAGGCCATGCCTTCAACCTCAGCCTCTCTGAGGGCCACACAGCGTTCTAGTTCAGCCAGGTGTCTTGCAGCAGCATCTTCTGCATCCTGTAGTCGCTGCTGCAATGCCTCCAGGGCTTGGCTGTGCCCATGTACCTGGTCTGCCAAAAGCTGACCAAAGACCTCCTTGGCTGCCTGTGCAGCTTCTAGCTCTTTCTGGAGTGCCTGTGCACCCAGGTCCTCTGCCCGGAGGTGAGACAGCTCACTGTGGAGGCTGCCGGCCTGAGGATCACTGACTTCATGCACCTTGGGCCCCATGAGGTTCAGCTCGCTCTGTAGCTTCTCAATGACTTCATGCAGCTGCTCGATTTCTTCCGCTTTGTCCTTCTGTAGCTGTTCTTGGTTTTCCTGCAGATTTTCGATGATGGCTTTCAGCTCTTCAATCTCAGAGTTTCTGCGGTGTACAGCCTCGAAAGGAAACACATGTCATAAGGTACTCAAACCTGAAGTAGCCAGTACATAGAAGTGGAGAGGTCTGACACCCGGAAAGAACAGAGACGGGGACAAACCAACACTACCCTCAGATGGCTTTGCAAATCCAAACACACTACACACTCCTCAGGCACAGGGAAAGAATGCCCACAAATCTCAACGTAGCGTCAAACCAAAACTCCCCACCTAAAACTTCGTACCTAAACTCAGAAACTCTAACTTCGGCCAAGGATGGTTACTGCCTTTTACTCTTCTGTGCCCACTTGTGAGACCGACACACCTCCTACTATACCAGTGAGACACTGTATCGCCCTGTAACTGCCTGGTCTGATTTGCCTGAAACAGCAGTTGAACTTTAGGTGTCATGCTAACAACCAAAGTGAGGACACTGGCCAGGGGCTCTGCAACAGAGAACTGAATGAGCCACACCTGCTGTCCCTCCAGTCACCTGAGTGAGCACCGTAGACGTGGTGGCGGGCTCTGCACTGCTGCCAGGTATGACATGAATCGCCTCTGCCAGAAATGGGAGAATACCCTCTAGAGATGTACCTCCACCCTGTGTGCTTGGGATAAAGACATGTGCCACCACACCCAGATACTAAATCATCTTTGATCTTTTCTAGATGTCTTGTTTTGTTTTGTTTCAGATTTATTTATTATTTATACATTATTCTGCATTAGGCATGCGTGCCTACATGCCAGAAGAGGGCACCAGATCTCATTAGAGATGGTTGTGAAGCACCATGTGGTTGCTGGGAATTGAACTCAGGACCTTTGGAAGAACAGCCAGTGTTCTTAACCTCTGAACCATCTCTCCAGGGCCCCAATGTTTTTCTTTTGTTTTTCCATCTGTTCTTATTAAGTCCAAAACCTTTCATCTAAGTGAAGACATGCTGAGAATTATCTAATATTTTAACATTTTTAACAATTACTAAAGTAGCTTTGGAAGATTTCAAAGTATGGGTATTATTATCCTACAATGACATAAACTGATAAAGTTACAAGTATACACTTTGGTCACAGTGTTGCTACCTGGTTTTGGATGGTGAACCTTATGCACAAGTGCTCAGGGTCATAGGAGACAGGGGTCTACAGGTGGGCAGTCCCACAGACCATGCTGTTTACCTCATTCTCATGCTGCAGGAGTGTCCTCTCTGTGTCCTCTGGTTGGGCTTCGGGACCCCTAGAGGAGCTGCCCTGAGAAAGCCCGGGACACACAGCTTCATCCTGCCTGGATTGTGATACAGGTGCTGGCAGCAAGTCACTGCTGTGTTCTTGCTCTAGTACCTCTTTATCCTATTGTGGGGGAAGGGGGAGACGACAGGTATTTTAGGCAAACAATTAAGAAATTAGGGACTTTAAGCCATCATTCTGTCTCCTGCAGAAGTGGGTATGTTTGCACACATCTGGGCATACCTGTGCTGTGGGTATGCAGACAACACATTCTCGACACAACCTAACTGAGCTACACTAGATCTACCTGACGAGGAAAGCCAGAAGTATGCCTATGACTCTCTATGAGAAATCCCTAGTAATACTTGAACACAGTATATAAGTGTCCACTAGGCTAGTACCAATTTTAAAAATACAAGGAAAATGACAAAAATAGGACATGTGGGCAATATATTCAAATGCTGAACATTATCAAGGAGTGAAGAGACGGCTCAGCAGGTGAAAGCATTAGCTGTTCTTCCAGAGGACCCAGGTTCAATTCCCAGCACCCATGTGGCAGCTCACAACCATCTACAATTCCAGTTCCAGGGGATCCAATGCCCTTTTATGGCCTGCAAAGGTACTACACACATGTATGCACAGACACACACGCCCACAAAAAACCCATACAAGTAAAATGCTGTAATAATTTTTATAAAGAAAGGTTTTAGAGAACATCTACCATGTTATAAATGCTCACAAAATATTAGGGAATAAAGAAACTGGCATACAATGTCAAGTAAGTGGTCCAGGGTGGGGAGAACAAATGGGCACTTTCTATCCCTTAGTATCTAATAAGTTCAGTGAATTCAAGCCAAAGAACAAGGCTGCAACAGCCTGAAGTGACCTGCAGGAAGAGCAGGTCAGGAACCCTGTAAGCCAGGTTAAACAAAAGAATTCAAGAAAACAGGAAGTGGTGACAGGCAGGTGCCAGTGTCCTGTGGAGTTCAAGTTCCCGTGAGCACTTCTGAAAAAAGTTCAGACAAACAGATGAGAACTCCACATAACCCTGCAAGCAGGACTGGGGCCTTGCCCAAGCTACTGACTACTGAAAAATATTTCTTCCCAGGTCTCACTTTCCAAGCAACTTTTTAACCTGTGATGACAAAAAACAGATGAAAACTTCTAACTTCAAGTCCTGACTAGAAGCTAAAAAAAAAAAAAAGACACACTGATTCTAGGCAACGAAACAGCACTATCTTGGCAAAGCCTGCCTCCTGCCCTGAAGCCACTAGGGCATCTCTCCAGGCCTACAAGGTCCAGAATACAAGTCCTTTCCTTAGTTTTACGCCACATGCCCATATATACCTCTGTGTAGGGCCCGACCCACAAGGTCACATGACCCATCCATATTCCACCACACCCAGCATAGCCCTTTGCCCCAAGTAGGACACACAGAAACTTTACTTCTAATTCTTCCATGGTTTTTTTCTGCTGTTCCAGTTCTTCCTGGAGCTGGGCCATTTGTCTTTGTATGTTGATATTTGCCTCCTCAAGACGTTTGATTTCTTTTTCTTGGATTAACAATTGCTGATCTGCAAGATCTTTCTTTATGACCAATTCATTAAATCCATCTAATTTTTCTCTCAATTTTTCTTGTAACAATTCCACCTAAACATAAAAACAAATGTGTAAGGAACATAACAGTTTTTAAAAAACCTTCTAAATAAATTGGTCAACCACAAGCCAACTAACAAGTGCTGTGAAATCGGCAAACAGATCAGGACAGACTGTTTAAGGAAGGCTTTGTCTTAACAAGAACACACACACACTGAACAGAATATAACCCTAAATGCATCAGTAAAATAAAACTTACTTACAGAAAAGAATGGACTACTACTTTGGCAGTTAAAATTTTAAAAGTACAACAAGAAACCTAAGAACTAAGAAGAGTGAAAAAAACTGTCTTAAGAGGTAACACATAATTTCAGTTATAGAACAGGAGGCTGAGCCTTCAAGCGAGAACCCACAGCCTGAATCAGGGCACGCCTCCTTCAACTGTTCCTGGAAGTGTCAAGACTGAGTCAAGGCTGCGACCTGACAGCTCTCTATTTATGACACCTGGCACTTCTACGCTTTTTGTCATATGCACCATGTTGAGTTACACCATGTGATGTAAGATTCACACCAACCCTACAAAGATGTACAGTTCTATCTTTCCTTTGTTCCAGTGACTCTGGAGACGCAAGGTTAGGGGCTCTGCTGCCTACGTCACTCTTCTCATGACGGCTCCCACCTGCGTATTCTCTCTCTTTTTTTTTAAGTTTTTCAGATTTTTTAAAATGTGAATATGTATGTTTTCCCTGCATGTACATAAACACACCAGGTGTGCCTGTGTTGGAAGAGGGTGTTGGATACTATGGAACTGGAGTTACAGGCGGCCATGAGCCACCATGTGCTAAGCGCTCTTAACCACTGAGGCATCTCAACTCCTTATTCTCACTCTTAAAAAATAAAATAAAATAAAGGAGAGGGGCCTGGAGAGCCGTTCAGTAGTTGAAAGCATCGGCGACTCTTCTGGAGTACTCAGGTTCAATGCCCAGCACCTACATGGAGGCTCACAACTGTCTGAAACTCCAGCTCCAGAGTATCTGACACCCTCACACAGACACACATGCAGGTAAAACACAGTGCATATAAAAACAAAAATCATTTTTGAAAAAGAAGTTGTAAGAAAGAAAGAGAGAGAAGAAAAACAGAGAAATGGAGGGAGGGAGGGAAGAAGAGAGGGAGAAAGAAGGAGGAAGGGAGGAAAGTAGAGAGAGGAAGGAAGGAAGGAAGGAAGGCTGATTTTAAATGTATATACTGTGTGTGTGTGTGTGTGTGTGTATGCCTGTGTCTCACATGCATGCGGTATCCACGAAGGCCAGAAGAGAGCATCAGATGCCCTGGCACTGTAATGGTTAGTTGTTGTGAGCTGTCACATGGACGCTGGGAACTGAACCGTGTCCTGTGGAGGAGCAGCCAGTACTCTTGACTGCTGAGCCGCTTTTTCAGCCCCTTATTCTGAGGGTCCTCTCCAGCCTTTAAATGAAAGCCTTTCCTTCCCTTTGAAGTCCCACCATGCTTAGTCTCTATATATTATCTTCATGTTTCTATCTAATGCTCTCTCTCCCACCTGGAGACCCAATCATAGCCTTGAAGTCTGCTATTTCTAATGAACCTCATTCCTAAAGGGAATTACATATTATATGTCACCCTCCTTTCTGGATCAGCCGCTGCAGCTCTTGTTTTATGTTGAGCATATGATACAATGGAAACAACAAACTCACGGGAGGTGTCAGCAGGCATGTGGCACTGAAGGACTGCAGGAGGGTCTCACTGCATCCCTCCAGTACAGGTCTGGAAAACAGGGCTCTAGCTCAGCAAGGATCTAGGTCTAATCCTCACAACTTCATGGCAACTCATTCTTTCCTTAAACAAGTTTAATTATTGAAAAAGCATAAGCAAATCAACCACAGCAACCTCAGACAAGGGGTTGAAGACCTCCACAGTCCCAAATAAGAGCACAAAGAGCAAGCAACAGGGCATTGCACACAGACGCAAACCACCCTGCAGGGTGAAGAGAAAGCTGTGCTAGGAAGCTGCAAGCCATCGGCGGACAGTAGGGACCGGGACAAAGAGATGCCGTCCATCCTACCTCCTCATCTAGCTGTGCACACTGTTGTTTCACATCCATGGAAGGCAAAAATGTAAAGAGAAACAAAGCTTTAAAATGTTGCAGTAACCAGTTGCCCACAGACACGGGACACAACAGGCTGACTGACCTGGCTGTCGTGGGGCCCGGGAGGCCTCGGCCGGGCTGCCTGGCGCAGCTGCTCCTCCAGCCTCTGGATCTCCTGCTGGAACTCTTCCCGCTCATGCTCACGCTCAGCAGCCTGCTCCTGGAACAGGAAGCCGCATGTGAGGATCATACAGTGGGAGGACATGTGACAACGTCCAACCACGCACCTCTCATGTCCGATGACCTAGTGACATCCCCTTCAGCTGCCATCAATTCTTCAAAATGGAACTAAGAGAAGTAATCTAACGATAAATTATACAGGAGATCCCTGACAAAGTCACAGCATTTTGAAACTGTTGGGCAGGAAGCCGCAGCAAGTAGAGATGGCTTCGGTCTCTATAGAAATAGACTATAGAGACCTCCTAGGATGCAAGCATGCAGCTAGACTGCCAGAGATTTCTCCAAAGACCATAGGAGGAAATACAGGTCCAAGAAGATGCCAAATAATTCACTCAGGTCTTCACAAAATGTAAGCAAGATTCAAGTACCCACCACATTCAAGGTGACAAGACCATTTACATGAGTAAGTACCACACACCAGCCCACCACATGACAGCGTGGAAGCTATTTGTGTTTTAGTGATGCGAACAAAAAAACTTCTTACATCCATGAACTGGCGCTGACTGCGTAAATGCTTGTCTAGGGCAGCCAGCTGCTGCTTCAGGGTGGCCACTTCCTCAGCCAGCTGGGCACAGCCACGGTGTTGCGCAAGTTGGTCCTCCAACTCCGACTCCAAGACTCGCATCTGAGAGAGCAGAGTGGCGCGGTCCTTCTCAGACTGCTTCCTAGCCTCCCACTGGTCTCTGGTGAGAGACTCCACTTCTTTCTGCAGCACTAAGGATGCCAAGAGAACAGACATGGGGACCTGCTTCAGAGCACAGACTGCACCGAGCAGGGCTCATGAAACATGAACAGTGACTTGTTGGTGCCAGGACCCTCAGAGGCTGCTCATAGGACCCCAAAGTGAAATGGCAGAGGATGGCTTAGGAAAGAGCAGTCACCACACCCAGTGGCTGTATAAGAGAGAGTCAAGCATGATCTCCATGAAAAGGCCGAGCCTTGTCTCCTCTCCAGAGTTGTGACAAAGGAAGCCTGAGCCAGCCTGTCTCCCAGGAGAAGTTAAGCCCACATCTCCACAACTCTGTAAGATGTTCTCTGAAAATACAAATTACTTCTGAAAACAAAACAAACAAAAAACCAAAAATCACATCTTTTAAGTAAAAACTAGCTAAAATTTAGAAGCCTAGCCTGAGTGTGTCCTAAAGCCAGGGGTGGTGGTGCAGGCCTTTAATCTCCACTTTGGAGGCAGAGGCAGGTGAGACCTTCTAAGTTCAAGGCTAGGCTAGTCCACGTAGAGTTCCAGGACAGCCAGGACTACATAGGAAGACCCCGTTTAAACCCCCTACCCCACGCCTCCCAAAAAAGGGTCCTGGTAAATCAAGTGGCATGCCATGACATTCTGAAAATTTTGTCTGCATGTGCATTCTCCAACATGAAATTCAGCAAACAACATGAAATTCGGCCAGCATTAAAGCCTTACCCTACTGAGAGCTTAGTCGAGAGGGGGAGGGGAAAACAGCAGCTCTGGAGAACAGTGTCAGGACTGTGCCGTAGCTCGGAGAAGACAAGTAGCGATTAGTAAATCAGAAGCTGGTTTAAGTAACTAGAGCTAGGTTTTGCACATCTGTCCCCTGTAAATTCCAGGCTGAAATTGTGAGTTGTTATGAGAAGGCCTTTGAGATAGAACTAGGCATTAAAACCCGAGTCTCGTGGATGAGCTGAGCTCCAATGAGAGGAAGAGGGGTTCTCTCTCTCGGCCCTTCAACTTTGTGCCACAGGGGTCTAAGTGCCGTCTTGGAAGAGGACCACAGCCTCAGAGACACAGACCTGTCAGCACCTCCTACCTGCCAACCTCTAGACACGTGTTTGTACTGGTTACAAGTTACCCAGGCCAGAGCTTGGGTTATGGTGAGGGATGGTCTGCCATGCTACAAATGCCACGTCTGATCACCAGTACCACAAAATAAACACACAAGTAGTAACCCATTCTCAGGGATTTTTAACAATGCAAATGACGTAAGGCATTGAAAGAGGGCCTCATCTAAATTGTGAAACTACAGATTAACATCACTCTTGAAAAAAAGGTTCTCTAGTGACAAATCCTGAGTGATTATCAAAAGGAAGAAATACGAATTCAATTAATTAATTACTTAGGGTTTTTTGAGGGAGGGTTTCTCTGTAGCCCTGGCTGTTCCTGAAACTCACTCTGTAGACCAGGCTGGCCTCAACTCACAGATCTACCTGCCTCTGCCTCCCAAATACTAGGATGAAAGGCCTATGCCACAGTCCAGTGAATTTCATAAATTCCTACTTACAATTCACAAGCACTCAAAACCATCAGAAATTCCTGACGAACTATTTCCATGAATGTAACATTCTCAACAAATGACCATGCAAGGAAGTCAGCAGTTCCAGTACAGTGTCCTTAAACATGCAGTTACAACAATGTCATTTACAAACGTTCATAAGGAAGAGGATGTAAGCTTGGCCAGTCAGCACTGCCTTGTCATGAAGAAACACACAGGCCCCGTAAGGGCCTGATGGCATCACCTTCCATGTCACCTCAGTGGAGGGCCATGGCTCAGTGCTGTGGAGATGAGGACCTGATGGGAAGTCAAACACGGCATAAAGCCACAGGCAGGCCCAGCCCCTCCCCAAGTCACCTGCCAGGAGCCCTGCACAGGGACTGACCCAACAAACGCCAGAGTGGTCCCAGGGCATCAATTCTTTAACAGCACAAACAGGACTTTTAATCGCAGAAGTCATTAGAGAAAAGAGTAAATATTACTGGAGCATCAAAATGGGACAGTTCTGCAAATTTTTATGAATGGTTATTAACGATTATAATATCATTCCATAATTTGCCACAAATGCTCTGAAGCATTTTTCCTCTTAATAATTTTAAAGATCTGATGCAAACATACAGCACATCATGCAGAGCTCACACCCTTTATAAACCTGCGTCCTTGGGTGCTGCAGGGATGGAAGTGCCTACAATGGGAAAGAAAACATCACAGAGAGGGAAACAAGACCCAGACCCAGAACATAGAATAAACAGAAGCCAACAGCGTTCCAGGCAGCACGTGGGCCCTGTGCATCCTTGACACCATTGGCTGCCCTCAAGTGGACATACAGCCTGGCTGGGATCCAGAGGGTTTAGGAGTTCAGTTTAGAGAGAACAGGAAAAGATGAGACTACCCCAAAAACATACACCTAAGGAAATGAAGAAATACCCAGGAAAAGTGAGGCAGGATGGAATTCTCAAGGGTCCTGGGAAGTTGTTCCATATTCACAGAACCCCAGATGGCTTGAGGTCATCCCAGGAAGCCACAGGTGCAGTGGTGAGTGGTGGTTCAAGGGAAGAGAAGCCAACTGGACACCAACAGACCCACAACTACAGCTCCCAAGTGGAAGGATAAAGAGATGTGATGCTGAGTAAACTATCCCAAGTGAACTCCAGCCTACAAGGCTCCAGAGAACTTGCAAGAGCTTGCCAGTAACAAACCCCAATAGAGAAGAGATTTCCTGAGACCAGAGGCCAAAGACATGTTCTTGTACTGGCCCAGCCTCATCCTGGATCTCTGCCTGGAACACTTAGGCACAACCCAGCCATAGTGCTACCCAGAACATCAAGCCACACTGTGGTGATTGCCAGAAAAAGAAAAAGAGGTAGGGGAAGATCAGGGGCAGCCCCAAGAGATTCCCAAAGAAACCCAGAGGAGGCATGTGGGCTACTTCTTAAGGCTGCCAAATAGTCCACAGGCTCTGGGACTCTTTATCTGCATACTGTTAATAAAATACAAGCTGTCTGGGGACAGAATCCAGGCACAGGGTTTGGCAGAATAGAAAAGGAGACCTAACACAAAGAAAGACATGTAACCGAATGGGCTGTGAGGGGAGAGCTCATCTTACCCATGATGGGACAAAGAAGGCACCAGCAGGGCCACTGAAACCTGCAGAGCAGGACACAGGAGGAGAATGGGCACAAGGGTCATGCTTACCCAGCTATTTCCCACAGAAGGAAAACTGAAAATAAATGCATGGAAAAAACACACAAGAAAAGAAGACACAGAGGGCAAGGCACATGCAGAAATGGAAGCGTCTCTGACAAACCAAAAACAAGCTGTATGTTTCTTGTTTAATCCATTTTCATTTTAAATGTTTGCAGCTAAAGTATCTAAAAAAACTGGCTGCACGTGGTGGCATACTATAATCTCAGCACTGAGGACACTGAGACAGGGGGATAGCTAAAAGACTAGCCTGGGCAACACAGTAAGACCCTGTGTCTCCATGAAGATCTGATCAAAGTATATGATGGTTTAAATCTTCCTCAAAAGCTGGTGTGTGGAAAGGTGTGGTCCCAAATACAGTTGTGTTCTGAGTTGGGGCCCCTGGGAAGGGCTGTATCGTGAAGCTGTGACCTCATCAGCAGAGTCACAGCCTAATGATTTGGGGCTGGGAGCTTTATTATAAAAATGAGAGCTCCTTCTTCCCTCCGTCTGCAGTGAGGTGAGTAATCTCCTGTTATGCATTCCTACCATGACATGCTGCCTCTCTGCAGGCCCAAGACTCAGTGGGCCAAGTACTCATGTCTGAGACCTCCATGACCATGAGCCAAAAGAAACCTTCCCTCCTTTAAGTTGTTTAGCTCAGCAACTTTGTTACAAACAACTCCAAGCCAGCTGGCACAAATGAACTATTTACCAGGACTAACACCAGACACTTATTTCCAGTATGGTTTCAAGGCAGTCCATGTTCCAGACCTTTTCCAGATATATTAACCTGCTTTCCTACAGGTATTTCCTTCCCTAGAGGCACAGCTCATCAGCAATATCAGCCAAGAGAACCAACTCCTTTTGGACCACTGCTGAGCAACTGGATGCTGCGTCCCTCCGGGGTGTGTTCCTGTGGCCTGTGCTCCTAGAAAGCATCCCTCACAATCATGAGATCCCACAGGCCCACCTCTGCCCTCCTTGCTTTTTCTGTATTTTCCTCTCTGGAAAGACCAAGTTTTCATGCAAGGGGGATCAGCTGCTGCATTCCCCAATCCCGCTCAGCCTTCCACAAGCCACGTTTCTCACCTGCTTCTCTTTCTTTTGCTTCATTAGTGAAAGTTTCCTTCTGGTTCCACAACACCGTATTTTCTTCCTTGAGAGTAACCAGCTCCCGGGCGGCTTGCTGCAGCTGCTTCCGCAGGTTCTCCAGCTCCAGGATCAGCTGCTGTTCCGACTCCTCTTTTTTGCCCAGTGCCTCCTGCAGATCTGCTTTCTCCACCTTGAATCCTTCGACGAGACCTAAAAGACAGGCCAAGTTCAGCGCAATATGCCAACCCATGGGGAAGGATGATAGAGGCTGCTGGGGGCCTGGTACAAAATGCTGGTGTGATTTGAGTACCGGCAGGTCAGAGCAGGTCACTCCTGGTGAGGAGGCATGAGAGTCGGTAACCCTCAGAGCTGCTTCTCCAGACAAGGCCTGAACCCTGACTGCACAGCAGGGGGCCCATTCATCCGTGCAGAGGTACCAAACAGGATCTGTGTGACAATTCCTGTGACAGAGTCACAGAACAGGAAAGCTCAGGGCCGAATGGCAGCCCAGTCATCCCAGGGCTCTTTATAGCCCACAAACAGACCTATCACCAACAGAGATTCCCTGAGCCAATGCAACTTGGCAAATAAAACTCTCAGAAGGGCAGAGCTGGTACCGCACCCTGACAAGGTCTGCTTAGGCATTTTGCTGTTGAAGACTCTGCTTCTCGTGCCTTCAGAAGGAAGGTCGGATCCGCTTCCATGCCTGAGGCAGGGTGTCTCACCCTCGTCACAGAGTGTCCCACTCACCCTCTGCCGTGTGCAGCTCCAGTACCAGCCCATCCTTGGCCGCGTTCTCCTCCTTCAGGCGTTCCAGCAGCTCCTGCTGCTTCTGCACAACGTGCGCCATCTCCTCACTCCGATGGCGGAACTCTTTCTCCATACAACGGTGGAGCTGGCGTGCTTCCTCCAGCTGTTGAGATACATTTGAGAATCACAGCTACACATAAAAAAATAGAGGGTATGAGGAAGAGGAGGAAGGGGGGAAAGAAGAGCAGGGAGGTGGGGAGGATGGTAAGTTAATACCGGTAGAATTCTAGTGCACCAAGAGCCCTGGGTCAGCAGCAGCAGAGCTGGTGCTGGGGGACAGTGCCATGGCAGCAGCAGACTCTACGTAGCTAACAGCGCCTTCTTGGCCTCCTCTGGCATCCCCTCCCAGCAGCTGTGTCTAGGGCTTCTGGGCCACCTACAGGCCTCAACAGGCCTCTAAATACAAAACACCTACAACCTAAAGCCCAGCAGACAGCAAAGCATCCAGCCCCAGCAATAGCTCACACAGAAACGCTTAATTTGTTAACTGCTAACTTCAGAAAAAGAATCTCATTTATTGCTTTCCCCATCCTCATCTATTTGATGTCTTTTCCAATTACCTAAAATATTCTAAGAAATTAAAATAAATTCCACTTCTTAGTGATAATCTCCAAATACAAACCGTTAGTATGTGGTAAAGTGAAAAAAGTGGATTTGTAGGTTTTTGCTGTTGGTGGTCGTTTTTAATTTAAAGACAGGGTCACACCATATAGCCCTGACTAGCCTGGAACTTGCTAGCAGACCAGCCTGTTCTCCCAAGTGCTAGGATTAAAAGTACATGCTGCCACATCTGACCCTGTCTTTGGCTTTTGAGACAAGCTTTCATATTGTCTAGGTTGGCCCCAAACTGTTAAACAGAAGATGCCCGTGAACTTCTGATCCTTCTGTTTCTACCTCCTAAGTGCTAGGATTACAGGCATGCACTACCACGCCCATTCACACAGTGCCAAGGATCAACCTAGGGCTCAACAACTGAACCATATCCCCAGTGCAGAGCTGTATATTAACTCAGTTATATAAACCAAGATCCTAGCTGTCATCCTCACTGGCTGCTTCCTTCAGAATTTTAGTCCAGAAAGATTTCAGCTAAAGAAGGGTACATGAGAACGCTGTCAGCAGAAACAGATTAAAATCGCCAAGGGAAGGCAAATAGCATTCAGAGAAGGTTAGGGGATTCTGCCTCTAAGCACCTAGTGGAAGAAGGGATCCTAAGAACAGCCATGAATTCAGATCTGCCTGAAAGGTGAAGATACTCCTTGTGGCCTATAGTTTGGTGGGAGATTTAGAAATAGCGAAGCAACAGTGGGACATAACTGTCCACCCAGCTGTCAGTGCATCACTGTCCAGTCCACCTACTCATCCAGGGCCTCTGTTACAGGGCTAGGGCCTCACCTGCTTGGAAGAATCCAGGGCCATCTCCAGGAGACCATCCACAGCCGTGCTGAGGCTTTGAAAGACTCTCCTAATTGGCTGCTCATATTCCAGTGTATTTTCAGGGTTCATAAAGAAGCTTTCACACACGTTACTGCTAATTTCAGACACTGAAGATGTCTCTGCCCCTTCAGGCAAAGTTCTGTCTACCTCTAGTAGACCCTCATCAGACCACATATCGCCAAGGGCTGCAGCTGCAAGATAATCAAATGTGGATACACTAAATCTTCACTCAGCAAGTTCATCACCGAGTTACGACTGAACTGGAATGTGTGTGCAGGGGTAGGAATGGGGGAGTGTGTGGTGGGGGGCAGAGACCACCCAGCTCCTCAGAAAAATAGCAACCAACCCTGAGTACCAGATAATTTTAACTAGGCCTGGCCCTTGCCCTCCCCAGAGTATGGGAGCTGATAGGGAACAAAACTCCTGGGAGCATTCTCAACATGGTGGGAGCTCTTCCCAGTATAAAAGACCCTCAAAGGCAACCCATCTCAGTGCACACACCTGCTAAGGGGGCATCACTTGTGTCTGTAGCATCCACATGGTCCAGGACGAGCCCTGCACGCTCACTGATTCGGCTCTTTAGGGTCACAGCTGCCTTCAGTGTTTCTCCGAACAAATCAAGCAGTCTCCTCAGGGCATTTCGGAGTGCTTTCCTAAGATAGGAAACAACTGCCTGTCATCAGGTTCTTGGCCCTCCCAAAATGCTAAACACACACACACACATACACACACACACACAGGTACAAATGTCAAGTAGAGTCCAAAGTCCAAAGACAAAGGCCCAAAGGTCACCATTCTCTGACCCTGACGCTAAGGAAACTGCTCTTTTGTGTGGGGGCAGGGTGTTAATTACAGGGAATACAACAGGACTGAATAAAACAATGGAATTTGCTACTTTGTTAAATTTCAAAGATCTGAGAAAATGCCACATTGATTTCCAAAGTAGTTGTACAAGTTCACATTCCCACCTGCAATGGAATTTTTCCACATCCTCTCCAGCACTCACTGTCACTTGAGTTTTTGATCTTAGCCATTCTGATGGGTGTAAGGTAAAATCTCAGGGTTTTGATTTACATTTCCCTGATGACTAAGGACATTGAGCATTTCTTTAAGTGTTTCTCTGCCATTCAATATTCCTCTATTAAGAATTCTGTTTAGCTCTGTACCTCATTTTTTAATTGGATTACTTGATTTGTTGCTGTTTAACTTCTTGAGTTCTTTATATATTCTAGATATTAGCCCTCTGTCAGATATAGGGTTGGTGAAGCAACAGAACCAAAAATTCTGGGCCCAGGAGTCTTTTCTGAGACTGATACTCCAACCAAGGACCATTCATGGAGATAACCTAGAACCCCTGAATAGATGTAGCCCATGGCAGCTCAGTCTCCAAGTGGGTTCCCTAGTAAAGGGAACAGGGACTGTCTCTGGCAGGAACTCAGTGGCTGG
>CM053756.1:49362446-49395476 GCA_028658305.1 Pachyuromys duprasi
GGGGGGGGGGGCGCGGCTACCCACCCTTCGCTCTGAGCCTGGTCCACGTCAGCGCTGAGCATGGAGATGAGGGTGGCACCCTCCTGGTTCTCCCGCTCCCTCCTCTGCTGCAGCCTCTCCAGCTCTTCTCGGCACTCCTCGGCCTCCCGACTCAGCAAGATCACCTGGCCTTTCAGCTGCTAAGAGACATGACAAAGCCCAGTTAAAACACGTAACTGTTGGAAAGTTCCATCACAGTTTTTGTATCACATTTAAAAAAAAAAGACAAATGGTGAGCATGAGGGTGATAAAAGGTGAAAATACTATTTTTCTTCATCATTTATTACTTACCAAAAAAGTATACAATGCATTTCTACTTGTCCCTGTTACTAGCGAAATGAAAGGGCAGATCCATATCACAAATACTAATTCAAAATAAAAATCCATGTACCTAGTCATTCATAATTGAATTAGTCACCATGCAGACACAGATCCTTCTTACGTGTTTCTCTTCAAAGCCAGAGGCAAGCCTAGAGTGGTGGTGTACAACTTGGATCCCAGCGCTAAGAAGGCAGAGTCAAGAGGATCTCTGAGTCTGAGGCCAGCTCAGTCTAGTTAGTTCCAAGACAGCCAGGACTAACCAGAGATACTGACTCAACAAAGCAAGCCCCGGGAGGCTCGGTGTCCCAGCCGTTCAGGCAGCAGGCAGGCCAGCTTTCCTGTTGCTGGCTGCGTGGGCTTCCCATGTGCCACGGATCCCAGCAAGCTGGAGTAGCTTAGCTCACACAGGAAAGATAGCCAGCCACAGCACCCTTAGTCCAGTGACACAGAATTTCCAGGAGCTGGAGGGTCTGCTCACATGGACACGGGCATCCTCCAAATGACAGAGAAAAGTGCAAAGGAGACCACGATTCCCACGCATGCCTGTGAGACACCAGGCAGAACAAAGCAGGTACCTTCCTCTGTTCAGACAGAAGCACCCCTCCACCCTGGGAACCCATGTCCACATCTGTATCAGCTGGTGATGTGCCGACATCCTTCAGGTCAAGGGAAGAGACAAGGAGCTGGACGCAGTGGCCTCCAAGTACAGCGGCTGTGCATTGCACAGCACCAAGCTGGGTGTGTACCTACCGGTGACATTAAAGTTCTACATTGGGTCACCGCTGGGCCAACGGCCCATGAGAAATCAACGACCTAGAAAGCACAAGTGTTAGACAGGACATGCTCAGCACTTCTTAGCATTTGGGCAATCGTGAGGACTGGAGTTCAGATCCCAGCACATGTAACAACCGGCTGCCCTGAACACCCTGTCATAAACCCAGCTTCAAGAGGGTTAGAGACAGGATTACAGGGACCTGTTGGCCTCCAGTCTAGCTGAGAAAACATGAACTCAGGTCCAGGTAGATAGTCTCCCTCAAAAGAATAGGTAGAGAGTGATAGAAAAGGGCATTTAACATCTTCTAGCCACTGTGCACACACCTGCACACAAACATACACACAATCTTTTAAAAAGAAAGGAAGTGGACCAGACTAAGAAGGAGTGTAATTCTGTATCAATTTACTACAGGCCACAGAAGCTAACTGTAAGCAGTTGTCAGCGGAAAGACCACTAAATACACAGACTCCATAAAACCAGTGGATGGGCTCAGGCTAATACATCAATTCAGAAGTAGGAAAGTAAAGTTTCAAGATAGAAAAAAAAAACAATGATCGAGAGGCAGAAAATGAACAGCCCAACACGGAATGCTACCAGCACATGGAACTATATCCTGGATAGGCAGAAGCACCCATGTGGGGCAGAACTGCAGATCTCCAACTGCTGGTTCAGGATGTGGTTTGCCTAACGTTACAGCTGTCCCTCCCTTAGCTGGAGACAGCACTGAGCAACATGCGCAACTCAACGGCAGGTAGGTTTCTCTTAGTGCCCGCAGAGCCGTGCAGCGAGTGGACAGCAGCCGCACCTGCTCTGGGTCCACGCACTGCTCTGCTTCTCAGGCACCCCTCTTAGCCTTCGTCACACACGCCCAACGAGCTCTGATCCCCACTTACCAAAGGTGGACCACTACATCGCCATCACGGTTTCTTGGATTGGAATTTAACATGTCTTCCTAACTCCCCTAACTGCCTCCCTTCCTCCTCTTGAGACAGGATCTCACGATGCAGCGGAGGCTGGCTTTGAACTTGAGATCCTCCTACCTCAGTCTTCTACACCCAAAGCAGTTCTTTTTGCTGAATTTGTGTGTACGTGGTGTGTGTGTGTGTGTGTGTATATATATATACAGATCTTAAGTGGCATATCTCTAACCTATGGGGCTTACTATTCTCAGTATTTTTGACAAAATGAGATGTTTTTCAGCAACATGTAAATTATGCCTCTGTAGAATACTTGAAAGGCCATTGATCCCGCACATAGCTCCACAAGTTTGGATCAGGCTGTCCCCAAAGCCTCCCCCTAGGCTTTGCTTGCCCTGTTGGCCATTCAACATCCTGAGAAGTCACCACCATGTCAGTCAACCTTCCGGCACAGGTGAGGTCTCTGCGGTTGGGACTAAGCTCCTTTGAACTGCTAACTGCCAACAGACCACTGCCCTGATCCCATCGACCACTACAACGGATTGTGTAATGCAGACAGTAGCTCTAGCATTTAACAGATTTAACAGATTTTGAGAGTCACAGAACTGCCATGGGTCCCAGTGACCAGTGTACAGCAAACAGGCAAGAGATACAGAAACCAGAACATGCTATCATGCTCAACACACTATCTGGCACTGACCCTGTCATGTTACCAGTAAGTTCAGGCCCTGCATGACAGCTCTCAGAAGGCAGATGTGAGGCACTGAATCCTGAAACATCAATTGGTGATAAGGTATTTATACTTTTACACATTATAAAGCCAGTCAATTAAAAGATGGCAAGATGGCTCACCGGATAAAGGCAGATGTGTGTGTTCGTGTGTGTGCATGCGTACAACATTATACAGACTGAGCAGGTTGTATTTACATATTTATGTATATTGATAAATACAATGTGAATGAAAATCTTCAAAAAGGGAGAGAAATGATATTTTTCGAAGGCTATTTTTAGAGTTCTTCTGCAGACTGTGCTCACCTGTATTCAGCTGGTAGTTCTTGGTTCTTGTCACTGAGCATGAACAGAGAAAACAGCACGGTTTCTCATAGGATCCCATTACTGAACCCAGATCCACACAGGCTGACTAACACTGCCTTCTGCCTTCCAGCAGAGCTGCAGGATCAACATGGCTTGGCAGAGGCATGGCTCACTACAGCCTTCACGTTCCCCGTCTCCGGAAGGACTTCAAGACACTTTAGGGAAGCACGTAATACCTTATGTGTATACAAGGATTCATGTATTCCAAGGGAAGCAAGCACCAAGCAGGCAGCCCAGTCTCCCACCAGACAGCAGAATTATCAAGCAGAGCAGGTTTCCACCCTAGGGAAGCCTGCAGCAGGACAGACCGGGAGAATTCCACAGGTTCAGAAGCAGGAGAGGCGGCTTCACAGGCCTGTGGCTGGAATCTCAGAGGGATATGTGACAGTCACAAAGCTATCTGACCACATGTGGTCAATATAAAAAATGAGATTTTGGGGGGCAGGAGAAATGACTCAGCACTTAGAATACTTGCTGAACTAGAAGACCTGAGTTTAGTTCCCAGATTGCAACTCCAGTTCCTGAGGATCCAAAACCCTCTTCTGGCCTCCACAGGTACCACACACACGTGACACAGGCAGGCGCGCGCACGCGCACACACACACACACACACACACACAAGCATACCCTAAAAATAAAAATCAGTCTTTCAGGAAATGTTTTTTAAAAGTTACTTAGATTTCTCTAAGCACCCACAAAAATAGAAAAGTACTACATCCAGTTCAGTCTTTATAAAATAGAACAAATACGCCTGGAAAGGAACAAGAGGGAGAGAAAAGTGCACCAGGAACACACTTAGAATGAAGGGGGCCACTGCTAGGAGCGAAGCACAGACATTCAAACTACGTGAAAGTGACTACAGGTCTCTTTAACCTACGAACAGGTTTGGCTTTTACACAGGAAAATATGACACAGCGCTGTATAACCTCCACTGGTCTCTGTGCAGCCCCTTCTGGACTACAGTCCTTACTCAGGGCCAAAAGCAGGGAGACTGCTTCATGGGACACACAGTTCTATGGAAAAGAAAGCAAGCTTACGTTTTCAGAGAGTACTTTTCACAACCAAACTCCAAAGGGCGGTAATGTGCAGAGCACCCCACCCGACTATGAGCGGTCCGCTGCGAGCCTGCTGACAAGAGGCTCTGCTCACCAGACAGGTGCAAGATATTTGGGGCTCAACCGAGCATGGAGGACAGCAGGGACAGCACGTCCCTGCTATTTTGGGACACTGCAATCCTGGAGAGCACCCTGACAGGCTCTCTGAAATGTCTGTCAGAGCCCGGGAAGACGCTGGAGGAAATGTCTCATAGCCAAGGCAAGTCCGACCATGTGACAAGACTGGTTATGCCTACAGCCCTGCTCACACGGATCCAGGGCAAAGGGTAAAGGCTCATATCGCAGGGATGAGGATTAAAAAGACCCGGCACACACAAGGCCCTGTGCAGATCCTGATTTATACAATTACCACAAAAGAGGCAGAGGTTTAAGCTGGAAATGGGATGAGATGAAGGGAAAACCTGTTGCTTTGGGTCAGCATGGGTTGTGGACAAGTTAAACTGAGGCCACTGGCACACCGACACCAGCATGCTACTCCTGTGCAGCAGGATTAAGGGTTTATTAAGTTTTTCAATATTTTATATGTTGAAATCCACCCCACCCCACCCCCCACCCCCCAAAAAAGTACCCACGTTAACACAAGGGCTTACCAAATGGCTTGGTGAGCAAAAGCATTTGTTGTACAAACTGACAATCTGGGTCAATCCTTGAAACTCACAGGGAGGAAGGAGAACATGAGCTTTTAGAATTTGTCATCCGACCTCCATGCCAAAAATATTATACAGACATATACAGAAATACATGAAAATGTAATCATTATTGCTGGTTTTTCTCAAGATAGGGTTTCTCTGGGGAAGTAGCTCTGGATATCCTGGAACTTGCTCTGCAGACCAGGATGGCGTCAAACTAAGTGATCCGCCTCCCGAGCGCTGGGATCAAAGGCATGTGCCACCACTACCCTCAAAACATAATAATTTTTTAAGTTAACATAGCAAAGTAGCAGCAGCTGTAGTAGGAGTTTGGGTTTCTTTAAAAACTCAGTTATGCAAACATGTTTTCGTTTAATCCCAAGTGTGGGATATGAGGCTGTTTCAGATTGTCTACGAGAGCAGACTATTTGCCTTGTGCTAGCTCTGAGAGGGGCATGATCTTTGCCGCAGAGGGGCCAGGGTGCACCCCGACAAAGTACAAGGCTGCTACTTCACCCTGCTGCTCCTGGTTGCTGTTGTGGTTTGACAAGACATTGGAGATATCCTGAAATGAAGACTGGACTTGTCCCAAGGAACCCAACGACCCTAACCAGCAGGAAATAGCTAAAGAGAACTACACCCCCTTCCCCCACTAACATTCTTTCTCTCCTACCTGGTGTTGGGATGTTGGAAGGGATTGAGGAGTAGGGGAAAAGAGGTATAAGAATCCCAATAAAATAGATTTTTAAAAGTACATCAACAAGCAGCCCTACACTATCACAGCCCAATTGCTCTTCTTTGAAGTGCTGTACACAAGCACCCACATGAAAAGGCATCACTTACGCACATCACCAGGCAAGGAGACAGAGGAGAAAAGCTACGCCATACCTAGAAATGATCAGATACCTCAGTACCTAACAGCATCACTATAGATACTGCCAAGCACTCAACAGTGTAGCCACAGATGCCCCAAGCACTGGACAGTGTAGCCACAGATGCCCCAAACACTTGGCAGTGTTACCATAAATGCCTCCAGCACTCACATGGAAAACCAGAAAACATATTTCGTGTATTGTAACATAGAGGAAAGGTAAAAGCTACCATTGGCAAGAGGACAGCAAATCACTACAAAGACACTGGCTTAGCACACTGGCAGCTCGGGACAGCACCTCAAGACAGGAGCGACAGTGGCTCTCAATCTAGAAAGCAAAGCATGTGGCCAGACTAAATACAAGGCTGCCCTCCAAATCAGACTCTTCTGGGTGGGTCCCACGCCTCAGTACCACCTGCTTCTTTACAACAACCCCATAGGGCTGCACCTTGAGCAGGTTCCACAGACCAACACCCAGATCTGTAAATGAACAGCAGGGAGCAGGTCTCACTTTTAGTCTTCCTTTTACTTTTATAATCTCGTCTAACTATGAACTATTAATCTAATAAACCTAGGCAAATTCAAGGGCTTTATCGGACAGATAAGAACTATTGTTGTAGCCTTGTTTTTAATGCTTCTTATGTCATTTCCCCTTCCTTTTCTTCACTCCAAACTCTCCTATACAGCCTTCCTTGCTCTCATTCAAAGTCCCAGCCTCCTTTTTCATGAATAGCCCTTACATATATATATATGTACATATATATATTCCTAAATACATAAATACAACCTACTCAGCATGTGTAACACACACACACACACACACACATACGTGTATATAGTTATGCTCTCAGGGCTGACCACTTGGCATGAGGTGTCCAATTGGTGTGCTCCTCCTTGGGGAAGCCTATTCCACTCTCGGCATTCTTCAGCTTTGATTTTTAAATAAATTTTATTGATTGTATTTTACGTGTAATAAGAGTTTTGCCTGCATATATGTCTGTGCATCACTTGTGTGCCTGGTGCCTGTGGAGGCCAAAAGAGGGTATGGGATCCCCTGAGACTGGAGTTCTAGACGACTGTGAGTTCCCACCTGCGTGCTAGCAATCAGACTCAGGTCCTCTGAAAGCATGGCCAGCGGCCCTTAGCCACTCTAACCTAAATCCTTGTTTTCAAAAAGCGTCTCAAGAGACAGTATTTATAAAAATAAATTAGCTCAGTACACTGGCACGTATTTCACAAAAACACCCAGTTACTCTGGGGCAACCAGGCTCTTCTCTTTCCAGAACCAGACGACCATGAAACAGCAGCCTTTACAGTCTAAGAACACCCAGGCAGGTGAGCTTCAGAGGTTCTCAGGGGATGTTCTAGCTCACAGGCACAGAGTAAGGAATATATGTGAACACTGTGTTCTCTGTGTGTGTGTATACACATGTATGTGCTGTGTGCACACATGGGTCTATGTGTACAGGCCTAGTAGGCAGGACTGGACCTGACAGAGTGAGGACCTCTTAGTGTATTACGTTCTGGGAGACCGTGCTAAGGAACAATTTTTTGCACAGATGTAGAAAGAGGCCACACAGATCACAGGAACCTGAGCCAGGTCCCTCCTGTCACAAGTCCAAGGAGGGTGCCTATTGCTTGTTAGACTTAAAGTCAAAAAGCCATGTGATATGACAAGACATGGGAAATGTATTCTGAGGAAGCTATACTGTGTGTACAGATTCCCAAGTGTGTTCACTTGTACTGTGTCATCAGTCATAGCCATACACGGCAGCTTGCTCCGTCACATCCTCTGCTCTTTCCACGTGGAACTGGCAGTTCAACTGATGCCCACTTGTGTCCTGTCTTTGTGAGCAGGCACTTAAATCCTTTTTTAAGTCAGGGGAGATGACGGCTCAGCAGGTAGAGTACTTTCACTAATTGTGAGGACAAGAGTTCAAATCCCCTGTACCACATAAGAGCAAGAGGGCTTGTCTACAACCCCCGTGTTGGTATAATATTCTTTTGGAATGTATACAATTTACCCTTGTTCATCCAAATGCTGGTTTCTCTCCCCGACTATCTGGTTTCAATCCAGACACTGCATTGTAATGCTTATTCTAAACATCACTTGTCTCAAGTTTGTGTAAACGTGCCACTGTTTGTTCTCTATATTGTCAATTAACACAACCAGCCAATGCTGAGCAATGGAGAGGATAGGGTGGGACATCCTGGTCCGGAGCGGGAGGAAGAGGAGGAAGCAGGAGGGAGGAGTAGAGGAGAATCTGGAGGAGAGGTCTTAAAACCACATGGAGAAATGAACCGGGCCTAAGATATCACTACAAACAAGCATAATGGGTGAATCTGAATGTGGGCTTGGAGGTTTAGGATGCAGTAACTATTGCCCAGCATTGTGCTCTAGGTTAATTAAATAAATCCTAGTCCCTGTATGGTGTTTAGGAATAACCGCTGCTTAACTAAAAGATAATCAAATATAAATATTATTACGCCACAACACCCCCGTATACAGAAGGCAGAGGCGGGTCCTCAGGGCAACCTGGCCACCCACTCCAGCTGAAACGGTGAGTTCTAGCTTCAAGTGAGAGATTCAACCTCAATGAGTAAGACGGAGCCATCCAGCCCACAGAATCAACTAAGCAGGACTCAGGACAGGTTCACAAAGACTAAAGTGACAGATGTGGACCCTGTCTGGGTCTGAGCTAGGTCCTCTGCACATACCTTACGGTAGTCTGACGTTCTCATGAGACTCCTAACAGCGGGCAGTGCGGTTATCAGTTATTTCTGATTCTTTTGCCTGCGCTTGGGACCCTTTTCCTCCTACTGGGTTGCATTATGCAGACTTGGTATGAGGGTTTGTGCCCAGTCTTATTGTAACCTGTTAGGCCACAATTGGTGGCTAATCCTGTGAGGTCTGCTTCTTTTTTTTTAAATGAGCAGATCTTGAGGAAAAGGGAAGTGGAGGGAGGGACCGGGGAGTGGAGGGGGGACAAACTGTAGTCAGGATGTAACATATGAGAGAATGAAAGAAAAAAAAAAAGATGGTGTGATGGAGGAAGACATTTGACAGTCAACCTCTGGCCTACAACACACAAACACACACACACTTTCAAGTATACCCACATGAATGCAAACAAACATACACACATGCACGTACAGACACACACACATGAAAAACAAAACATTGCTCCCCACTGAGCTGAGCGGAAGCAGAGTCCCCAGCACCCACGGCCAGCTCCACTGTGCTCATCAGCTGCTTGCCCTGGTAAGGCAGCGTCACCAGAAGTGTTAGCCTAAGTGGCTACGTGTGGCATTGCTTACCTGTGCTATCTGGTCCTGCGATGCCTGCAGCTCCTGAGGTTTGGCCAAGTCTGCTTGCCGCCTCTGCATTTCAGTGGCATGTGGGTCTCCCGGCTCATGGGATAGAGCCTGGTGCAGCAGGTCCTTGGTACCCACGCTGCCCGAGGCTGCATTTCCACCCTCTTCTAGCAGGTGCCTTTGGTCGTGCAGAGCCATGGCCAGTTCCTCCTGCTGAGAGAGTTTCCACAGGTGTTGAGCCCACATTTCCTCATCCCAAGAAGTATATGTGCAAGAAGTAGTAAAAATTCCAAATGCTTCCTATAATTGAATCGGGCCACCAATAAGTTCAGCCATCATTTAAAATAAGTATTTGTGGGTGGTCTGCTTTTAGAAAATTATCTTAGAATTTAATCTAAGGTGTATTTCTATTATGTTTCATTAAATTTAATTTAATTTTTAATGGTGTGGGGGGGGCAGTATGGGTATGTAAGAACAGCTGTCCACAGAGGCCACAGAGGTTTTGAATCCTTTGGATCTGGAGTCACAGGCTGTGAGCTGCCTGACATGGGTGCTGGGAACCGAACTGGGATCCTCTGAAAGAGCACTAAGTGCTGAGCCCTATCTCCAGCCCAGAACTTAATTTTCTTTAAATTAAATGAATCAAGATGACCTACAGTTTCAGATCTGTGGACAGTGAACAAGGTCTAGTCCCTTAACTTGTACTGGTTTGTGGCCAGTGTGAATAGAAGTCTATTAAGATCAGCTCCAGAGAACAGGACTGAGTGAAGATCTCCCAGAAGCATCAAAACCATTCTCCAAACCAGTCCAGAGAAGGAGAGCAGCACCAGCCTCTAGGGCAATCGAGACACTAGGGCAGGTGCACCCCTTAGAGCAGGCATCCCGGCTGCTCCATGAAGCACCGCGGAGCAGCCATGGCAGGAAGACAGAACCCACCATCTGAGAAGGGCAAAGGAAGTAGAACACGTACTGAGCGGTTTTGAGTTAGATTTGGCTTATTCACGATCACAGGCTCCGGGTCCTGTGAACAGCTACGAGCCAACTGCCAGTTCGCCAGAAATTCCTTCTTCAGATAAAAAACCTGAAGTGCCAGCCAAAAGAGGCCCATCGCA
This sequence comes from Pachyuromys duprasi, assembly GCA_028658305.1. Lineage (NCBI taxonomy): Eukaryota > Metazoa > Chordata > Mammalia > Rodentia > Muridae > Pachyuromys > Pachyuromys duprasi. The sequence continues at coordinate 49,372,636 of CM053756.1, forward strand.
TCTCTGCTCTTCATTCAGGGGAAAAAAAAAAAAAAAGCACTGATTTTTCAGGAAATGGCAATAAAAAGGGAACCACGGCTTTGCATGTACAACACAGAAACGAGATCCATCTCCTGCTCATAGGAGGGCTCAGGTTGGCCTCAGGGAGCTCCTGAAACCTCTCAAGGTCTATCAACACTTATGTGAGCCCCAAACAACCCTAACTAACTGTTATCTATCATCCACAATGAGACCATAAATCACCACTGCTATCAAACATCTGTGAGGCACAGATACACACATACACAACACCCAGACACATATGTGCCAACACAGAGATCTTACACATATACACAAAGAGGAATACCCAGGCACAAGAGACATAGGTACATGATGAGCAGACACATTCAGATGTGCAAACAAGACACACGGATTCATGTCCACAAATGCCCAGACACATATAACATGTGGCCAATACATGAGTAGTAGGTAGACTTGCCCTGAGTCACAGCAAGGGGCCTGGCATCTCACCTGGTGTGTACCGTGTGAGTCAGTGGCCAGGGCTTTCACGTTCTCTGTGTGTTTGGCACCCGTTTGGATTCTCAGACTATTTTTTGCAGACTGAAGCTCCTCAGCATGTTTCAGTTTAAGTTTTTCCAACTCATGTGCCAAAATCTCTTTGTGAGATGAGTCCTTTTTCTGTAGCTGTTCCTCAAGCTCGGCTTGCAAGAGCTCCAAAGCCCTTCTGTGCTCGTTCCGGATAGTCTGAACATCGGCCAAGTAACAGGATTCTAACGCATTCAGATTTGACAGGTGTTGCTTTTCCAAAGCACTCATTTCAGCACTGTGCTTTACCTGCAGTTCGGCCGCGTGAGCCTCAAGCAGCACCTGCTGCTTGCTCTCCAGGGAGGCGAGCTGTCGGGCGAGCTCAGAGTGGTGCTTGGTCTCAAGCTCCATCCTCAGAGCCAGGAGCTGCTGCTCGTGTCCCTGCTGCAGGAGCTGGAGTTCATGGGTGTGCTTCTCCTGGGCATCTCGGAGAAAGGCATCCTGCTCCTTAGCAAACTTCTCCATGATCTCTTTTCGCTCTTCCAAAAACCTGAGACAACACTCAAGGAGAACATAGGCAATTCGGCACATGACTGAACTGTACTCAGCCTCTCTGAGACACACAATACACTTCCCATGGGGAGCTGCCTGGATCCTGCATTTGAACCTTCCCTAGGATAAACTCAGGGGCCATATGAGGCCTGAGTAACTCAAAGGCAATTACCTCTGAAAGCCACAGAGACAGCAGGACTATGGAGGAGACAGCACCCATGGGGAAAGTGCACACACATCCCTACAGGAAGGACCTCAAACTGAGTGCACACACATCCCTAAAGGAGGTACCTCGAACTGAATGCACACACATCCCTATAGGAAGGACCTCAAGCTGAGTGCACACATATCCCTACAGGACGGACCTGAAATGCAGGCTTGACAGGTCATTTGTGATAGCATTTAACCCCAGAATTCTCTATGCCTAGACAAGGAAGATTATTACCTAAGAGGGAAACAAAGCAATTCAATGGCCCCATGGAAAGAATGACAGCAAACCCAGAAGAGAAGGAAGGCTTAATTTGAATGAGAGGAGCTGATGCCTGTGGAACTGTGTCCAGACAGATAATGCCAAGGTCCCTAGCAGAATAGGCTGTGTTCTATGGTATGCTTGCTAAGTTTACATCCACATGAGCTGTGACTTTCGAGAGCATGCATGTGTATGTGTGTGTGCATGTGTGTGTGGGTATGTGTGAGTTTGCGTGTGTGTATCTACACATATGTACCGTGTACTCACACCCAGAGGCCAAAGCAGAACATCAGGCATCTTCTTTTATTGATCTCTGTCTCATTCCGTTAAACCAGAGTATCCCACTGAACCTGGACCTCACCGTTTTAGCTAGGATGGCTGAGCAGTGAGCCTCTGGGATCTACTGGTCTGCGCTCCCAAGTAATGGAGTCACACATACATGCAGCCATGTCCAGCTTTTACACGCGTGCTAGGGATTCACGCTCAGGTCTTCAGTGCTTTCAAAACAAGCTCTCTTGCCACTGAGGCATCTCCCAGCCCCATGGGCTCTGGTTTTCCATGTGCAACTTAGCCATGGGCCTGCCACAGATTACTTTGCTGTAGGAGTTCTGTGAGGCAGGATCGCGAGGGTCCTGTGGAGTTGGATATCTGGCCCAGACAATAATGGGCCAGATGGACTGGAATTTCACACCCAGAGAAGAACACCTGAGCATCCCTGACGCCGAGAAGCTGGGGAAGGTGGAGAACCAAGCGGGGCCAAGGCACCAGCAGATTCAGCAGTCCCTTGGTAACGACACCCAAGCCTCTACAGCCTGAGGATCGACGCTGCAGAAGAGCTGTGCCAAATGAGGCAAATAATCTCGTTCCGTCCTAAATCTGTGACTTAAAGGAGGTATGTGGTTTAGAAGGAAATGTTTAACTTAAGCTGAAAAGACCCAATGAAGGATGTGTCCACATAAGACCTCATAAGTGAGGTTTAAGATTCTGTTACTGAATGCCCGGAATGGTGGAGCAGGCCTTTAATCCCAGCACTTGGAAGGCAGAGGCAGGAGGCTTTCTGTGCATTCAGGGCGAGCCCGGTCTAGCTAATGAGTTCCATGACATCCAAGTCTACAGAGTCCTTGTCTCAAAAACAAAAAGAAAACAAAAACAAAAATATTAAAAACAAAACAAAACTGTCATTGAGAACGTGTGGAGGTGGCTGAGGAGGCATGGGCGCTGGCAGCTCTTCCAGGACAGGGGTTCCCTGCATCCCTGCACCCACATGGCAGCTCACAACAATCACAGCAGTATGTTAATTCCAGTTCCTGAGGATCTGATACCCTCTTCTGGCCTACAGAGGTAACAGGCATGTTGGCAGTGCACAGACTCCCATGTAGGCAAAACACCCATACGCATAAAATAATTTTTACGTATTTAAATATGTAAAAACAGGAAAATGAAGAGTAAAAGAATAAAATTCAGTTTATTATTAAAAAAAAGATTCTGTCAGTGAACTTTTAAAACATGCAAATGAAGAACAAAGGCATGATGGGTACAGTACAGATGCCTGTAGTCACAGCAGGCAGAAGACTAAGGTGGAGGGATTAGGAGCTAAGATGCCAGCCTGGGCCACAGAGAGCATGAGGCCATCAAAGCCCGTACGGAAGGCTCTGAAAGAAGTTAGATATGCTTAAAGAATTTAGGAGGCAGAGCCTAGATTAGATATGGTAGGATACACCTATAGTTACAGCATTTAGCAGGCTGAGCCTAGAGGACTATAGTGTGCCTTTAAACCAGCTTAGCAACAAGAGGAGACCTCTTCTCGAAAACAAACAGTAAGTACGTAAGTAAGAACGGGGAGGAACAGGATGCATGCACACTCAGGTTCGTGCAAAGGACAGAGGATGTGTTACTATGCTACTCCCTCATGCCTCTCACAGAGCACAAGGCTTCCCTGCGGTTTAAAAGTAAGAGTGGGCTATGCCACACCTTGTTCCACCTCCTTCCAGACTTTCTACCTGCCCAAGCTCTACTCTACACTCTTCTAGGTCCCTCTCAGCCTCTGCCAGCACTGTGGGCAGGAGGCTCCACACCAAGCCCAGCACCCCACACCTTCACCCACCTGTTCTGGGCCATTAGCAGCTGGAGGGCACAGTCCTCCTTCTCACGGACGAGCATGACGTGCTCCCCATCCTGGGCCACAGGGGGCTCCTGGCCACACTGGCTGCAGAGCAGACCCTCATCTCTAGTGAGCTCTTGTTCCAGTTGCCTCAGGCGGCCCTGTTGCTCTATCAGAGATCTCTCCAGGTCCAAGATCTGAGCCGCTTGCTGGTCCTGCAGGTGCCTCATGCCAGACTCCCGAAGCTCAAACCTGTTTATTATGGACTGTTTCTCAGACTCAGCTTTTTCTTTTAGCTCAAGAAACATGGAAGTCAATCTCTCTTCAGCTCCTCTCTTTAGGTCCTCGTGCGAAAGCTCCCACTCTGTTTCCTTTTTTTGGAACTCTTGCTTCATTAGCTGAATCTTTTCTTCAGCCGTACGTAGTCTGACCTGATGGTCTTCAATTAGACTGTGTTTGACCTGTAAGATGACATGGTTTTAGGTAAGAGGAAAGACATTAAGAGAAAGATCACTGGATGCAATGCTTCCAGTGTACCCCTAACATGGAGATTTCTACAACTGATTTCTAAATACAGCAGTGGGAATACATCTTGGGTTGGTGGGAAAGGTAAGACCCTAAAACAAACAAACAGAAAACAAATGAAACACTGTGCTTTCCTCTATAAAGCCACACCTGGGACCATGCATACAGCAAGCAGACACATACTCACGCCTGCCTGAAGCAAAGATGGACCGATAGGTCTTTTGAAAAGGGAAACCACATCTAACACGAGCAAGAGGAGGAACCCAAGAGAGACAAGTTTAAGTCACCTGATATATAACAAACCAAGTAATTCCAAAGGTCCCTTGAACAGGAAAATAAATGAAAAAACTAAGGACAGGCAAATACCTGAAGTTTCAAGAGAGTATAAAATAAACCCTACCATCAGTAAGAAGCAAATCAGTGTCCAAAGAGGAAGGTGAGAGTGACCACAATTATCAAAACAAAAGCCTGTGTTCCTAATCAGAGCAACTCTCCCTGGTATGAAACCTGTAAACTGAGTAGAACATCACACACGGCCCAAACACAGGCTGACTCCAAATTAATGCATGTGCAGCTCCGACTCTAAAAGCAGGCTGGCTAAAGCTAAAAGAACTGAACAAAACACTCACCCCAAAACAGAGATGGGGTGTAGAGTCTGAATTCATCAGGACAACTGCATGCTGACACAAAACACAGTGCCCTATAGAACCCAGTTTCAAGAGATATCCCCCATCATATCCAGATTTAACACAATCTCAAGAGATATCCCCCATCATATCCAGATTTAACACAATCTCAAGAGATATCCCCCATCATATCCAGATTTAAGACAAAGCTAAGGAATGTAAAACAAAACCAACCAGGAAACTGTGACCCATGCTAAAGAGATAAAACAATCAATTCTGAACAATCCCAAGTAGCACAGATAATGAAATCATCATAACAGGGATAGTGAACCAATAATTTTAAATCTTTACCTAAACAAAACTTGTCACTGCAGACATTTTACTGCTGCAAGGGTATTGAGAAAAAAGTTGAGCCGGGCGTAGTGGCGCACACCTTTGATCCCAGCACCCAGGAGGCAGAGGCAGGCAGATCTCTGTGTGTTCCAGGCCAGCCAGGGCTACAAAATACAAAGTCCAGGACAGCCAAGGCTTCATACACAGAGAAACCCTGTCTCGAAAAACAAACAAACAACAACCAAAAAACCCAAAACAAAACAAAAAAATATATAAAGATGAAAAAAAGAGTTTAAATGAAAGAAAATCTGGGCAAAAGATTCACATAAGAAATGATAAAGAGAAATGAAGCACACGTGAGCTCGTGTCCTCAGGAGGGAATGGAGGCCAAGACTATCATTACAGGCCTCCCTCAGGCTCCAGAGCTCTCGCATCCTGGGATTGACGGTATACACTACCATACTCAGCTCCCCTTTAAACACCTGACTTCTTAGAGCAAATCTTTTTATTTATTCATTTACTTTTTGTTCTTTCTTGTTTGATTGTTTGCTATAGTCCTTGCTGTCCTGGATAGAGATCCGCTTGCCTCTACCTCCCAGAGCACTGGGATTAAAAGCATAGCGATACATGCCTGGTTTAGGATGAATCTTATAATACTGTTATTGCTGAGGTAACAACATACATGGACGCAAAACAGAGGAAAGCCCAGCATAAAAGGTGAGAAAAAAGGAATAGAGAAACATGTAGAAAATTAACAACAAGATGGCAGACCTAAAGTCTAACAACGTCAGTAACTGCATTAAATGTTCACAGACTCAGCACTACAATTAAAAATAAGTTAGTATTTTTAATTATCAAACAAGTTAATAATTATCAAAGTCATTAATATTTAACAGGACTATCTACATGAAATGCACTTTATCTTCATTAGTCTAAAAGAAAAATGTATACAAACAAAATTTTAAGACAAAGCTCATGACACCACACAGAGCAGCACATGCCTATCACCTAGCATCCCATAATTTAGCAAGACTGTTGTGTCAAAATGGTTTCTTTAAATGAACATCAAGACTGGCATGACTATACTAATAAAAAGAGAAAACTGATTTTAAGGCAAAGAGTATCGGGAGACATTTCATTAATAAGAACGAAGAACGTAGACTTTCCAGGAAGATATAATCACAAACAGGTAAACATATAACAGAACCTCAAAATGTTTAAAGCAAAAGTTTAACAAAATTACTATAAGAGAATTCCACATTCCATTATTATTATTATTATTATTATTATTATTATTGTTTGGTTGGTTGGTTTGGTTTGGTTTCTTGAGACAGAATTTCTCTGTGTAGCCCTGGCTGTCCTGGAACTTTCTATGTAGATCAGGCTGGCCTTGAGCTCTGCTTGCCTCTACCTTCCAAGTACTAAGATTAAAGGCATGTGCCACCATGCTTGGTCACATTCCTTCCTTGAACTGATTCCAGGCCACAACCAGCTATTGTGTAGGAAACAATCTTTAGTCCACAGTGTGCAGAGAGATCACAAGCCACAGACTACAGATGCCGGCGCACAGGACAGCTGCTGAACTGGGCCGGTGGCTCACAGCTCTCCACAAGCTGTTAGTGCTACCGCTCCAACCCCTTACCAGTTCCCTGATTTTAAAGGCAACTTGGTAATCAAACTTGTAGGCAAAAAGAGATTCCCCTAAAGCTCTTTTCTGATGTCATTCAAAGAACAAAAGCATGAAGGCAGAAGACATGTTATCAGACATGGTCACAAGGCTGAAGAAGAGACTGAGGCTTAGCTAACACACAAGCAGCAAAGGACAGAAATATCAGTTCACGCTCCTTGATCTGCACTGGCTGCATGATGAAGGCCCTTTTTTAACTTTGAATACACTGACATTTCCATTCTGTCCTTGCCCATAACGGTGAAGCAGTGCCTTTCTCTCAAACTCACAAAATGGGAGAGTGTCTGAATTTTCCATGGTGGCTAAACAGTCACCATGAAGGATGTGCAGAATCTGGACATCCTTGGAGACAGTGGCATGGAGATCAGAAGACTGCCAGTGCCTTTCCTGGGAGCCCCTGAGGATGTTTGACCATTTCCGTAGGGAGCCAAACTGACTGTGGCCTTGGGTACCAGACTGTAATGAAGCTGTCTGGCAAACCCATTTGCATTTCTTTTCCCAAGAATCTGGTGCACATAGTTCCGGGTGTCCTCAGGACCTCCCCGCGCACACAGACCACAGGGTTTCGGCAAAGATGCAAAGCCCTGCTGAGAGGCTACTCACGCTCTCCAGGTCCAATCTCAGGTGGGTCTCATGCTGCAGTTTCTCCTGTAAGTTTCTGTTCTCTATTTTTAAGAGTTCAATTTTTTCCTTGAGCTCAGTCTGAAGAAGGGAAAGTTCAACCTTGTGCTCAGCTTCCAAAGTCAGAATTCTAGCAGCCACCTGGGCATCGACCTCCGCAGCCGTGTCCTCTGCACACTGGAGATGTGCTTGTGTAAGCCCTGAGGGACAAGGGAACAGGAAGACCGTCATCCACTGTGTCATCTACAGGCAGCATCAACAGGATGGCAGCAACCTTCAAACTGTTTGGCCAACAGGACACCTTGGCTCTGAGGATGCCGGTGCTGACAGGAGCAGAGCCAGGTCTCCAGTGTCCTCTTTGCGGGGTGCATCCCTGGCCTACCCTAAGATGCGCCAGTCCCTGAGATCTACACAGCACACACCTAGGCAGCCCAAAGCGTTCCTTAAGGCCGGGCAAGGTGTGCAACCTGCTCCTGCCATCCAGAATGAGCCCTGTGCCCGTCATCAGACACAGAGAGGCAGGCATATGTCATTCAGGGTTTCAGCATTGGGACCGAGACTGCAAAGAGGGCACACTGTCTCCTTTAACTCAGGCCGGGATCTCCCTCTGTGGAAGCTGGAAACAAAGGCAGAAGTCCTGGGTTTAGAGCAAGAACAAGTCACCATAGGGACTGCGTGGATTCAAGCAGCACTGATGACAATATGTCATGGGCCGCTGTGGAGGTCCCCGGTACGGCAAGAGCAATAAGAGGCAGGTGTTTATTGGCTCCTGGCTCTCAAGTAGGGCTTTGAACTTCTCACCCTGCCCTGTCCTCTGCTGAGGGGAGCTCCAAAGCAAGGCAAATTTTCATGCAGCAGAATAGCAGTGTAGACACTGACCCCACCACTGCTTGAGGTGGGGCCCTCAACCTGGCTTCCTCACCTCCCCTGGAGGAGGGACCACTGTACCCAGAAGGGCTGAACAACAATGGAGGCAATTCTGTCACCATGTTTCACACCCGCTGGCCGCTGCTGCCTACCTGTGGAATCACTGGGAGTGACCACAGAGCTGTGGGACCGCACTTTTAAGATAACCAAGAGTCCTATGCTTGGTTATCTTACAAGTTTCCCTCATGCTCCCTGAATGACCCGCAGTCTTGGTCTGACCAGCTGAGTGAATGAGCTGGGCCTGCAGAGGCAGAGCAGAGTCTAATATCACCTCCCATGGGTGTGCGGTCACCTCTAGTGCTGCATGCTGCTTCTGCAAGCCTCCTCTTGAAAGTGAGAAGTCAACTCCTATGCCCGGAGTTCTGTTCCGTCAGACCCAACCCAGTCTGCAGAAAATCATCACAGTAGACAGCGCAAGCCAGCAACAGGCCTCCTCCACTAGGGCCAGCCAGCCCCCCCAAAACTCAGACCCATCTAGCAGTACTCGCTGCGGAATGAATCCTCATAGCAAGAATGTATCGCAGCAACAAGCTTGTGGTCTTCATACAGAGGTCGCTAACCCCAGCCGAAGCAGCCACATGCCCAGGTGCTCCATGGGTACAAAACACAAGGAAGGCACCAGCCTACTCCCAAGACATTCCCACAGGCATTGGCAGGAAAGTGGGAAGCCTGGAGGGGCAAGTGGGGCACACCTTGGTTGTGCTGGTCTGAAAGTACAAGTGGAGGCCTCTCCTGTTTCACTTCCTCAGGCCTCGGGCAGCAGCTGTGTGATTTGTCCTCGGTGAGTGGGAAATCGAGGGAAGAACTCAACAAATCCGTTTCGTGCCTGGAGTCGTCTTCCAGTCCTCCTTGTGAACTTGCTGAGTTCTCCTGGAGAACCACACGGGGCGAATCAGTCAATGAGCCCGACCATCTTGTACCCTTACTATTCTTGAGCCACTTCCTGCTGCGTTCAATGGAAATATAAACCCCAGCTACATCCACTAGGCCACACAGCTGATCCCAGTAGAGACCTGTCACACTCTGTTTTTCCATCTAGCGGTATCCAGACTGGATCCGAGAACCGGTAGAAGCAGTGGCTACAGCCTGAGGTCAGCATACACAAGAGGCCGGCCGTGGCAGCAAGTAGAAGCCATCTACCCATGGGTGTTCCGTCACAGTTAGGCGGCTGTACCCCTGTGCGGCTGAGGCCCCTTTGCAGGTGTCCACTCTGCTGTCCTTTGCTGGCACCTCCCCTCCTCCCCAGCTTCAATTGTCTCCCTGGCCCTCAGTACCTCTTCTGCATCCAGACTCATACCTTAAGCCTAGGCTTCTCCAGAGCTCTGTGCTCCTCTGAACTGTCACCCAATGATGATTATACCAGTGCCTATCATTCAGAGCACTGGCCCAAGTCAGCTCCAGCAGCAAGGAGGGCCACTTTAGTAATCATTCCACAAGCCTGTTCAGACCTGTCCTGAAGTCTGCTCTCCCTCACTCACCTCCCAGGACTAGCCTGCCTGTCCAGGAGTTGTGCTCACCAATTCAATCGCCTTTTGTCCTTCCAGGCATTGTTCCTATATCCTCTCAGACATCAGGTCCTATTTGTGTGTCAGCCTCAGACTCAAACCAGTACCTTCCCCTGTCTCTCAGAGGACTCCACTCTGGCCTGACATTTCTGCTGACTGCCCCTGGGTGCCATGACTGTCACTTGTCTATTTCAAACATACCATGAGCCACATGGAGGCAGGGTAGGCCTCCACACTTCCTCATTCCAACTTCTATGGCATCCTCTCTCCCTCTGAACATCCCTCTCAGAGCCCGATTCTGGACTTGCTCAGATGTGGGGCAAGGATACAGTCCCTACAAAAAGGAAGAGGCAACCCAAGTGGATCTCTAGTTGCTGCCAAGTCCCAGCCCTAAGAACAGGTTCCGCTTTGCATCATGAGGAATGGATGGATCAGCATATATACTGACAATGTAGCCACTGAACCCACTTTCCTCAAAACTAAATAAGTTGCATCACCTTGAATTTCTAATGAGCTAAAATGACCTCTTAAAACAAGGCTTATATTCTCACTGTTACAGAGAGAAGCCTCATGAACTGCTGAGATAGGTTTGGCCCTGTGACAGTAAGGAAATGTGGAACAGGCAGTGTTACCTCACTGAGAGTGAGCAAGAGGATAAGAGATAGGAGCGAGTACACACATACACACACACAGAGATGGACGAACGGATACACAACAATGTGCACACATGGACAAACATGCATACACACACACACTGAATAAACAGACGTTAAAAACAACAACAAAAGGTGCTTCACACCTGTCAGAATGTCAAAATCTGGGCTGACAGGTGTGCGGGGCAGCAGAGGAAGCCTTGGTGACAGCTGAGAAATGCGCAGCGAAAGTAAGCAGGACTAGGGGAAGGAAGGACACAGCAGCCTCACAGGTTCTCACTGCTTAGACAGGCCAGGATGCACACGTGAGAGGTGTTTCCAAGATAAAAAATCAAGATCCCCGCTGTGTGCTGAGTCAACAGGACAGAACAGCAGACTTTATAACGTGAAAGACAGCCAATTTCTAATTTAAAGACAAATGACTCTTAACCTCGTCTCCGATTAAAAACATACAGCACCTTCGGCTGCTCAAGCAGAAGATCAAGTTCATCAGGGTGCTCCTTTCTTTCCTTGCCAGGTATCTCCTCTGGAAACACGCAGGATGAACTAAAGAGAGAAGACAAGTATAACAGCTTTAGTGTTAGGCGTGGCAATGCACACCTTCAATTCCAGCACTCAGGAGGCAGAGGAAGGTGAAATCTGTGAGTTCAAGGCCTGCCTGGGCTACAGAGTGAGCTCCAGGACAGCCACAGATACACATTGAGACCCTTTCTCAAAAACAAAAACAGACAAAAATAAATAGAATAAAATAAGAGTAAAAGCCTTGGGGGCTGGAGTAATGGCTCAGGAGTTAAGAGCACTAAGGTTCATTACTCTTGCAATGAACCTGAGTTCAATTCCAATGGTGGCTACAACCATTTGTAACTCTCGTTCCAGGAAAGGCAACACCTTCTTCTGACTTCCATGGGCACATGGTGCGCATACATATATGCACACAAAACATTCATATACGTCAAGTAAATAAACCTTAAAATGTTGTTTTTTGGTTTCTGTTGTTTTTGGTTTTGAGAGAGGGTTTCTCTGTGTAGCTGTGGCTGTCGTGGACTCACTTTGCAGACCAGGCTGGCCTCAAACTCATAGACATCCTGCCTTTGCCTCCTGATTACAGGAGTGTCAGGGCACTCAGCCCTTTTTAAAATCTTTTTAAATAAAGTAAAAGCTTTAGTGCAGCCCTCTCTTGTCCACTGTGTGGCCCGCACAGAGGTAAGGACCAAATGATGCTAGGTCTGCTTAGCCACTGCTATAACACAAGAGAGTGAGACTAGACCACACATCCACAGGCTGTCCAGGCAGCAAACGTTGGTACAAGACACACAGGGTTCCAGGGCCAGCCCACAAAGTGTAGTTCTATGACAGCTCTCCTGGGCTTGATGTGGTGGCTCACACCATTAATTCCAGGTTGAGGGAGGAAGAGGCAGGTGGACCTCCTCTGTGAATTCCAGGACAGCCAAGGCAACAACAACAGAAAACAAAAACCAAAACCAAAACGAAAAACAGCTGTACTGTACTCCATTAGCATGTGATCACAACAAAAGGGGTACACATTTAGCCCAAGATCCCCACAACTCAGAAAGCCACTGAATGGGAACAAGGCTTCCTTTACCTGATTTCTGCAGACTCCAGAGAATCCTCCCTTGCCTCCTGCAGCCGTTGTTGGAACAAGGTCAGGTCTTCTTGGTAGGTCTTTTCAGCATCCTTCAACTTCTTCTCAAAATATACCCTCAGGTGCTCCAGTTCGGATTCGTGCTGGGCTCTCTCTTGCTGCTGTTGCTGGGCGAAGTCTGCACGAAGGTGTTCCAGCTCCTCCAGGTGAGATGCCCGGGCCAGAAGTGGTTCCCATGACCCTTTAGCAGGAAGAGGCACATAATCATCCGGAGTAAATTCTGAGACAGGCCCACCCTGCAGACTGTGAGGGGATGAGAGCCTCCTGCCTCACGGCTCACTCAGCATTTCAGGAGCCCCTTAAAAAGCTAGAGTAACTGGGGTCAGAGCCAGTGGCTGCGGCAAGAAACATGGTCCCCTCAACAACGGCCTGTATCATGATAGATCCCTATCATGATCTCAGGGACTCTAGAAAGGGGTTTGCAGCAAGGCACAGCTGCTGACACCCGCATGTGAGCTGTGAGAGTTCCTGGGCAGACAGATTCAGCATCCCAAACTTTCTTTGAGCTCATATTTTGAGGTATCAAAGTGATAATTTTCTACACAGCGATACAGACCACATGTAAGCTTGCGGCCCAGCGAATGCTGCCAACTGGTCTATGGCAACCACTAAGAAATAATTATACCGAGTAATTACAACCCCAAAGGTTTTTTATCGAAGTTCCCTGCAGGATGAAGTCCCACAGGAAAATCCGCCCGGCCTATCAGCTCATCTCTTCTCTAGTCTCTAGTAACAGAAGGACCCTAAGGGAACGACAAACTGACATGCTGGCTAACATATCTGGCCAAGAACAGAGCACAAGGCTAGAAGGTGGAGACCAGACCAGGCTAGAAGGCCTCACCTGACACCAAACGAGAAAGGGTAGTTTGCCAAATGTCCCTGTCTCTGGTCCATTCTCATAACTGTCCCATGATCCAAATCATATTCGTCCTCAGGGGCAAACAGTAGTCTTAAAGGCTCTGTTTGCACCAGGAAAAGGATGCTAGTAGGGAAAAGGCTGCTGTGACCCTGGATGCTGGCAGCCTGAATTGGACCTAGTCACCTCTAGCCTTGGACACAAGTGACTCTGCCTGCTCTTTGAGTGGCCATGTCCACCTGGCTAGACGGAGAGGCCTGTTCCTGACACAAAAGGAGAGAACTGAGACTGAGCGTGTCAACAAGGAAGTGCACCTCTGCGGGAGGATGAGACTGTAGTTGCCTCCAGCAAAAGCAGCCATAGTCGCTGGGCCCTGGAGACTTGGTGGTTACCTCAAAAACTGCAGCTAGAGCTACAGGCATCTGACGGCAGCTGCCCCAGGATGCACATGAGTGAGGAGGAAGAAGACCCCATTTTGAAGGCCCGATGCCTGCTAGGACTCATCCTGTGTATTACCCAGTAATACTGCCAGGTAAGGCTGACACAGGAAGGACACTTTACATCAGAAAAACATGTACCATCAGGGGGCCCGTCATGTGATAGCCACTAAGTTGACATGTTACATGACAAAAAGAAAAAAAAAGAAAACCTTTCTCTAGTAGAAACTTTCTTTTTTAAAAAAATGTATTTATTTATTTTTAATTTTTATTAATTACAATTTATTCACTTTGTATCCCCTCTGTAGCTCCCTCCCCCTTCTCTACCCATGCCCCTCCCAAAGTCCACTGATAGGGGAGGTCCTCCTCCCCTTCCTTCTGATCCTAGTCTAACAGGTCTCATCAGGACTGGCTGCATTGTCTTTCTCTGTGTCCTGGTAAGGCTGCTCCCCCCTCAGGGGGAGGTGATCAAAGAAGCAGCCTCTGAGTTCATGTCAGAGACAGTCCCTTTTCCCATTACTATGGAACCCACTTGGACACTGAACTGCCATGGGCTATATCTGTGCAGGGGTTCTAGGTTATCTCCATGAATGGTCCTTGGTTGGAATATCAGTCTCAGAAAAGACCCCTGTGCCCAGATATTTTGGTACCGTTGCTCTCCTTGTGGAGCTCCTGTCCTCTCCATGTCTTACTATTTCCCACTTCTTTCATAAGATTCCCTGCACTCTGCCCAAAGTTTATCCATAAGTCTCAGCATCTGCTCAAGTATATAATAAGGACATTTGCTCAACCATGTTTGTAGCAGCTTTATTTGTAACAGCCAGAAGCTGGAAACAACCCAGATGCCCCTCAACGGAGGAATGGATATAGAAATTGTGGTATATCTACACACTGGAATATTACTCAGGGATAAAAACCAAGGAAATCATGAAATTTGCAGGCAAATGGTGGGAACTAGAATAGATCATCCTGAGTGAGCTATCCCAGAAGGAGAAAGACACACAGGGTATACACTCACTCATAAGTGGATATTAGATATATAATATAGGATAAACATACTAAAATCTGCACACCTAAAGAAACTAATCAGGAAGGAGGACTCTGGCTAAGATGCTCAATCTTCATTCAGAAAGGCAAAGAAGATGGACATCAGAAGAGGGAGAAAACAGGGAAGAGGACAGGAGCCTACCACAGAGGGCCTCTGAAAGACTAAAAATTTATTTTTATTTTACATGTATGAGTGTTTGCCTGCATATATGTATATGCATGCAGTACCCACAAAGGCCAGAAGAGGACATTGGATTTCCCCAGGACTGGACTCTTGATTGTAAACAGCCATGAGGGTGCTGGGAACCAAGCGTGGGTCCTCAGCAATAGCAGCACATGCTCTCTACTGCCAAAATCTCCATTTGTACACAAAACACATCGCCTTCAAGATGTACAAGCAAGGTCACAAATCAGTCTGTCTCTCTCTGCTACTTGTAAACTCTATGGTTCAACAATCAAAAGTCTCAGGTTTAGGGCTGGGATTTGGTCAGTGGTACAGCCCTTGCTAAGAATGTTCAAGGCTCTGGGATGCCATATGCCACCTCAAAAAAAAACAAATAAATGTATATCTGTCTGCACAGCATATCTGCACAGCTTAGAAATTCCTCACCACTCAGTTCCTCTCTGCTGATTTTCACAGACTCAAGTTGGGACCACAGGCTTCTGATTTCTTCTTGGGACTGAGCCTTCAGGTCTTCATAGGATGCCTGAAGAGTCTCTAACTGTGAGGAAGAAAAATGTTCACATGAAAAGCAAATGGGAGGAACAGGCCCACACATGTGTGGCTCTGTACAACTGTTCCTATGTCTGAAAACACAAGGAAGCATGAAATACATACAGAGTGAGATCCGGGATCCAGAACCTAGACCTCAAAAGGCAGCAAAAGCAACAACCAAAACAAAGCAGTATAAACAGCCTCAACCAAACAAGGCCAAAGGGACTTCAAAACCAACAGCACTGCACACACTGTTAAAGAGCCTGAGGCAGAAAAATCACTTTGGAGCCAGCCTAGCCAGCACAGCAACACTTTCAAAAATAACAATTAAAACATAGATAGATAGATAGATAGATAGATAGATAGATAGATAGATAGATAGATAGATAGATAGACAGACAAAGTGAGTAAATAAGTTTGTTCACAGGGCAGCTTCAATCTGGGCCATGTCCTGGGAACAGCATGCCTATCTGCCTACTGACCTGAACTATGGCTGTATATCTCTATACCATGCAGCCCATGTGTCCTCACTGTGAAACCACAGGAACCAACCTAGACCAGGACAGGGCCCCTCTGAAACTACTCATGGAACCAGGTCAAACATTATAATCAATGCTTATTTGGAGGAGTCTCAGAAAACAGCATGAACCACAATATCTACCATTCATAAAATAAGCAGGCTCCCCACTTAATAAAATAGGTTTTCTCTAACCTTTTGATACTAAATATTGGTATGTCCCACTGCAAGGAGCTTGCATACCTACAGAGCACAGCTTGTGGAATTAATCTTCAGGTGTTGGCACCAAAGAAGGTACCACCAAGACCAAGGCCCAAGTGAAGCCCTGGTTCAGGCTGATAGGCACCTCTAGTTTCCATACACAGACTTTGGACCAGCTGACGGCTGCACCCATCAGGAACCTGAGCGGCCACTTCTAGCCCCTTCACCAGCATGAGGACTTGACAACACACCAATGGAAGAAAGAAAGTAACTCATGACTGAGACTATTACCTGACGCCATGTACTTCGGGCCCAGGACTCAGAAGATTCCAGCTGGATCTGACCTGAAAGGCTCCTTCCTAAGAACTAGCTTTCATAGCTCCAGAAGATCCCATACAAGCTGCCAAAGTGGTGATGCAATCAACAGTCCTACCCAGCTGTGATACGTATAAACCCAACAATGACCAGCCCTGCAAGGTACTCCTAAAGGTACAACAGTGACACTCATATCTTGGCAGCAACCAATAACTCCCTAATCGTAAAGGCCCTCTAAACAGGAGGGAAAACATGCTAGGTACTAGAAACCCAGTCAGTGACCTGGGGATAGTGAGGTCATAGATTTCAGAGGAAAACCTACTACACCACCAGACCAGCAGGAATCCTAACCGCATTCTAAATACTCATCCTTATATCCCAGAGAGTGTAAGCACTCATCTCCACATTCAAAAAACCTTCTTCTTATTCCCAGCCCAGATCCAAGGCTTTGAGGTGGCCACCCCATCTATGAACTGCTGGGGCGTGTGAAGGGGCCAGTCCTGCATATCCAAAGCCACAGGACCTCCATGACACAGGGCAACAACAGGATAACTGGGAGGATAAGTGGGAGGAGTCCTAGTGAAGATCCAGTGTTGGTAATGTAGCAGCAGCCAGGGGCCTCAGACCAGACCATTGACTTACTGCAATGAACATTTGCAAGCAAAGATGTGTGCACAAAAGGATTTACTGTGTAACACACTACAGCTTTCACAATGAGATTTTTTAAATTTGAGGGTGAGGTTGCAAGGGTAGGTATAGAAGGACAAGGAGATGAGTGAGATTGTGGTGCATGATGTGAAATTCACAAAGAATCAATAAAAAGGTTTTTCTTTTAAGCTTTTTCTTGCAGCAGATACCATCACAGAAAACTACAACAGGTTAAAATATAGATGACTGACTCTGGGGGTGCCCAGCACTAGTAGATATGTCTACAACACAATTCATACACTAACGGCTCAGGGAACATTGCAGAAGAAGGGGCAGAAAGATTGTAAGGGCCAGAAAGACCAGGAAGTCTGTTGTGAAACTGTGTCTCCTAGAAATGACAGGATTCACTCACAATGTCCAAATAATGTGACTGCCTAAACAAGATCCCCACAATGACGACCCTAACAGACATGGAAGGGGAAACTTTGAAGGGCCACACCACTACAAAAAAAAGAACTATAGACAACTACTGACAACTGAGAGAATTACAATTAGTCATCCCCAAAAATGAACTCCTGGTCATTCAATATCAAGTCGTCAGCCCAGAAATGGAATACACATAAGCAACACCAAACTGACTCAGTAGGGTGTATCTACACATTTACGCATATATGTAATACACATAAATGTGTAGAACAATAATTAAAAAGAGAGAGACCATAAATTTGAGAGGGAATGAAGGGGGCTGGGAGGACAGGGAAGGGTGAAAATGACCATACATTTTAATTAAAACTTTTAAAATTATTTTTAAAATCAATCTTGTCTGCACAAAGTCTAGTTCCTTTCAGGAACATGTGCTGCTGTCCCCGCCCAGATCAGTTTTTCTCTCTGAGCAGTTATATGCTGCCAACAAGCAGGGGGTCGGGGAGTCCCAGCCCAGGACGAGACACCTGGTCAGGAAGGCTGGGCTGAAGGACAACCCTCATGTACGTCTCCTAGGCCACAGCCCTGTGGTCAAACATGGAAAGACAAGGCCTTTGCAGGCTTAGGGTTAGAGCAAAAGTGGTGTTGACTGTGGGGCAGGCCTACTCTGTTCATGGGTATTGGGCCAGAAGGTACACAGAGCCTTTCTGTCCAGCCACTGAGGGAGAACCAGGTTCAACACACAGACTGGCCTCTGCATGAGGAGGGTACATGTCCTGCAGTAGCAGGGGCCAGGCAGGCCTCCTCAAGATCTTAGGGCTCAAAACTTCCATTTCCTCAGGTCTGTAACTCTCCACACCCAACACTACTAACTCCAGCTTCTGGCCTCTTTTTCCCAAATTTCTTGAACTGACAGTTTGATTCTTGGGTAGGATATTGAAAATACCTGAGGCCTCTTAGCAGGACCTTCCTATATTCATGTCTGACTTTGTAGTATTTCACTAGGAAAACATCTACAATACATAAGAAGAAATGGTTTTGGTTGACTTGTTTTGGAAACTTCTTGCTTATTCAAATATGATCTGAGGATGTGGCTGTATGTTCCTACTGTTCAGGATTTTTATAAATATCTCAGGAACTTGTGTGGGGAACAATGTGTTTTCTGAATTCAAGATTAAACACTGAGCTGGGTGTGGCACGCGCCTTTAATCCCAGTACTCCAGTGGCAGAGGCAGGCGGATATCTGAGTTTGAAGCCACAATAGTCTACAAAGTTCTTGGACAGCCAGAAAAACCCTACACAGAAAAACCCTGCCTCAGGTAGTGGCGGCACACGCCTTTAATCCCAGCAGAGGCAGAGGCAGGCAGATTTCTGTGAACTCGAGGTCAGCCTGGTCTCCAGAGAGAGTTCCAGGACAGCCAAGGCTACACAGAGAAACCCTGTCTCAAAAAAAAAAGAAAAAAGAAAAGAAAAAGAAAGAAAGAAAGAAAGAAAGAAAGAAAGAAAGAAAGAAAGAAAGAAAGAAAGAAAGAAAGAGAAAACCCTGCCTCAAAACAAACAACAAAACTGAGTATTATTTCATGGGTCTGGCCTGGCAGTCTCTATGCCTTATGTACCATACATTACGTCTCTTCAAATTCAGCACCGAAGTTTCAGTGGACATCAAAATATGAAGTGGCCAACTCCAAACTCTTCTAGAACTTCTCTAATAAACCAATAATTAGGGATAGGAACTGGCGTGGAATCTAAAAGGTCTACTAATCAAGCATGAGAACCTGAGTTCAAGTCCATGGCTGAATGCAAGGACTATGATTGACATCAGCGCAGCAGTAATAGAGAGGGCCCACCTGCCAGCCAGCCTAGCCAACCAGTGAGCTCAGGGTCAGTAAAAGATCCTGTCCCAAGAAATAAGATGGTGTTCAATAGAGAACGGGACCTGACATCACCCATGAATAGCCACAGGTACCCATGTACAAATGCACCTACAAATATACAAACACACATACTCCATCCCCACAGACAAATAACTACAAATAAGTTACGTTCTTGCCTACCTCCAACTCTTTTTCTTTTTCTTTTTCTCTGAACTTCAACTCTAAATCTTGTAAATACTGGCAATGCTCTGACTGCAGATCTTCTTGTAACTTCTTGATGGCTGCCTGGTGCTGAGTCTCCAGCTTCTTCAGGGAAACTAGAAAGCAGCACAGAGGTCACTGGTTTATGACAAGATGATGCTCCCTTCTTCATTTGCATTTTGGACCATACCCACAGTTCACATGCAGACTACTGTGCCCACCACGTGTCCACCCTGGGCACCCAGGAATGCCTGGACAGGGGTTGATAGACCAGTGGCACAAACAGAGGCAAAGCTGAGCAGGCTCCATCTGGACATCACCTCAGGAACCAGCCTGTTCTTCCCATGGAGGGAAGAGAGATGCACACAGACACAGACAAGAAGATACAGTCTCAACTCACAAGAATCACTGTGTTACATAGCATCTGGAGGATCAAAAGCAAGCAGCCACCAAACTACTGCTTCAATAATAGTTTAGGCATTGAGTATGTAAGAGGGATCTAAGAAACAGAAAAGCTGGGCAGTTAGCCAATAGCCACAACACATCCTGGGCACTCATGACCTCGTCCGTCCTCAGCACTGGAAAGCAAAGGTGGGAAAGGCAAGTTCAGCTGCAAGACAATGTCCACTCTAGAGGATACTCAGCCCCTCCAGACATGCTCACTTGGACCAGGAGCTTACCTTCAGCCTCATGTTTGGCTTGAAAAATCTTCTCCAACTCAGCTTTCTGTTCCAATAATTCTTTCTGAAACTGGTTTTGCAAAGCCTCCATTTCTGACTGGTGCTTTGCAGACAATTCTTTGCGGAGATTTTCCAAACATAACTCCCTTTCAGAGTCCCAATCTTGCTTCAGAGTCTAATTTAAAAGAAAAAGTAGATTGTGGTACAACCCAATCTCTGAAAAACAGGCAACAAAGAATTCCACTTCCTACCAACACATTCCCTAGGACTGATTTTATCAGCATCAAGCTGAGGGACAGCTAAGTGGATTGTGAAAGTAAAACAGCACGCACACAGAACTGTATTTCCACTCAGGTACACACCTCTATCATCTGGACATTTTTCTCCATTTCTGAACGTAACTTCTCCTTCAGCTCAGCTGCAAGACAAACATAACAAGTTATTCAGACCACAGAGTCTCAATCTTCCCGATGATCTCATCACTTAGGAGATGTGGGGCACTGGTACCAATATCCACTTGGGGAGAGTTCCCACTGCACATTGGATAAGCCATCCAGACGATGCTCAGTTTAAAGAATGTATTCACATCAAAATAAAGAATACTGAACTTCCCAGTCACTCAGGTTCTCCTCAGAGTACAGCTGAAGATCAGCTGCTGGAGCCCCATCACCAGCATCTCCAAACCCATGTGAACCCTCCTCATGTGCAGTGTTCATGTGTCTACTGTGCCAGGGTCAAGGTAACGTACCGGATGTTAAGACATGAGACACTGTCCTATGAGCCAAAGCTCCCAACTCAAGCAGGGAGAAGCACAAGACAGGTTCCAGCTACGCCTTGGGAACTGATGAACCTCCCAGGGAAGGCCGGATGTAAAGGTCAAAGGGCAGGGATGAAGAAGCAAGAGCATTGGCAGGAGGCATGGGGTAGGACAAAGCAGCAGCAAACAGTTCTAAGGCTGACTAAAGGGCTGGGACCATCCTTAGAGAACAAGCTACCACATCCCAGGGCACCAGTGAGCCCTTTGCTTTCCTTCCCTAGGAACGGGAGGCCTAGCCAGAGGGCCACAGGGAAGAGGGGCCTCTGTAGCTGGGGCCAGGCGGTAGTGTTACACACCCTGGGAGGCAGAGGCAGGAGGATCTCCATGGGTTTAAGGCCAGCCTGGTCTACTGAGAGTTCCAGAAGAGTCAAGGCTACACTAGATGAGAAACGCTCTCCCAGTAGGCAGTAGGCCTGCCTTCCAAATAATGAATGCTCTCAACTCCACTAGAGACATCTACGAAATTTAGTAGATACACCAAAGGCTACCAAACTATACTGCTTAAACACAGAGACTATGTGACAAGGAAACTATTTTTCAATAAAGCTGATACTTGTTTCTTTAAAAATGTGGGGCTGAAGAAATGGCTCAACAGTTATAGGCTCAAGACCACTGACTGCTCTTCTAGAGGGCCTGGGTTCAATTCCCAGGACCCACATGGTAGCTCAGAAACACCTGTGTCTGAGTTCTAGAAAAACAAAGCCCTCTTCTGACTTCAAATACACATGTGAATCACAGGCCTACATGTAGACAGAACACCCATACACACACACAACTGAGTAGCTGACTAAGTAAAAGTAGGAAGCCAACCACAGGCTGCCTGTGGGCGATAGGCAGCAGACTAAGAGTGTATTTGACCCAGGATGCAGACCAGGAACATAACCATGTCTAAAGATGAATAAACAGCCGTGCCAACCCAAAGCACTGCCCAGCCAGCAACACAGAGTCAGTCAAGTTTCTTTCTGCTTGCAGGGGGCCCAGGTTCGTACACTGTCAAGGACTTGACAACACAGAGAAACCACTGAATGGCTTGCCTCCCTCCAGAGGAACAAAAACAAAAAGCAAAAAACGGGAGCACGTACTTGAGTAAAAGCGATTCAGAAAATCGGCAGGCTGTTTCGCGTGTGCGTTTGCATGCGTGCATTCGTGTATGTGATGATAAGGGGTCTGGGAAAATGACTTGGCTGTTAAAGGCTAGGCTACAACCAGAGAAACCAAGGAAGTGGGAAGACAGGGGCCTCGTCCCATATTGGCTTGGTACCTGTTTCCTGCCCACAGCGGAGCACCATCGCTTCCTTTTCACGGGCATGCTGCTCTCGAATCAGCTCCAGCTCACACTGCTGCCTGCTCTGCAGCAGAGCCAGCTCCTGCGCCCGCCGGCCATTGAGCATTTCCCGAAGCTCTGTCAAGGCTGTCTCCTTCTCCTTCTGCAGGTTGGCCTGCGTCAGCTCTAGCTGTGCTGTGTGCATGTTGTTCAGGCTCAGGCGCAGTGCTTCTAGCTCAAGGCTGTGGGCTGTCTGCAAGCAGAGAAGAGGCAGGCCCCGATGAGAGCCAGGCCAGAGGCCAGGGCAGTAAGGACAACACCAAGCAAAGATCGCAAAAGAACGAGGAAAAAAAAGGAGCCGTCCATCCCCACGCCGGCATGTGTCTCCACGATAAAAAACTGGTTGACAGCAAAGACAGTAACCTCTCACCCACCGTAGCCATGCCAGACTCCCAGCCCCACGTGTCTGCATGTGACCCTCCCTCTGCTTGGGGAATGGACTCACAAAGAGAATATAGAAATAACAAAGGAGGAAAGAGCAAGCCACCGCCCCTGCCTGTCCACTGTGGGATGTCTCTCCCATCAGCAACCACCCCCCAGGAACCAGGACCCACTGTGCCCTGGAAAGAATGGCCGAGCACAGGTTAGGACCCTGTGAA
>CM053756.1:49395976-49465974 GCA_028658305.1 Pachyuromys duprasi
GAGAAGAAATTAGACTCAGCAATCTCTATCTCTCTCTCCCCCCTCTATTCTTCTTTCTCTCCTAGCTAGTCATACGGAGTGAAACAGGGGAGACCTACAAAGTAGCAAAGACCAACTACAATACCCTACTCAGTATCAAAATAAGAGAAGACTTGGTGGGGCGGCACCACAGCTGGACAGGAGCGCTTATCGCTGGAACCTACGTGAAAAGCTAGAGCAGCTCACGTGTGTGATGCCACAGTGCCACAGGCAAGACAGGAGGCAGCAACCGGACAGCCTGCTGGAAGCTCACTCACGGAGCACAGCAGCAGAACGGAGAGGCACCCTGTCTCACACAGGTGGGAAGGGAGAAGTGACCCCTGAAATGTCGCCCTCTGACCTTCAGTCTGCCACCGCGCACAGGATCCTCCCTCACCCTCCCACATTTTGGTTGTTTGTTTGAGACATGGTTTCGCTGTGTGGCCTTTGCTGTCCTGGAACCAGTGGCCCTCAACAAGTGGGTTGTGATCACAGGATCATGCATCACATGTGCTGCCTATCAGACATTATCAGATTCATAACAGCAAAATCATAGTTACGAGGTAGCAGTGAAATAACCGCTCCGCATTGGGGTCACCTGTATTAAAAGGTCACAGCACTAAGAAGATTGAAAACACTGCTGTAGACCAAGGTGACCTTGAACTCAGGGAGAACCACCAGCCTCTGCCTCTGGAATGCTGGGATCAAAGGTGTGCGCCCACAGGCACTGTTTCGTTTATTTGTTTGGGTTTTTGTTGTTGTTGTTTTTGGACCTCAGGTTTGATCCCCAGCACTCACATGGTGGCTCACAACTACATGTAACTCCAGTTCCAGAGACTAGCCTTCTTCTAGTCCCCAAGGGCACTGCACACATGTAGTGTACAGACCTTAAAGCAAAAACACCCATGACACACAGAATGATGAAATAAAACTTCTTTCTGAACGGTAGCAGATGGGGCAGAGGCCGGTACCCACCCACAGCCTCCTCCAACGATACACACGGCTAGGAATGCTCTTGCCAGAAACACTGAACAGAATCAAACTGACATTTTACAGGAATTCTACAAAATAACTTGCCAATACTCCTTACGAGAGTCTCAGGAAGAATAAGAGATTATCATAGAGGGAAAAGGACCAGGGAGTTAAAAATCCAATAACGCAGCACTCAGTTTGGGACAGGAAGGGGTAGTGGCAAGACAGAAGGCAGAATATGGTAAGGTTCATTAGTTAGCACACAGTGTGCGGCGCACTGTGTGCCAGCACTATTGGCACAATTTGCTGTTGTCTGTTTTGGTTGAGATATTGCCTTTATTACGTATCTCAGGCTGGCCTTAAACATAACTGTACTGAATATCATGTGCTTGGATTAGGAGGGGAATTTTTGTTTTTGGTTGGTTGGCTGGGTTTGGTTTGGTTTTGTTTAGAGATGGGGTCTCTCTAGTATGTAATAATGCTGGCTATCCCAGAACTCAACATGCAGATCAGGCTGGCTTCCAACTCAGATATCCACCTGTCTCTCCCTTCTGAGTGCTGGGGTTAAAGACATACGTCAAAATCATGTTTTTTAAGTTTCTCTGTTTAAAGATTTTTTTTTAATTTTTAGATTTATTTATGCTTATTTTATGTATGCAAGCTTTTTCCCTGCATGTATATATGCACACCGTGTATATGTCTAGCGCCTGCAGAGGTTGAAAGAAGGTACCATATCCCCTGGAACAGGAGCTAAAGATGGTTGTGAGCCACCACGTGGGTGCTAGGACCCCGTGTCCTCTACAAGAGCAGCAAGTACTCCAAACTACTAAGCCATCTCTCCAGCCCTGATTTAAACATCTTCAAAACCAGAAAATGTCAATTGTACATTATTAGCTTCTCCTGAGAGAGCCTGAGCAGGAGACACACAGAACAGCACCATGGGTAGTAAGCACGGGTCAGTCAGCACAGCTTCTAGTTTCTCAGCCACTGAGCAAACCGGGGCGAAAATTACTGGGAATGGTAGCTAATAGCCTAGCCAGGCCCACAGAACAGAGTGCACAGAGGGGAAACCCGGGCACAAGGATGCACACATAGCGTGTTCCAGCATGCCAGGGTACAAGGCTGCAAAGGAAGGTCTTGAATCTTTCAAAGGAAACAAGGTCCCAAATTTGTAGGTAGATCACACATCTGATATACTGACAACAATCATAAATTTTTTCTCAGATAAGGCAGTCAAGATCTATCATTACTTTCTGCAAAATTTTGCCCTTTAAATTCTCTTCTTGGCTAAGAGAAATTTGACCTCACCAGCCTGAGCTGCACATACCAAGGGCCCTCAAGATTTCAAGGCCTCATTTACAATCTGCATAAGAGTTCCAAGAAAAGTCCACCTAAGGGTGATCTGCAGGTCCAGGGAGGCCTGGGAGTCACGGGGTGTGCTCCCCACTACTCACAGACCTGAGCAGCCAGAGGCCAGCTCTTTCAGTCACGCCATTTCTGCCCCGTCCTGATGCTACCTTCAGGAAGCTGGGAGAGTAAAGACACAACACACTCTAGCATTCAAAAGTAGATAAAGGAATGTCACACACAGAGAACTCACATAGAAATACACACACACACACACACACACACACACACACACACTGGTCCCACCTCTTATCAAAGCACCAAACTGACATTCGCCTTTAAACAATTGTCTGAAACTCTTCAAAATCATGTTAACGACAAGTCACCACGCTGTCCGGTCAGCTTAGTGGGTAAAGCCGCTGCCATACAAACTAAGCAACTTATGTTCAATCCCAGGCCCAACATAAAGTTGGACTTTGTGGAGAGAACCTACTCCACAGAAATCACCGTCTGGCCTCCACATGCACACCATGGCGTAAGTGCCCTTACACACACAGTAATAAGTAGAGTAAACTGTGAAGGGAAGTCATTTGTTTGCTCACTTCTTCTGCGCTAGAATAAATCCCTCTTCCCCCATTTTTGAAAGGCAAAAACAGAAGGCCACTTTTAGTAAACTACTACAGTGATAACTAGAAGATAGACAACACGGTCACATGATGATGAATAAATCTACCTGAGCTGAAGGTGCCCCTCCGGCCCCCTCCGGGGTGTCGCTGCATAACTTGCTTTCCAAAGCGGCCCCTCCTTGCGGGAGCTCACTGCTTTGCGTGGCTACCGAACTCTCCTCCTGGACAGACGCATGGACAGCCGAATCCTTCCTCTTCGTCGTCTTTTTCTTCGAATTCGGACAGTCACCTTTTGTTTTTCTCTGTCGGAAGCTAGCAAGCTGCGAAAAAATTTAGAGAAGTAGTAGAAACAGAGGTAAAGGAGGAAAAAGTAACAGAACCACAGAGTTAACAGACTTGTGGGGAGCATGAGGTTCGAGCTGCCTCTGACCACTCAGCCACACAAGGCCAAGCGACCACTTTCCCACAAAACCCTGTCTTCACTGACATCTATGACCTTGGTGGTAAGCTCAAAATTATACTGAGTCTACTAATGTCTATTAATTAATGCCTAGAAGCAGACAAAAGAAAACAATATGGCTGGTTGGAAGAACAGCTGTTTACAGCAAATCAAAAATGCATCTATTTAACACACTGAGAGCTTAAAGAAGGCATATTCAAGCCTTAAAACTATACGAAGCTAGTTCGTCTGCCCCCATTCTCCTCTAATGGAAGAAATATATCGACCAGCCAAAACTTCCTAGCCAGAGATTCAGAGACAAGGTACAGAAATAGCAAAAACTTAATTAAGCCAGGTCAAGCTAGCATCTTCCTTTATGAAATCAGATGTTCTACTTCTCATGACACAGCTCAGCAAAGCACTAGGGACTGTCTCGGAATGTTGCCTGCCAGTCAGAGGCACAGCCTCGCTTCTTTCAGTCTCTTAAGCACAGGACTTTTGGACTGCTCTCACGCACCATTTCCCCACTCATACCCCATTCAAAAAACAAGCGCTGGAGGTCCAGCTTTTCACAGGGGAACATCTAGACGCTCAAATCACAATCATGGCCAGACAAGCTCCTGACGATGAAAACAGAAACACACAATTTCATTGGCAGAGAAAACTAACAAGGCCACGTATCTGTGTGAAGAGATGCAAAGGACATAGCCTGCAGTACCAGCTCTGTTCTCTGCTATTGCCTCCCGCCACCAAATACAACTACAGAGTTCCCCTTCTGCAGCACAGACTTGGTCTCTGGCCGTGGCCAGTCAATGAATGGCCTCTTGGTTCTTCTCTCCAGCCACCCACCAGTTCCCCAAGTTAAAGTACAAAACTCCACACACTCCCTCTTTTCTCAGCATCTACATGTGTCTAGCTTACAAAAAGAGGGGGAAAGGGGATTTCTGCATCCCTCTTCATACCTGCCGCCTACCAGTGGGGAAAAGATCACCATGGTTTCTGACTACCGCCTTTAATCTGACTCTCGTTCCCACAGTGTATGCGATTTTACAGTGCGGAGTTGGGAGGAGGGGTGGTGGCAGGGGCTTGACTGAAGGACTGCTGCTACTAGGCGAACCACAAAGTCAACTCAGCCGTTTCACGGTGTTTTTACCTAGTCCTAGGCTGATAATACAGAGTAAGAGACAATTCTCTGGTTCCAAAGCCATGGTTGGTGGCCAGGGATCCACTTCCAAAATGTTCGCACCTTCTCTTCCTCTGGGCCCCCATCACCTTTCAAACAGCTATCTTAACAGCTACATATATCAACCAAGATCAAAATCTGGAGCAGAGGGGGTGGAGAATGGCAACATCAACGGCTTCAGGGTCCGGAGAGAGAAAAACCAGCTAGGACACCACCCGAGAGGAGGAGCTCAGGGCTTCCTGGAAAACCAAAGCCTAACGTCTTAAAAGCCCCGGAGAGGTCGGCCCCTGGGAAGCACATGAGCACCGGAAGCAAAACAACCTGCAATGCTAGGTGACTGGACCCGCCCGCCGCTCTCGGCCCGCCTACGAGGCACCGCGCGTCTCCGGTGCTGATTGGCCGGGGCCGCAACAGGGCGGGGCGAGGCCGAGGGCGGTGGATTCAAGATGGCGGCGCCTAGGAAGTGAATTCCGCAGAAGCGGCGGGAAGGGCGAACGTTCGGCGGGTCCCGCTGCTCCGCCGCCACCGCTTTTGCCAAGCCGCCACAGGGGCACCGGAACCTCCCTAGGATCCCTCTCCGCAGCAAAGCGAAGAGAGAGAAGGACGCCACCGTCTACCTTGGCTTTCCCAGCCTCCACCTTCCTGCGCCGCTGCTCCTGCTCGTCTTCTTCCATCTCCACTTGGGGCTCCTCGAGAACCGCACGGAGGTGGCAGGGCAGCCGCGGGCCTGCCTTCGCTCTATTTACACTCCCTCCCTCTACCCACTCGCCTCCCCACCCCCAACACGCAAAACTGTCAGCACCGCCCCGCTGCACCGCCAATCCGGAGCCCCGCGCGGACGTGTGCGCGCGCGCGCCCCGGTGACGCCGCGAGGGCGGAGAGCCATCTCTCCGGGCCTCCGATTGGCGTGTTGGTGCCTCCACACCCTCTTCGGCAAACACCAATAAGCGGGATGCGCCGTTCCCGGTCGTTGGCCGGCTGTGCGGCGGGAAGGTTAATGGGAACCGTTCCCCGGCGGCGGCGCCGCGGCCTAGCGCCCTCTCCCGACAAGAGGAGGACTCACACGCGGTCGCCTTAGACCCCACAGTCCCCCCCCATCATGGGTAGGACGCTAGCCTCCCCTTTAGTCCTTCTAGGGAGGGTGCTGTGGGGTTTTTTGGTCCACAGGTGCAGTCAGCCTGCAGGATCTCTCGCATTCCTCCCTGCTTTGATCACTTCTGCCGCTCCTAAACACCGACCCCTGTCCCGGATCCAAAGAGCCGAGTACAGCCGGAGTTATTCACTGAATGGCACGTAAAATGTGTACCGGCGTCCCAACTGGGCCTGGAGTTGCCCCTGAGGGCCGTTCTGTATTCATGCACACTCCTCTGTGCACTAAGTCCCTATGTGTGCAGGCTCCTGGCTCTCATTCCGGCACCTCTACCAGGAAAAAATCTCCCTGGTGTCGGGAAATTAATCAGCTCTGGTCCGTTTTCAGAGCTCATCAATGAATGACTCATAGATAATTAGGCAAGAGTAGGGCCCCTGTCTTCCCTATCCAGCAGGTGGTGGTCCCTTGCTTGGGCACTTTAAATTATCTTCGGGTTGAAAAGTTACAGGCTGCCATGTGACTATGCCAATGCATCCGAAAAAGGAGGGGATCTGAGATCCAGGATGTATGTTAGATTGAGCTTTGCATCCTGCGCTAATGGGTTGGGGAATCTTGAGAGAGGGCAGCACCTGGAAGGTTGTACCTCAGCAGTGAGGAGTTCGGGCACAGGGAAATGTGCTTAGGGCTATAAAAATTACTGTTTTCTATGAAATCTGCCTGCCAGTCGTTTTTGCTTTCTAGGCTGACAACCCACTTTACTGGATCGAAAAACAAATTGCTTCTCTTTTTTTACTCGGAGCCTCCAGAACTCTTAACTTTTTCTCTCTGACGAAAATGCTGGGGGTGGAGAGGTCCCTCTAGGCTGACCTATCCTCCGGGATACGTTGGTCTTGAGCAATGCAATATTTTTTAAATGTTTGGGAGGCATATTTTATATATTAAAAATTGGAGGGTCTGGAGAGATGGATTGTTAAGAGCACTAACTGGATTCAATTCCCAGCACCCAAATGGCAGCTCACAACTGTCTGTGACTCCAGTTCCAGGGAATTGGCATCCTCACATAATACAGGCAAAACACTAATGCACATAAAAAAGTAATAAATTATTTTTTTTTTAAGTGGAGGGCTAGAGAGATGGCTCAGCAGTCACGAGCACTAGCAGCACCAGCTGCTCTTACGGAGGACATAGGTTTGATTCCCAGCACCCAATGGTGGTTCACAATCGTCCATCACTCCAGTTCAGGAGATCTGATGCCCCTTTCTGGCTTCTTCAGCCACTGCACACATGTGCACATACAGACAGGTAGGCAAAACATTCATACTCATAAAATTTTGGAGGGGGGGTTTCAAAACAGGATTTCTCTGTAGCCTTGGCTGTCCTGGACTCGCTTTTTAGACCAGACGGCCTTAAACTCAAGAGATTTGCCTGCTTCTGCCTCCCAAGTGCTGGGATCAAAGGCGTGTGCCACTGCCCCTGGCTCATGAAATAATTTTTAAATCTAAAAAAATTAAAAACCTAAAAAAAATATTTTAAACTTTGAATATGTATCTTTGTGTGGAACTAGCAGATACCCTCAGAGGCACAGGATGTTGGATCCCCTAAAGCTGAAGTTATAGGCAGCTGTGAGTCACCAGATGTAGGTTCTAAGATCTAAATTCCCCCATCATTCACTATGTCCCTGCTAGGGGTAGTGGTACATGTCTAATCCCCAGTACTTGGGAGGCAAAGGTAGGTGGGTCTCTGAGTTTGAGGCCAGCCAGGCCGATGTAGAGAGAGCCTGTTTTAATGAAGAACAAAAAGACTTACCTGCTTACAGACATTTTCTCCACTCAGGTTTCCTTCTCTCAGATGAATGTAGCTTGTACCAAGTTGACATAAAACTAGCAGCCAGCATGGAGTGCATACTGCTCTTGCGAAGGACCAGAGTTGGGTTCCTGGCATCCATGTCAGGCAACTCACAATTGCCTATACCGTTAGCTCCAGCAAGGGATCAGATGCCTCTAACCTTGTCAGCCCTGGCAATCATGTGCTTAAATTCAATATACAGACACATACACACACACACACACTTAAAATAATAAAAAATGGGCTGGAGAGATGGCTTGGTGATTAAGAGCATTGACTCTTCTTCCAGAGGTCCTGAGTTCAAGTCCCAGCAAGCACATGGTGGCTCACCACCATCTATAATGAGACCTGATGCCCTCTTCTGGCACACAGGTGTACATGCAGATAGAGCTCTCATACATAAATCTTTTAAAAGACAAAGTAATTTTAAAATATAATTAAAATTTGGGGGCTAGACCAATGCCTTGGGCTTGTTGCTCTTGAGGAATGTTATAGGGGTCTAGGGTAAGCCATGGCCATCAAGAAGTACTACTCAGTTCAATCTGTAGAGGGACAAAAAAATTGAACGTCCTGAGAAGAAGACCAATGTGAAGGAAAGGATATCCTCATCAGACTCGAAGAATGGGATGGCCTCAGAAGCCAGGAAAGTGAGAGTAACATGCTTGAGAACAAGAAGGCTGTGGATGGGGTGGGGACAGGAAGTGGCTAGCTTCTTCCAATGGGCTTTGGCAGGGTGAGAGGAAAGAAGTAACCCCAACAGCAAGAAGCAGTCACTCTTTGTTTTTGTTTGTTTGTTTGTTTGTTTGTTTTGTCTGACATTCTTTTACCATATAGGCAGAGATTTAAATACACCGTAACTATACTAGCAAAAAACCAGAACAGGGCGTTCTACTGGCAATCTTCTTCCTAAACAGATTTAGGTAAAGGTACGTGTAACTAAAACTCTACCGGCTAACAAAAGCTAAATAAGACTTTAGTATTGATTTCATTTCTGAGGCTGCACACACACACAAATTCAAAACAGCAACAGCATTAAAGCGACAAGACAGCGGAAAGACTCAGTAATTACATGGTTTGCTTGCAGTAGAGCCACAATGCGAACGGTGGATATTGTGACTTTCTTGTTGCTCTTTGATGTGGTGTTGAGGGCAGCCAGACATTTAGGTGAATGTATGGCAAGGAAGCAGCTGTTGTGATGGGCTGGAGCTTCACCAAGGACTCACTGCTTCCCTGTCTCTCCTTTCTTGGATCCTTGTTTCAGTGTAATCAGCCAGGGAGATGGATGGCGTCTTCTGCTGGTATGGAGCAGTATAGTTTCGTAGGGGAAAGGCAGAGCTCCTTGGCAGTGTCTGTTTTAGGTGACTGAGCACTGTCTTCACTCTCACCCATTCGGAAGCTAGGGAGCTGGAGGCGATCACAGAAAGGCAACCAAATGTCTCAAACCTGGCATCCAGGACCATCATCTATTCATCTCCTTGAATCTGCAATCTCACGACATCGCTGCTAAGTCCAAAGCGAACCCCCTGAAAAATGGTAGTGCTGTTGACCATGCCATAAATAACAGTCCCGGCCTCAGCTCAGGCTGGGACTCTAACCAGGTAAACAGAAGGATTGCTAGTAGTTTTTGTAGGACCCTGTTGGTGTTGCAAAGCCCTTCGTGAAGAGGAACGATGAGCCGTTTGTTCATTGGCAAATGTAGTTCCTAAGGGAGGAAGCATGGTGTCAGAGCAACTTGACCCTTCTGAAGCTATTTCACTATATCTGCTGGTTTCTCCACTGAGGAAAAGGGTGACCTCCCATAAAACTTACCCATGCTGCAGCCTCTGTGGTGAAGCTAGTAAGATAGCACAGTCCCCTTTGCCTGTCGGTAGCTGGGGGATGACCTGGAAAGAAAGATGGTGGCCGAGGAGGGCAGGCCTGACATTTCCTTCTAATATTTCTTTTGATAAGCCCCACTATCGGAATGCTCTGCATGCCTTCCTGACAGTAGATCAGTGGGCTTTGGGTGCTCTCTGTTCCATTTACCTAGCCCACACCTCTAGTTGAACATGGCTGGTTGCAGGGGTGAAGGGGTTTGGAGTGGAGTCGGGGCTACATGTTGGGCTTGTTCCTTCCTCTCGGATGAAAAGCTTTAACAACTCCTTCTCTCCACTCACAGGAGTAACACTTTACCAACAGACTTGGCTGCCAGCCTCGCTGAAAGCCATGCACCTAAGGGACTACAACACAAACAAAACTTTGAGGTTTTGGAAACGAAGCCATAAAGAAGTACTCCCCTCGCCCCTGGGCCAGATCACAGTCCTCCTTGGTAAGTGGAGTCCTCTTGCTTCCCAGAATCAGATTTAGGTGTTCTGTGCAAACGAGAGAGTAGGCTCATTAGATGAAGGGGCTAGCAAGAGAGCAAGGTCAGACTTCCCGAGAACAACCAGACCCCTGAGTCATACCTGAGTCTCGAGTCTCACGTATTTCAATACATTTACAGTGGGCAGTAGGCAGTAGGGTAGCATGTGCCCAGTTCACCTGAGCCAACATCCTCAGGAAGTCCTTCTCGTAGGAACTTGAGAGAAACACCACAAAGGTAGCACTTGGATCTCATTTCAATTTATTTTTAGTATTAAGAGCTGTAAGTTACACAGATGCTCTCACAGTGGACGTGGCTCCCTACCCTGTAAACATTTACTGTGCCTAGCAACATTCTACCAAAGAGGACAATACAGGAAGAAGACAGGCATTTTGTGACAGACAAGCTGGTTAGCTGCTTCCAGGCCAGGAAGCCAGGGCCAGCATTGCAGGGGTGAGTTGTGTTGGTAGGTCGTATCTTCAATACAGTGCGATAAGAAAGACCCTAACTCCCAAGAAGCCACAAATCCAGTCAAACCAAGAGAAAACATCACAGATGTTCCAAGTGAGGAGAGTTCCCCCTTTCCCTTACTGGTCCTGTTTAGACACCCACTCCTGTGCCTTGCCGTAGCTCAGGGAGCCTACTTTTACTTTCCCTGTCTACCTATGTCCCTGTAACTCTCCTTCATGGCTTTCAGTTTCTAGAATTAGCTGTTTTCCAGGGGTGTTGACCTTACCCTGGCTGTCTCTTAAGTTCATAGGGCTTGGTCAGACGCTGCTGTGGGACCCTTCATCTCTCTCCTCAAGGGAGGGGGGGATTAACGTATACCCCATTTGGTTTAGAGCCTTAACCCCCATACATAACCTCCTTTTCTTTATTCTTGTCTGTACCCCTATGCTAGTGCACGCTCTGGCCTGGGTGTCCCCTTAGGGCTGCCCTTGACCCCTTTCTGGCCAAAGTCTCTGCCGCAAAAAAAAAACAAACTCCTGAAACCCTCAGGAAACTCCTTTCCCATGGTCCTCATGGGTGCCCAGCCACACTGCCTTTTTGCTTTGAAGGTTCCAAGGAAGGACAAGAGTGTCTTGAAGGCAGCAGCAAATGAAGGGGTGGTGCAGTGTGGGTCTAGGGGACTTGGCAAGACTTCCAGTCGTTCTTCTGTACTCTTCCCCTGGGCGAGTGGTACCCGGAAGAATCTGAAGTCTGTCTGTGTGGCCTTTTACCTCCCCACTGACCTCTGCCTGGCAACACCTGTGGGTCAGTGTTTACAGGTAACCCATTTGGGGACACGGAGCCCAGGAAGGACTCTCAGAGGTGTCCTGGCAACCCAGGACCTCCCTTCCTCACAGGCCAGCAACTGTCACGGACTCAGGGCAGGCTCTGGCACTGTAGTCCAGGGAGGAACCAGTCAATCTTCCATTTACCTTTTTCTTGTCTCGCAGCACCATGACCCCTGAGGGGGCTCTTGGCTGCATGTAACTAAGGGCCAAGGCAGCGGGAGCGGCACTTCAGCCTCCTACTTCTCGGCAGGCCTCTATACAGTTGTTATGCCGTTGGACTCCTCAATGGCAGAGCAGATGACCCAGCTGACATTGCGACTCCTGGAACAGGTAAGATAGGGTTCACCCATGCTGCTGTCAGCCTCTGTCACTCCACTCAAATCTCCTGCCTCTACAAACTACTAGGGAAGTTCCTGCTTCCAGGGTAAACCTTTTCCCTGCATCTGGCTTCATAACGAACAGCTATGGCTTCTCGTTTGCTTTGTGTGTGTGTGTGTGTGTGTGTGTGTGTGTGCTCTGTAGAACCAATTAGGCTCTAGCAGTTTCCAAAGTGGAATGGCAGGTCGAACCTACCAGCAAGTGTATAAAACTCTTGAACCTTTAGAACCCAGTGTTTAGAATCTTACTGTGGAGACAGAGCCCAACTCTCCCAGAAGGAAAATCTGAGCATGCCCAATCTTCTCCACACTTTGAACCATCTATGAAATTCTGAATGATCCATGACCAGGATGCCTGGCCCCTGCACACAACTAAGCATAGTTCCCATGGTCTCTGTATGCTCTGCCAACATTATTCTTCATCTACTTTCTATCTATTACAAACCCTGGATTCCCCTAGTTCAGGGGAATCCTCTGGGTCCCAGCAGGAAAACCCCATAGGGCCCATCAGGGTACCCCTTGTTACACATCAGGATGTCCTACTTGTGTCTCAGCAGCTCAGGACGTTGGAGCTCCTCAGGGTATCCCCTTTGAGTTTAAGATAGAGAGCATATGTTATGTTTGAGAACATCAACAGAATAATCCTTAAGAGAACGGGACCTGCCCCATCCACTCACTTTACATGTGCTTCTTGCCCTCATACTTCCTTCTGGGTACCGACCACTCCTAGAGCTTTTGGAATATCAGCTCCATAGGCAGGTGGACAGCACAGACTTCACCCACCGACCTGGAGCCAAGTCACCATCACAGTTTCTTCTTCATAGATGCTGGAGCGGGAACGAGAAAGCATGGACAGTTTAGGTAAGAGTGTTAAGCTGCTTGGGCGCATAGGGTAAGGAAGGAGAGCACACAGGGTGCACCCTTAGCCAGCAGACTCCTAGACAGAACGCATCTTGCAGATGAGACGTAGGCACAGAGAGGTCAGGTGACATGCCTCAGGTTACTCAGTGCAGAAACTGTCCCTGTTAATTCAGACTCATACTGCTTAGCTTCCAGGGGTGGGCAGAGGTCAGCCTTACTCTTCTCAGTATCTGGGACCAGCATCTAGTTTCATGGACATCTGAGTAAGGATGTGAGGCCAGAGGAGCACATCTTGTTCTTTAGACCATGGAGCATCCATGGCTGTGGGTAACTCTGGGAACCCTGAGGGCAGATGGCCGGACCTGGGTGCCTCACATCTAGACAGAAAATGCCACAGCAGGCCACATGATCCAGGGGACCTACACACAACCCAATGGCCGCAAATGTGCCAGAGAGTGTCCCAGGTAAAGCTTTCAGAGAAACCTGCCCCGGCAGCTCGAGTAGGATTCCAGGACAAGCAGCCCCCTTCCAGAACTTTCTCCGGAGTAAGACCCTCTCCCGCAAAGTCACTGAACATGCCTATCTTTTCCAGACAGCTTGGGGCTGGGGCTATGGAGGTATGGCTGGGCCTGTGGAGGCCTCCTGCAGTGCAGTAGTGCTGCGGCACCAAGAGAGACCTGTTGTATGGCCTTCCAATGCCTTCCAGGACCATGAAAATCCACTGGGCTGACTCTGTCCCTCTCTATGACAGTCCCCCATCCCTGCCTTGGCCCCTCCTCCTTCGGGATGAGTGTTTGTGACAGACCTGAGCTCTGTAGCCCAGGAAGCTCCAGGCTACTCTGAACCCCAGATGCAGAGAAGTTGGGATACTCTGCCAGAGCCAGCAGTCAGGATATATTTTGTGTGTGCCTTCTCCATCCAGGACAGCAGGAGAAGCCAGACAGAGCCCTGCAGAGTGCTTTGAGAAGAAGGAAAGACCTTCTACGGAGGCTGTGGGTAGGCCTCCACCTTCTGCCAAACCTGGACCTAACTTCCCATGGGCTAATGCACAGGCCAGCTCACCCCAACCAAGGCTTGCCTATACTCCTGGGGCCAAATTAGCTAATGTTTACAAATTGGGAATGGATAATTGAACTGTGAGTATTAAGAGACTTTAGTATTCCCACCTTGTCACTTCCCTGAGGAAATTAGACAAGGTCAAAACTTCAGGTGTGGGCAGTATGTGAGCTTAGGACCTGTTCAGGTCACTGCCAACAGAGCAGGCAATGGGCCAAGGTCCATTCCCACAGGAAGTGGAGCTCACGTAAACCAAACAGGCCAGTAGCAAGATGTGGCCCTCCCTAGAAGCATCTATACAGGTATCATTCCCACACTGCACTGGGACAGGAGGTTTGCTCTTGTCTGGTGGGGAGCTCTCCCCAGTGAGGTGGATGCTGAATGCATGAAGAACCATTAGATTGTTGGCTGGGAAAGAACAGCAATGACCACAAACTCAACAAGTATCAGGTATGTGTTAAGAGAATTTTCGAGTGTTTACCAAGGAACATTTCTTGGGGTTACAACCTGTGACCCAAGTCACGTCTGGCCACCCATTTCCAATAAGCCAATTAAAAGTCAAATAACATTGGAAAGCAGAAAAGGATGTTTGCTCAATATGGTCACATTGGGAAGAGGGACAAAGAGATCCCTAGTTCCAGGGACTCCACACTGAACATTTAGGATGTCATATTCTCTGGCAGGGGTGAGGCATGGAAAAACCATGCAAGTGAGAGCTTGAGCACCCAGTGAGGTTCACAGATTGAATCAGAGCCCTCTGCTGATGGCTCTACAGCCAACACTATGTCAACCTTATAGGAGCAGCAGCTGATGAATGAGCACTCCCCAGACCAGACCTGGAGGACACATGGACGAGCCATGGTACCAGCCCTGAACCCAGAGGTGCCTCCCATGGATGTCTTTCCTGCTGCCTCCCCACCTTTGCCCCGACCCCTAGAGCCACCAAGGATCATCCAGCACCAGGTAGGAGGATGTTTGGGTATCAGCAACAGTGGGGTGGGAGGGTCAGAACTGATAATTCACAGCAATGCAAAAGGACACTGTGTTGGCAGCAGGCCATCTGATCAGGGAGGCCAGGGGCATTCTTCTCTCTTCCCTCCTACTTTCCAAGTCGGCCAACAGCTCTCACTTCTTTTCTGGGAGGTCCCAGCAGGACGCTGGTGTTCTAGAGTAGTCCAAAATGCTAAGAGCCAATAAAAGCTTCATTTGTTGTCCATGGCACCATGGGTTCTCTGGGACTGGTTTGGGGATAGCCACCTCCCAGGACAGACCCACTACCTACTTGACCAGCCTAAGAGCTGCATTGGATGAATTGGGGGAGTTTAGCACAGTGGGTCCTGAATTCACCCTTTAATACTTCACACTGACCAGGGGTGATTAAGTTCCTAAGACTCTGACTTAGGAACTGGGTAGTGGCGGTGGTGCACACCGCCAGAAGCAGAGGCAGGTGGATCTCTGAATTAGAGGCCAGCCTGGTCTACACAGCAAGTTTTAGGACAGCAAGGATTACACAGAGAAACCATATCTCGAGAAAACACACACATACACACACACAGACCCTGACTTAGGGATACAAACAGCAGAGTCTTCCATTCTGAGAGCTTTATATGATGTGGCATACAAACAATATTCTGAGTCACTAGCAATAGAAACCAACTGACTTTTTGATTATATATGTGTGTCTGTGTGTGTGCGTATTTAAATGGTATGTACTAGTAGTATGTGCCTGTGCATGTGATGTGTATTGCATATGAGAGCCACATGTACCACAGTGCATATATAAACATCAGAGAGAAATACTATGGAGTAGGTTCTGTCCTTCCACTGTTATATGGGTTCTGGAGATCAAAATCAGGTTGCCAAGCCTCTTGGCAAATACCTGTATTTGCTAAGCCATCTCACTGGTTCAAAAAGAATGTTCTTAAGCAGAGGAGGTAAGAGGCCCAGGTGAGGCCTTTGTTTGGGACTAAGGATGAAGGAATGCAGGAAGTTGAGAATGAGCACAGAAGAAAAGGTTCTGGACATGTTGGTGACCTGTAAGACATCTGTCCTTTGGGCAGGGAAAACTGGCGGCAGCACTTAGCCGAGGGAATGGATCCTGTAGAACTCTCTTTGCTCGTGAGCTATCTGCACCCAGGTTCCAGATGCTTCGGATTTGCACTCTTAATCTGTTGTCAAGACCATTGCATTTGGGATTTTTTAAAGTTTCTATTACTACTACTACTATTATTGTTTTATTATTAGTGTGTTTTGCCTGCATGTGTCTGTGAGGGTGTTGGATCCTCTGGAACTGGAGTTACAGACAGTTGTGTACAGCCATGCGGGTGCTGGAAGTTGAACTGGGGTCCTCTGGACCCAGTACTCTTAACCACTGAGCCATCTCTCTCCAGACCCATGGTGCTTATTTTTAAGACAGGGTCAGTCTCCCTCTGTATCCCTGGCTAGCCTAGAACTCACTATATAGCCCATGCTGACCTCAAAACACAAGCCTCCTGCCTCTTCCTCCTAAGTGCTGGCATTAAAATCAAGCATTACAATACCTGGCTGGTTTCATATTCTTCCCCTCCCCCTTTGGTTTTCGAGACAGGGTTTCTCTGTGTATCCTTGGTTGTCTTGACACCCTCACACACCCTATAATCCCTGGACGAGCTTTGTAGACCAGGCTGGCCTCAAACTCACAGAAATCTTCCTGCCTCTGCCTCCCCAAGTGCAGGGATTACAGGCGTATGCCACTGTACCTGGCTCTTATTCTTTTTTTTAACATTTATTTATTTGTATTTTATGGTGCATTAGTGTTTTGTCTGCATGTGTGTCTGTGTGAGGGTGTCAGATCATGGAGTTGCAGACAGTTTGTGAGCTGCCATGTGGTTGCTAGGATTTGAACCCAGGTCCTCTGTAAGAACAGCCAGTGCTCTTAACCATTGAGCCATCTCTCCAGTATCTGCCTTCATATTCTTAAATGTTTGCCAAAAAAATAGAGGAATAAGCTGGGCATGGTGGTACACACCTGTAATCCCAGCACTTGGGGAGTTGAGGACAGCCAATGCTACACAGAGAAAATCTTGTCTCAAAAAATAAAAGGAGAAGAGGAGGAGGAAGAGGAAGAAGCAGCAGTAGCAGCACATTTTGATTTTTATGAAATGGTTACTGATAAGGACACATGTTAACATCTCTCTGTAGCTGTTCTCCTTTTTAACAGCAGAGAAGACACTCAGCTGAGCCCATATGGTCCATGAGCCAAAACAATTCACTACTTGTACTCTGCAGGGAAAGCTCTCAGGTCTGGTCTAGGACCTATTCTATTGTGTGAATAGAAAGAAGAGGCAAGCTCATTATAGACTTGAAAGGAGGAAGATTAAAACCAGTCTTTCTGGTGTTTGCTTGAAATTGCTATACATTTATTTTCAACCAGAAGAGAAACCAGAGGCCACTTATGCACAACAAGGGCCACACATGCCCCGCCACATATGGTAATTAGCAAAGCTGGTAATGGTACTATAGTAGACAAGCCACTGGAAAACAATTGTGAACACCTGACTTTCATCAAGCAGGGGTCTACCCCTAGACTCCCACACCACTCCCATCTACTCCTGGTAAAATGCATAAAAGTTAAAAGACTGGATACACACAATTTAAAATCTATTAAAGCAAAAATAACCAGGCGTTAACTACTTTCCTGAAGGCAGGAAATAAAATAAAAATAAAAATATTATATTGCTTGCTGAATGCAGTGGTATGTACTTAGATGCTGTACTCTGGAGTCTGTTACAGGATATTTGATCCCATTGTGAACCCCAAATTAGTGTACTGTAAAACCCTGTTTATTGTTTGGTTTGTTTGAGCTCTAGTACACACCTTTAATCCAAGAACTTTCTGTTTATTGTAAACGGGTGATTATGGTGTAGTTCACCCAACCCTAGCACACTCTTTTAATCCAAGAGCTCTCTGTATACCAGATCTAATAAAGTTAACCCTAGGTCAAGAGACAGAGCAAGAAACCAGCTGACAGGGATTAAAGAGTAGAAAGGACTCTGAGTGGAGGGGTATTTAAGAGAGCACCGAGAACAAGAAAGGGCTTCATACCTCAAGCTCTGGCTTTACCTTAGCCATCAACTCCTCAGTTCCCTGGCTTTTTGGGCTTTGAACTAGCAAGACTTCGACTTATTATTTATTTATTTATTTTGGCCTTTTCCTCCTGGGCTGTCAGTTGAACTAGTGAGCCCTTTGGATTTTTTCCATCCTGACCTGAGTAGGAAGGTCAGCTGAGTACTTTGCCTCTCTGAGCTAGGTTTTCACCCCAGCATCTGGCTCCTGACACTTTATTGGTAAAGTATAATGGCTGGGATTCTCATTTTTGCTTGTAACAACAGGAGTCAGAGGCAGAAGTGCTGGGTGTACTTTTTAAAAACGCTTACTTATATATCTTGTATCTTTTTCTTCCTACTCCACCGAAATCCCTTCCAACACCCCAACACCAGGCAGGAGAAAGAGCTCGTGGGGGAGGGGCACAGTTGTTTTAGCTGCTTTCTGCAGATTAGGGCCCTGGGGTTCCTTGGAGCCAGTCCAATCCTTGTCTCAGGAGATCTCCAACCCCTTGTCTCACTGCAAGGACAGCAATCGGGCAGCCGCAGGAGGGAAGCAGCAGGTGCCCTGTTCTTTACCAGAGCTCCCCAATGCATTTACTCTCTTCCCAGAGTCCTCAGATTCAAGTTATCTGCAGCTGGCAAGGCGCTCC
Organism: Pachyuromys duprasi; assembly: GCA_028658305.1. NCBI lineage: Eukaryota > Metazoa > Chordata > Mammalia > Rodentia > Muridae > Pachyuromys > Pachyuromys duprasi. The sequence goes on from CM053756.1 coordinate 49,414,144, forward strand.
CTCAGAGCATGCATGAGGCAAATAGTTTGTTGCTGTGGACTACTTGAATCAGTCCCACACCTGGGATTAAAACAAAAACATGTTTATAATCCAGAAGGGCCATCACAAGCTCAAGGACAGTTTGGTCTACAGTGAGTTCTATGTCAATCACAGCTACATAGGGGACCTTGTCTCAAAACAAAAACAAAACCATGTCCTAACAAAACCAGCTAGTCAATTGTTTATTTAACTTAGTGTTAATCATTTAAACTTCTCTTCAGATGGATGATAGATGGAGGGAAGGGTAGATGGATTGATGGGCTGAATAGATGGACAGATGACCTGGGTGGATGGATATACGGATGGCTGGGAGACACTTGCATTCAGATAGCTAATCAACTGGCTTTTCTTAGGTCCCCCAGCCTCCTGCCACCATCATTCAGCAGCTGCCCCAGCAGCCACTGATTGCACAGATTTCTCCTCCTCAGGCCTTTCCCACCCAAAGATCAGGAAGTATCAAGGAAGGTGCGTATACATTCTATATTGATGTTGCTTTAGGTTTTTGAAATACTGAAAGGGGAAGTATTTTTGTAAGTAGGTGTTGTGCAACACTTTTTCCAGTGATATACAACATACATAAACATCTATTAACCCCAGACAGAGAACCAATAACAGACAAAAGAAACAATACCATCAAAGTCCAACTTGGTGAACCAATGAATTTATTAGGGTTACTTAGAGAAGCAAGGACAACTAAAAGGCAGCCAAAATCACCTTAAGTCCACCCCAGGTTGGGTAATGACATAAAAAACCTTTGCAAATCAACGGGTCAGAGTTTCTTCCAGGTAGCTTCGCTGGTCTGAACCCCCCAGCAGTCCTTACTGCTTTTGTAACTTTGGGGAAGGAGGTACTTTGTGTATCTGCTAAGTTTCAAAGACTTCCTGAGACTTGTGAGTTGTTTACTTTTTTTGATCTGCTGGAGGCTTGTTTGAGTTAACAGAAAACTAGATGCCCTTTCTGGAGATGGAGAGCAGATAAGAAATGGCTCTTCCCGGTGAACAAAAACCCACTTCACAAAGTTTCTAAAGAATGCTGAGTCTTTAGCATTCTGGGTCAGGGTCCAGCCTAAACTAAGTGCAGATTATCATTTTGAGGGGGTTAATATCTGACATTTTAAAAGTAATTTTAAAATAGGATTTTTATTTTGTGTATGTAAGTGTTTTGCCTGCATGTACATCAGTATACCATGTTCATACATTGTAGTGAGAATTCTGGAATTTTGGTTTCTTTAAAAAAAAATCACAGAAATAGGAAGGGGGCTGCAATTAGGCTGTAAAGTGATTAAATAAATAAACTGCAGATAGTTTCTGTGACTGTGTGACATTTGGAATTCTGGAAACTTTTCAGAGGGAATATAAATGCTAGGGCCCCAACGGGGTGGGTGGTGATTGGTACTGGTCGTTCAGGGGGGTTGTTGGCCACTGTATGGTAAGTAGTCATGCACAAAGAAGAAACAAGAAATTAGATATCCTGATGGCAAAGGTCAAATTTATCCCAGGGAACTCAATGCCCCTAATCAGCAGGAAGTAGTCTGGAAATAATGTCAGCCCCTTTGTGACCCTGAGTTTATTCAGGGATTTCTTTTCTTTCCTCTCTATCCTTCTTTCTCCCTTATCTAGTATTTACAGGGTTGAAAGGGTGGAAGAAAAGGAATAGAAAAGGGTGGAACAAACAAGAACCCATAAAACAGCAAAGGCCGGCCAGAATGCACTGTCCTCAGAGGCTAAAAGAGGGCATCAGGTCCCCTAGAACTTGAGTCACAGATGGTTGTGAGTTGCCATGTGGATGATGGGAATCCAAACAAATCAGCCAGTACTCCTAACCATAGAGGCATCTCTCCAGCCTCACATTTTATTTATTGATTTATGCTTGTTTATTATTATTATTATTATTGATTTTTTGAGTCAAAGTTTCTCTGTCATGGCTGTCCTGGAACTCGGTTTGTAGACCAGGCTGGCCTCAAAGTCACAGAGATCCACCTGCCTCTGCCTGCCTGAGTGCTGAGATTTCAGGCATGTGCCAAGTGCCTGGCTCCCATATTTTATTTCTAATTACATTTATTTAACCATGGAAGTGAGGGTGTGTATACACCACAATGCCCGAGTAGAGACTAAAGGATAAGCCAGGTAGCTCTGGTGACAACAAAAGAACTCAAAAGCCCAGTGTGAGCCATTACTGTCTCCTCAGCATAATATAAACCAGGTATAGTGACAGACCTGCAGTTCCAGTCCTCGGGATCCAGAGGATAAGAAGTTCAGGATCATCCTTGGCTACATAGTGAGTTTACGGTCAACCTGGGCTACATGAAGCCTTGTGTCAGAACACAAAAAAGAAAAACGTCGGAACTGACCAACAGCTATGTCAACGGCACATGCCTTTGATCCCAGTGCAGGGGAGGGAGAGCCAGGCGATTTCTAGGCATTCCATAATAGCCAGGGCTGCATGGAGAGACACTGTTTCAAAACAAACAACATGTAAGACACCCAAACTATTTGTTAGAGGTGCATTGCAGTGGTGAGAATTACATACTAAAGTATTTTTAATACTTGACCTTACAGCTTTTAGAACACTGCCTATTTTGACATTCTCCCCTACAATCTCTGCAGGCACAGTTTTGCTTTGTTTTTCTGAATTTGCCATGTTTGAGAATGTAACTGGAGACATGTAATTTCTGTCTTTCTGTGACTGAGTTTGGTTAGTATAATACATATCCACATTGTAGCCAGCGACAGACTGAGTGACATTGCAGAGTGTGGGTGATCACATTTGGTCTCTCATCTAGTTGTCTGGTATTGTACTAGACTCTGATAAGGGAGCCCTAGCAGCTTGACTTAACAGAACCCTCCCTTTGGGAGCACCTGCCACTCCTGCTGCTGGGCAGAGACTCACCCGAAGCTCCTGGAGTCTTTGTTCTGAGTGGGATAGTCATTTAGCTTCCTGATTTTGCCTTTGTCTTGCATGGAGGTTGAGACAAAGGTCTGGCTTCCTCCTATGGCGTGCTTTGGGTCATCTAGTTCCTACAGCTTCCCTTTGAGCCCCACCCTGACACCTGGGCGTGGCTGTCTGTTTGATTGAGAAGGTGGCCCTGGAGGATGTTCCTTTAGGGAGGCTGACAGAGTCCAGGCGCTCTGTTTCTGACTCTGTTGCTGTGGGAAAAACTGATGTTTGTCTGTTACACTGTCAAAAATAAGAACGTTGCCAGATACTGGTGTTGGTGATTGGTAAACACACTGTTCCTGTGGTAATAAAGGCCCCACACTGGGTGGCCTAAAACCAGCCTATCTTTCTGGAAGCCAGACCTGGAAATGCAGGGTTGGGCAGGGCTACCCACCCTCAGGGACTGGGAAAGTCTTTTTTGCTTCTTCCCATTCCACCTGATCCATCTCCTTGTCTTCTCTTCTCTTCCCTTTCCTCTTAGTAAAAGCAGGTGTGCTTGTCAGAATGCTCTTCATGCTGTCAGGCTCCACACCTGCTTTTAAGGAATGTGAGCAGTTAATGTGGGCAGGGCCTATCATCGGGTGCTAACACACGAATAAGAACCCAACTCTCCTTTCAGACATGGTGGAGATGATGCTGATGCAGAATGCACAGATGCACCAGATCCTCATGCAGAATATGATGCTCAAAGCCCTGCCACCGGGGACCACAGGGCCACGTGCTCCTACCCTCCAGGTAGGGTTGAGTGCTGAAATTCAGCCAGTTGCTGTGGGGAGGGGGAGGTAGTGGTGGTGGTGGGCACTACTGAGGACCTGTGCAAGGGTTTCTCCGGCTTGTGGGTATGTGATAAAGGCAATGTTCCCCAGTTCTTCTGCAAGAGGAACAGGTAATACAGCTGGGGCCCAGGGAACTCTAAGCCTAGGCTGTACTCCCATCAAATTCTGCCGCCCTTCCCACATTCTGGGCCCAGGCGTAGGGAAAGGATGTTGCAGTCCTGACCTGGCTGTGTCCTCTGCAGCCGGGAGTCCTCCGAGCTGAAAAGCAGAAGCCACCCCCGATCCACCACCACCACCACTATGCACCCACCACCCAGCTGCAGGCTGCCTCCATGCCTGGCGCCCCTTCAGGCTTTAGCGGCTGGCCTCCAGTGATCGCAGCTACTGCCCTCCCACAAGCAGCCAGCTTCTTACCCACTGTGAGCTACCTGACTGAGCCGGCTAACTCCCAGCCTAGCAACCCCTAGCACGCAAGTCTGGAGGAGAAAGCTAGCTTCTTGCAGCAGGTAAGTGGAAAGATGGACCTGGTCACCTCTCCTCACAGTATGCCAAAGAGCACATGCCAGGGTGACCAGAAAAAAAATTTCACTCTACTATGGTGGCAGGTTACAGCCCCAGTTGCCAGGCCAGGTGGATCTGTCAACCCCAGGAAAGTTAAGTCTTTTGACAGCCCAGCAGGACTGGTCTCACGGTGTCCTTTACCTCAGCCCAGGTCCCAGGGCACCCCTCATGATACATCCTTGGTTTCATGAGAGCTGCTCTGAAAAAAAAAAAAATGCTGCCTTTCCAGGTGTGTCAGACCATTTGTTTATCTTGGTAAGCATTGTGGCCTTGCTGGCCATGGTTACTCTTCAGGGCCATCTGGGAAAGCAAGGGGAATGAACGCCTCACTCAGGCAAGATACAAACATTTTCTTATGAAAGAAAAGCAGCTCAGTATCAGAATAGATCATTACAGCACTTCACACATTCTAACATTCCTATGGAAGGCTGGAATAATAGTCAAATTGAGGGCTGGCCCACAACCATCCATAATGAGATCTGGCACCCTCTTCTGGTGCGCAGGTGTACGTGCAGGCAGAGCATTGTATACGTAATAAAAGTCCATTGAGGCTGGAGCTCCAGTTCAGTGGCAGACAGTTTGTTGAATGTGTGTGAGGCTCTGTTATTTCCTTGATGTGCTGCACACAGACCAAGGGGGAAGTCAAATGTAGTAACTGGGGAAGACCTGTTGGCATGCCTGGAATGATCAAATTTGTGATGTGATTTCAGTTAAAATATATAGGACCAACAAGACTGTTCAGCAGGTAAAGGTACTTGCTGTCACATCTGATAACTGAGTTTTATCCTCGGGACATAGGGGTACAGGGGGTTAGGGATGGGGTGGGCGGAACAACCACCTTCTGCAGGTTGTCCTCTGGCCTCCAATTCTGCACTGTGGTGTGCACACTCACCAGCCCCCGTGGCGGGTTGAACATAATTACAAATAAAATAAAGAGCTGGGTGTGGTGACACACACCTTTAGTCCCAGCACTAGGGAGGCAGAGGCAGGGAGAGCTCTAGCTCGAGGCTAGCAGAGCTAGAGTAGCACAGAGAAACCCTGTCTCTAAAACAAACAAGAAAGGGCTGGAGATGTGGCTCTGTGGTTAAGAGTTACGAGCACTTGTTGCTCTTGCAGAGAACCCAGGATCCATCCACAGTACCACAAAGCAATTCACAACTGCCTGTAACTCCAGTTCCAGGATATTCAATGTCCTCTTCTGACTTCCATGGACATCAGGCATGCACATGGTACATGTTTACACATGCAGGCAGAACACTCATGCATATAAAAACTTTAAATTTAAAAATAACAAAAACATGTGAGGCGCACACACATGCCGCCTACAGGCTGTGTAGAAGGTGGATGTGCATGCTGCTTACTAAGCATCTTTCTAGGAGCCACACCCACTGTACCCTGGCTCCCAGAGGGTATATGACCACTGTCTCTGTTCATCTGTACCCCAGCCCTGTCAGCTTTCTTTCATGTATGTGTGTGTGCTTCCTTTACTTTCTGGTGTCTTTTTTTGTTGTTTTGGCAAAGATGATTTCCCTTTTGGTTTTGATGTTGCTTGGTTTTTGAGCCCAGTCTGATAAGAAGCTTACAGCCCTTCTGTTTTTGATTGCCTGCTGCTAGGATAAGACACGTACAACCAGTCCTCTTCTGTTTGTCCAAGACAGGGTCTTACTCTGTAGCCCTGGCTAGCCATGTAGACCAGGCTGACCTTGAACTCAAGGAGTTCCACCTGCCCCTGATTTCTGGGTGCTGAGATTAAAGGTCTGCCTAACCTTGTTGCTTAAATGTTTTTTGTTTTGTTTTGTTTTGTTTATTGTGACAAGGTCTCTCTATTATGGAGTGCTGGTTGTCCTGACTCACTGTATAGGCCTGGTTTGCCTCACACTCACAGAGATCTGTCTGTCTCTGCCACCCAAGCACCGAGAGTGCACCAGCACACCTGGCTGAATGTTTTGTTTTTAAAGGTTTATTATTTTTGTGGTATTGGATTAAACCCAGGCTTCTTTCTTGTTTTGCTTTTTGCTTTCGTTTTTCTGAGACAGGGTTTCTCTGTATAGCCTTGGCAGTCTTGGACTGGGATTAAAGGCATGTCCACCAGCCCATCTGAGAACCCAGGCTTTCAAGCACACTAGCCAAGTGCTTTTCTATTAGGTTACATCATAGCCCGTTCATCACTTTGAGACAGCACCTCACTGAGTTGCTAAGGCCAGCAATTCTCCTGCCTCTGCCGCCCTGATAGTTGGGAATCACTGGAGTGCTAAATTCTACCTGTCTCTATAAATGTTACTTTCAAGTATTATAGTAAGCTTTCAATTGTTTAAGTTTTTTCCTGTGCTAAGTTTCTCAGCAAAAAGCTGGCCCCCATTTAAAAACCACTGGAACCCTACAGGTCAGAGGCAAGATGATTCACAGTTGCCAGTTAGCCCCATGTGGACTGTCCAGGACTGACCTGGCTCCCTCACAGTGAAGACGGTGATGTGATGTGCACGTGCATGAACAAGTCAATGCAACACACTTCCAAGGGAGCTCCAGGGTGGTGGCGTTTGCTTCCCACAGAACCGTCCTTCAGCGCGCCCTAGGATGTGATTCTAGGGTGTTTTGTTAAAAGCAACAATTAAAGACCTTAAACAATTTTCTTGTTTCATAGTAATTTCTAACAGGGTTTGTCTCTCGTATAATTATTAATTTGATAGAAGATAAAATTTGACAGATGTTGTTTCTCTCGGATGGAAGTATGCTAGCACCTGCGAGGACCCTGGTTCTGTGAGCACCACTGGCTCACGGCAGCAATGGGGGAGTGCGCATGTCCCTTAAGAGTGGGACTGAAGGCATACCGTGCACACCTGTACCTCCCCACTCCACCATTCCTAGATTTTAAAGATGGCCCAGGGAAGTGAGCAAACAGGTCTGTACATGGGCTGGAGCCTTCACATCAGCAGCCAGTCCACAGAGATCATGTAACTCTCATCAGATCGTAGGTCCTTCACAGAAGTAGGGGACTGAATCTGGAGTAAACACAGAGTAACAAAGGATCACTGTGCACCCTGGAACTGCAGTGAACCTGCCCCCACAGACTTAGAGCCAGGACAGTGTGGCTGGACGTTGATAAGCTTCTGGCCAAACCACAGATTTAGGGTAGAAGAGCAACTGGCCCGGAATGAAGTGGAACACTTGCCAAGCATGACAAGGCCCTGGATTCTATCAACAGCACTGCAAGATGAAACGGAACCAAAAAAACCTGTAGAGGAATTTTAATTCAGAACATGGCTGCTCTGGCAAAAGATCATATCCAAAGACCTTCTAGGTCTGTGTGATCTGGCTGGAATACAAACATGCCTTGAATCTGGGAGACAGAGATCTCTGAATTCAAAGCCAGTCTGGTATAGAGCAAGTTTCAGGTAAAGAAAAGCTTGGGTCCTGGCATGGTGGTACATGCCTTTAATCCCAAACAGTGAAGGTAAAGATAAGTTTGTAGAAGGAAGCACCCATGTTCAAACATGATGTTTAATTGAGTGGGGAAAAAGTGACTTGACAGAGAGAATTGACAGAATAGGATTCACCCAACACTCAGGAGAAGAGAGAGGAAAGGGAAGCTACTTAAGGGGCAATGAGAGAGGAGGAGGAGGAAGCAGTTTTACTGGGATAGTAATAGATAGGCTGCAGAGAGAACTGGTGTGAAGACCAAACTAGCCAGAGGATAAGAAGGAGCTGAGAGATTAGAGTAGATTGGAGTTAGTTTGAGGCAAAAAAAAGAACAATTCAGATGCCAAGAGAGAAGTCAGATTGAATAAGTCATTTGGGAAAGGAGTTTAAGCCAGATCAGCTGAGTTGAACCAGCCAGTCCAGAACTCAGTTAAGAACAAGAAAGGGTGAGCTTATTTTGAGTAAGTCTCAGAGGCTGAAAACATTCTAGGCCTAGGTTAGACTGTATGGAGGCTAGAAGCTTCCAGGACTTAGGCCTAGGTTAGCAGAGGGAGGCAGTAATCCTACAAGACAACAATTTAGAGAGGCAAATAAAAGTTCCTTTTATAAACACCCACCAAACCAACTAAACCAGAAATGCCAAACCAAGAAGAAAAGGGAAAACAGAAAAACAAGCTACATAGAAGCAGTCATCTTCAAAGATGACAAAGCAGTTAGTTGCCTGTGAAGAAGGGAACAGTCTGGATAAGTGTGTATGGGAGTAAAGACAGGAGAGAGGTCAGCAAACCCTGTCTAGGTCCCAGGTCACTGGCTACGTTCTGGGAAGACCAGTGATACACACTTTCATAGGCATTCAGTATGCCAATACAGCTGGACTTCAGGTTGACCAGAATTCCATGTTCCAGGACTTGAGTAGAATTATTATGCCACTAAGAGCCGATGGGGAAAGTCCCAGTGACGGGGACCAAGTGGCCTACAGGATGTCAGTGGGATGGCTCCGAGGGTGAAAGACCTTCCTGTTGAGCTTGACAACCCTAAATTCAATCCCTGTGACCCACATAATAGAAGAAGAGAACCATCTCCACCCAGTTTTGCACTCTGACCTCCACATGCATGCTATGGAACAGGTGCACCCACACATAGTCACATACATTAAATAAATAAAATATAATTCGAAAAATGAGAAACAACAACAAAGATAGGGGAACTGGGAGATGTACCTGAGTCTCTGGCCCCAGGTGACAAGATCTGTAGGTCAGTGGGGTTTCCAGTGTCTACAGCCAATGGCTTAAGGAAAGTGAGGGCACAAGGAGTAGCAAGCAAGGTTCAGGTCACAGAGTTCCTGAGGGTTGGGGCGGAAACCTTGCCCTCTCAAGTCTGCTTGTCTGCAGGTGTCCATCCTCCTAGGAAGAACTGACTTCAGTGTTCTGGCTTATTCATTCTGCCTCAGGGAGCCAGGGCAGTCCACTCAAACTCTACAGTTAGAAACCCAAAGAAGCATACAAGGCCTCCATGTTTCCTCACTTAGAACGGCCTATTCTGCTTGCAGTAGTAAGACAGCCTCTACTCAGAGGGCCAGATATACTTCTTTGGTACTCTCTGAAGCTAATTTCCATTCACAGAAATTAAGCTTTGGTGTGGGCTGATGTCCTCCAGGACAGCATGACCAGCAGAGATCCAGCGTGGAGGGACAGGCCTCTGTCCTTCCAGCTCTCTACCTCAGAGCATCCAGGCATCAGTAGAGGTCCCTGGTCAGGGGCTGGAGCGTGGCTCCGGTGCAGCGGCTCAGTTCTTCTAGCACCAGCTTCTCCTGGTTGTACATCTGGATCACAGCAGCACACAAGCTGATAAGAGGGAACCCTGGACACCGGTCCCAAGGCAGAGTCCTCCCCCTCCTCCTCCCCGGCACCCCACCAGGCTAAAGGCAGCACCTGAACAGAGCCTGGCAGCCTCTGGGTGGACAGGAGGTACAGAGGAGTAAAGATGGCAGAGAGTGGGCTTCCAAAGGGCAGAAGCTGGGGTACACAAGGGACCCAGGGAAATGTGGAGCAGGGAGAGAGTGGGCATAGAAAACACTACCTCATCATTTCAGGCAGGAGAAATGGAGGCCATAGTTCTGCCTTTACCATGGGGTGCATGGGGCTGGACAGCAGCCTAGGGGATAGGGCTACATCTGTGGGTAGCACTCAGGCCATTGCACAAGCACTGCTCTTACCTTTTGCCACTCGGCCTTGGAGCTGTGGGTGAAACCCAGAAGGTGACAGAGTCCATGGGTGGCTGTCACCTGTTGGAAGGATCAAGAAGTCAGCTCAGGGGATGATAGACCAAGAAGCTGCCCCTTCAAAGTCACAGACTACCCTTGTAAGACTGAGTAAAGCAGCAAGGAGAGGATAAATACAAGGAAAAGGTGGGAACAGGACTGACAACTGCTAATCTAAGAGTGAGGAAGGAGCCGAGGACTCTGGAGAGCGACAGTGATGCCCTGAGAATGGATGGAGGCGTAAAACAAGGTCAGAGCATCAGTGCAGAGATTGGGCACGGTGTTCAGGGAGAGACAGGATAGGAATTGAGAGGCTGGAGAGGGGTCTGAAGGCAGAGGCTGGATCAGGAGAATTGCTGTGGACTGCTTCCAGCTGCAGACAGGACTGGGCTGTAGCCCACAGAAGAGGGGGTAGAGAAGAGTGCAAAGGAGGGGCTGAAGGTCTACAGCAGGTCCAAAGAGGCCACATCTAATGAATAGCCTGCATACTAGCTAGCTTTGGCCAACCAGAACACTAAGATTATCGAGAGGAATACTGCTAATCAAACTAAAGTTATCCTGAGCAGTCTTTAGTACCCCTCTCCCCCGCTTTTTTTTTTTTTTCCTGAGACAGGGTTTCTCTGTATAGCCTTGGCTGTCCTAGACTCACTTTGTAGACTAGGCTGGCCTCAAACTCAGAGATACACCTGCCTCTGCCTCCCCAGGTGATTACAGCATATCACTTGGCTTCTTAGTCCTTTTAAATAGCCATTTACTAGAAACCTTGGGTTTACCAGATCTCTTGGAAAGCATGGTTAGTCTGACACATCTCTAACCTTCACCAGCCCTAAAGCCAATCACATCAGAAACCTACAGAGTTGTCACCACCTCCTGGTACCCTGTCTTTCTGATGTCTGCACTAAAGTCACTGGTGAAAGCACTAACTTCTACCTGTCTTTTGTTCTGTGACTATGAAAGTTCACATAACCCCTTCCATGTTTTAACATGTCATTCCACGTAATCTGAATCTGTTCCTTGGCCTCAGTAGTCGCTCATATTTGGCTCAGAATTAACTAGATTCTTACTTCCTTTAAAGCCGAGCTGTTACTTTGTGTCAGCAGACAGTACCTCTGCTGGCTCTGGGCCACATCCTGTCACAGTAATTACAACTTCCCCCTCTTTATAGCACAGGGAACCTGGATCAAGGGCACAGTCAAAGCCAAAGCCCTTAACTTGGAGTCACCTACAGAGCCTGCTTCAGGTCAGTCTTAATTTCTACAAGGCACACAGACAGCCAGGCTGTGTCTATTCGGCTGAAGCCGGTGCTTCTACTGAGCAGTGGTAACACTTGTCAGAAGCTTCCCTTCCCTTCCCTTCCCTTCCTTCCAAACCTGAAATGTTGTGGCTCCTGTTTTACTTTGGGCAGTGTAATAAGAAGCCAATCTGACAAATTTCAGTCAGGGAAACATGGTTTCCTCATTTCTAGAGAGAAAAGCTGAAAAGGCCCCTGGGAGCTCCTGGGTTTCTCAGTGTGTCCTCACTTCCCCAAGCCTGAAGCTTCCCGGCTCTGCCTGTAAGTTCTCCCCAGCGGTACAAGGGCACCTGTGGGTACTAGTGTGCACACAGGTGTCTCCTTCTCAACCTCCTCTACGGCTTGAGTTTTGTTAGCGAAGATATGTGATCTTGCATCCCCACTTACTGTCAGGATGTCCTCGAAATCTTCATTTTCTTTGCACTGCTGGAAGATATACTCCACTCCTAAGAAAACATCTCCCAAATTATAATCATCTGGTGAATGTGGCTGTGGAAATTCACCTGCTTTCAGGTTCTGAAAATGAGAAAACAAACTTGGAAGGCTTGTGAACAGCAGGCCCAACTACAAGAGCTCAGCTCATTTGTCTAAGAGAGGACAAAGGCCTCTTGATCACAGGATGCTCAAGCCACATGATGGAGGTGAAGTACCATTAACAAGTCTGAGGGGGTGAAATGCATAGTTATTGCACAATGGGCCCCACATACTTTGATTGATCTCATCAAGTTATTTACTTTCCATTTCTTTTGTCCTTTCCAAAGTAAGTCACATTCTATGTAGCCGAATTGGCATATGGACCAATCACATTCTTTCCTACTTGCCTGCATGCTTTTCCTGTTAAAGAAATCAATAAGGCGAACATTTTGGACACATTTTTACACTGTACCTTCTTCATCATTTGGATTTCTTTCTTTCTTTCTTTTTTTTTTTTTTTTGAAGACAGCCTTGGCTGTCCTGGACTCGCTTTGTAAACCAGGCTGGCCTCCAATTCACAGAGATCCGCCTGCCTTTGCCTCCCTGAGTGCTGGGATTAGATTAATTTCCGTAGGTGGGACAGTGTTAAGATTATGACATATACATACTTTAAGTCTTTCTAAGCACTGTTTACTATCAATTTGCTTTCCAAAAGGTTTATTCCAATTTTTGCTGCTAACAATAGGTGAAGATATTTAGGTAATGTTGCTTGTAGCCATCACAAGGTGTTTGTTGAAAATGTTTACCACTTTTTACTTTTCAATTTTCTATCCAAGCATTAATTGAGGTACACCTAAAATTGCAGAGGCCCTTTTAAAATTCCCTGATAAAACTGAGGGAGTGAGGGTAGTCCCTGCATGGAGAAATGTGATGTTTAGGTATGGATGTTAGTTATTAATGACTTAATGGGCATGGGTTATGGGTCATATTGCTTCACTTCTTTTATTTGCTTGTTTCTGAAAAAAATTTTTTTTTTTTTTTTTGAGACAGGGTTTTGGGCTGGAGAGATGGCTCAGAGGAAGAACACTGGCTTAAGTTCAATTCCCAGCAATCACATGGTGACTCATAATCATTTATAGTGAGATCTGGTGACCTCTTCTGGCATGCAGGCAGAACACTGTATAAAATCTTTGAGACAAGGTTTCTCTGTGTAACCCTGGCTGTCCTGGAAGTCACTCTGCTGACACCAGGCTGGTCCCGAACTCCACCCAAAATTCGACACTCCCTCTAGATAGGGGCTTGTTATGTGGCTCTGTCTGACCAAAGCTGGCTTTGAACTCACAAAGATGTGACTGCCCCTGTCTCCTGAATAGATGGGATTAAAGGCATGCACAGTCATAGCACGCCAGACTTCACTGCAGTTTTTGGGAAATTTCAAAGCCAAAGATAAGCATATCTGTAATTTAACAAGAATTATTCTGGAAGAAAGGTAGGCTGTATGTGAAGAACTCCCCCCCCCCTTTTTTTTACCTCATGAAATGGGAAAGAAAGCACATCAGTTGGGACATTTTTATTCCTGTAGATCCTATTAATGTGCTGAATATTCTCGTTGTCAACACAGATGATCCCCAGGTCAAATTTCTTCACTCCTAAAATACTCCTGACCATATCCATCTTCCTGCGAAGTGGCGCTCTTCTGATGGGGACCACCCGCTGCAGATTTTTAATCACCAAACTCATTTCGGGAAGAACACCCAGCCCTTTAAAAACGATTGGAAGGAACCTGTGGTTGAAGTTCGAGAAAAGACCCATCAGTACTAGAAAGTGATAAACTATGTAAGAATACACACGTACTCACAATAAAAACTTTATTCGGTGGAATTTATCGACAATTCTAAGGAAATTTACATGTACCATAGGAAACTATGTAAGAGAAGACTGGGCGGTGTGCGGAATCAGGTGCTTTGGGGTGCTTGCTATTAGGGTCAAGTGAGGGTTAGAGTGAGTGAGAAGGGGTCGCTGTGGGTCCAGAGACTCTCGGCCACCCAGGTAGGCCGATCGACGCACGAACTTCTACGCCACACTAGGGGAACTCGCCGCGCACTTACCGACGCCCGGGTAGCAGGCGGATCGCCCGCCGGAAGGACAATAGCAGCACACCCCAGACGGCGGAAGCTGGATGCGGAGGACCGGAAGTCGGTCCGTCGAATTTGATGTCCGTCGCGCACAACTAGGGGCCGGCCCCGAAGATCGGTTTGGTACAGTGCGGTGAACCTGGTGGCTTGTCCGGTGCAGATTGTGGGCCGAGCACGGCCACTTGCGACTTTGGCGGTACCGGGCGGACGCGCTCCTTCCGCGGCCTCCGCTGTTCTCTTGTGTTCCTGCCGAATTGCTGAAGGTCTCTGTCGGCCTTACGGCGGGTTTCCTAAGGTTTGTCAGCGTAGGGAAAAAAAACAAAACAAAATACCTGTTCTACGCCAGGGCAAGGCATCTCAAGTTCGAGTTACCGGGAGAAAAATGAGATGGTAGGAAACCAAAGCAGTAATATTTAAACAGTATTACAGTGTGGTTCTCTGGCCTTGGAAATCGCAAGAATCTGGCGTAAGTGATGTTTTTTTTTTCTGTCTTTTATTACTGAAAATTTCCGAGAAATTAGCAATTTGGTTAAAATGATTTGCATTTTTATTTTAATCTTAAAGGATCGGGCTTTAGCTAAACTTGATGGAGCACACCTGTGATCCCAGCGGTAGGGAGGCTGAAGCCCTTAAGGCTGTGCTTGACTGTTTAGTAAGTTTGAGGCAAGCCTGGGTTAAATGAGACCTTGTCTTAAAAAAAAAACAAAAAACAAGCCTTTAAACCCCCCTTACACCGTAATTTATTTGTACTCTCAGATAAATTGTACTGTCCAAAACAGGAAGGAAAAGCCTGTTGGTTCTGTGAGTGGTTGGCGTCCCGTCGTGGTCTTGCCTTTCAAATAACTGTCCTTGGAATATCTGTGATTTAAGACTTGTAGCAAAATATGCTGTGATGTCCGGAACTTTTGTTTTTCAGATGATACCAAGGATGAAGAATTTCCCCAAGCAGCAGACAGTTTAAGGAAGAAGGCTAGTTGTGTACAGACCATATTTATTGCCTTCAAATAATTGTGACGAAGATGAACCCAGTGAACCCCTTCAGTGGACAGCAGCCCAGTGCTTTTTCGGTGTCTTCTAGCACCACAGGAACATATCAGAGCAAGTCACCTTTTCGATTTGGCCAGCCTTCCCTTTTTGGACAAAACAACACACTAGGCAAGAGTCTAGGCTTTTCACAGGTCCCAAGCTTTGCAACAACCTCTGGAGTAAGTCATTCTTCCGCGTTGCCAACATTTGGACTCACCCAGACCTCAAGTGCTGGGCTTTTTACTGGTCTTGAATCCACACCCTCTTTTGCAGCTACTTCTGGGCCTTCAAGTTCATCTGTGCCCGGAAATACAGGATTCAGTTTTAAGTCACCCTCCAGTGTTGGGGTTTTCTCAAGTGGCTCTACTTTTGGGCCAGAAACTGGAGAAGTAGCAAGCTCTGGTTTCAGGAAATCGGAATTCAAGTTTAAACCTCTGGAAAATGCAGTATTCAGACCAATACTGGGGGCCGAGGCAGAGCCAGAGAAAACCCAGAGCCAAATTGCTTCTGGATTTTTCACATTTTCCCACCCTGTTAGTAGTGGATCTGGAGGCCTGTCCCCTTTTTCTTTTCCTCAGGTGACAAATAGTTCGGTGACTAGTTCAAATTTTATCTTTTCAAAACCAGTTACTAGTAATACATCTGCCTTTACCCCTGCTTTGTCTAACCAAAATGCAGAGGAAGAAAAGAGGGGACCTAAATCAGTATTTGGAAGTTCCAGCAGTAGCTTCACTACTTTCCCCATCACATCATCTGGATCTTTGGGGGAGCCCTTCCCAGCCAACAAAACAGGTATCCGTCAAGGATGTGAGGAGGTGGTGGAGCCCCTTCCTACGCCCCTTAAAGGATTAAAAAGGAAAGAGGACCAGGATCGTTCCCCAAGGAGACATTGCCATGAGGCAGCAGAAGACTCAGACCCCCTGTCCAGGGGAGACCATCCTCCAGATAAACGGCCGGTCCGCCTGAACAGACCCCGGGGAGGCACTTTGTTTGGTCGGACAATACAGGATGTCTTCAAAAGCAATAAAGAAGTAGGTCGCCTGGGCAGCAAGGAATCAAAAAAGGAAAGTGGCTTCGTGGAATCTGGGGAAAGTGACCACGCGGCTATTCCAGGAGGGAGTCAGCCCATCCTTGCACCTTCTCGCCTGTCAGCTGTGAATAAAGAGGAAGAAAAAGAAGGTAGAGATGAAAAAGAAGGTGAGTTCCGGGAGTGTACAACACAGTATACTTCAGTGGTAAGCTCTTGTATGTTTCCTGGTGTTCACTTGATTTAAGTCCCTGCCAGAATATTAGATCCTAACATAGAGCCTTGGGGCCCACCTTACAACTGTGAGCATTTACTTTGTACGTAGCAGTGACTCGTTTTGGTTAAAAGTGTTCTATCTGATGGACTTCTGTGTCTGCCTTCTGAATTCCAGATTCTCTCAGGGGAATGTCTGTGCGCCAAAGTAAAAGAAGTGAGAGCACAGACAGTCTTGGGGGCGTGTCTTCTTTAGAGTTCACCGCCATCCAGTTGAAGAACATCCCTGACTATCTCAATGACAGAGCCATCCTGGAGAAACACTTCAGCAAAATTGCTAAAGTTCACCGGGTCTTCACCAGGCGCAGCAAGAAGCTTGCAGTGGTGCATTTTTTTGATCATGTGAGTACTCCCAGCTTGCCTCTCCTTACTCTAGATTAGAACTCTGGGACTTTTTCTTTTCTTTTTTTTTTTTTTTTGTTTTTTTTTGTTTTTTGTTTTTTTGAATTGCAGAAGATCAAACCCAGGGATTTGAACATGTCACATAAGCGCTTTACCACAGAGCTGTGTTCTGAGTCCTGAGTCAGCTTGGTCACTTGAAAAAAAAACTTTTAAATTGTTCTTATTTTATGTGCATGAGTCTTTTGCCTGTATGTTTGTCTGTGTACCGCTTGTATGCCGGATACCCAGAGAGGCTGGAAGAGAGCATTAGAACTCCTGGAACTGGAATTACAGATGGCTGTAAGATGCCATGTGGCCATGTGGGTGCTGGGAATAAAATTCATTCCTCAGGAATAGCAGCTGATTATCTGTCCAGCTCCAACTTTGTCACTTGTAAACTTTTTTTCCCTTTTCATCTGTACGTTGTTTGCTTAATAGACTATAAGGAAAGCACTCAAATATCTCATTCTAGAATTATATATGTGTGTAAATATTTGTGTGTGGGGGTGTGGATCATGATATTAGAAAAGGGATCATGAAGGAGGAGGAAGAGCTCTTAAGGGAGGGCATGATAAAGAGGGTAATGGACAGGTGACCTTTAAACAGAAGGGAGACTGTTTTGGGGGACTATGGGGGAATATCGAGCAGGAACACAGGCAGGATGTAAAGGAAAGGATCACATTAGAATAAAGTATAATGATATGTATGTATGAAATACCATAATGAAACCCACTACTAGGTATGCTTACTGAAATAATTTTTTAGGAATCTCATTCTTCACTTGAGTGGGGATGGTGTTGTTTAACTTAGGAGTATGCAGGTTCCTGGAGAGTGCGGTGCTCTAGGGGAGTGCAGAGTGATTCCTGTGGAGTCTGCTTCCACTGAACCAGAATCCCTGGAGCTTCGTAGTATTTTTTTTTTTTTCCCCTCAAGGCAGCAGAGTTTCCCTGTGTAGCTCAGGATGTCCTAGAACTCACTCTGTGAACCAGGGTGGCCTCGAACTCTGAGAGATCTGCCTGCCTCTGCCTCCCGAGTGCTGGGATTAAAGGTGTACGCCACCTGGCTTGCATAGTAGTTTTAAATTTTTTTCTGTTTTTTCTTTTGTTTTATTTGGCTAAGTTCATGATTACTGTAAACATTCAAACAATACAGAGAAAAAGTCTCCAGTAATCCCATTCTCTAGAAAAAAAACTTGGGTTTGTAGCCAGCTTTCAGTGTGTATGTAAAACATTGGCTGTATGGTTTCACCCTGTGTAACTGTGTATCCTTATTATTTTTCTAAATATTCATATAGGAAGGTTAAATTACATAAGAATTTAAAAATGAGAAAGCATGTTCTCATAACTTAATTTTTACTTATTTATTTACTTGTTTATTATTGTGGGTGTGGTGTAGGGTCAGAGGCATATGTCTGGAGGTCAGACAACAGCTTTGTGTGTGTGTGTGTGTGTATGTGTGTGTGCCTTCGTGTGTGCATGCATTTAGGGGGTAGGAGCCATTAGTGTGCCATGGTGAGTACATCTGGAGGTCAGAGAACAACTTGTGGAGGTCCATTCTCCCCACTGTGTGGGTCCAGGAGATTGAACTCAGGTCTCTGGCATGGTGGTAACCACTTTACCTGCTCAGCCATCTTGCTGGATCTCTTATTTTTGAGTAGCCTCTTGTGTTTTCGTCGTTTGATTGTTCAGTTATGTTTTCTCTGGTCTCCATGTGTCCTCATACTTGATGGTTGTGAACTGTTTTTTAGGCATCAGCAGCCCTGGCCCGGAAGAAGGCAAAAAATTTGCATAAGGACATGGCTGTTTTTTGGCACAAGAAGAAAATAAGTGAGTTTTCAATTATTTTTTCCATAGTCTGCTGCTCCGTGCGGGGGCCTTTGACATCAAGTGTGAGCTCTTGAGGGCCAGTGGGATGGCTAGTTCCAGCTGCATTCTGTATCTCATGGTTGTTCTGTTGCAGGTCCCAGCAAGAAGCCCTTTTCCCTGAAGGAGAAGAAGCTTGGTGACAGTGAAGCCAGCCAAGGCATAGAGGATTCCCCTTTTCAGCATTCCCCTCTTGGCAAGCCCATAGTGAGGCCTGCAGCTGGCAGCCTCCTGAATAAAAGGTGGGATTTACCTTTCTCAGGTACTGTTCATGGTGAAGAGAAGTAGGGTAGAACTCTGACATTGGAGTATGGACATAGGGGCCATGGGGCAGGTCAGGGAAGAGCTGCCTTTGAATCCCCTCAGTGAGCATGCTCAGTGGGATGACAGCTGAGCACGTTGCCAGCTTTAGGGATGATTCTGTTTTGTTTTAATATTCCTCAGGACTAGTTTTTTGAGAAGGCCCTTTTTGGTGCAGGCTTAACTCAAACAGATTTTCTTAGAGGAAGCCTTATCATAAAGCTGCTATTTCTGCCCTGGATATTTATTTATTTTTTAGGAAAAAAATGTATTTAGCTGGATGGTGGTGGTGCATGCCTTTAATCCCAGCAGAGGCAGAGGCTGACAGATCTCTTGAATTTGAGGCCAGTTTGGTTTACAGAGAAAGTTCCAGGACAGCCAGGGCTACACAGAGAAACCCTGTCTTGAAAAACAAAAAACCAGAATATTCCTTTTTATTTTATCCGTATGAGTGTGTGTACATGTGTATATACACACCACTTAGGACAGTAGAGAATCCGTCTGTAGAGGGCTGCCCACTCCATGGGGAACATGGAATATGGTGCCATATGTGAATTGTTATTTTCCACCTACATCTCCTTGCTTGTCTCTCTCAGCCCCACACCCCTGGTATGTAAATGCACAGGTGATAACGTTCCCTTTTAAATGTCCAACTGAACTGAACGTGGCTGCGGTGGTGCACTTGGGAGGTTGAGTTAAGAAAGGTCAAAAGTTGATGACGAGCCTGGATGTATGAGACCCTGTTTCAAAAAACAAACAAACAAACAAAAACAACAACAACCACCCATGACCAACTGACCATAAAAATTGTGCATCCCTAGTTCACTTCTGATGGCTTCTGCAGGACTTTAGCCCTAGCTTTAGCACCTGGTGGTGGTGTGCTGGCACTTGGTGTGAGCTGGGTCGCTTCAGGCGACAGCCTGCCGTCGAGCAGTAAGCACCCGCATATCTGTGCGTCCTCAGTGCACCTGCTGCCACAGTTGCTTTCTCTTTTCAGAACAATTTTATTATAATTCTCTTATGTTTTGAAATTAAAAATTAATTGTATCGTGTTTATTAGTTAGCGTTATTATTGCTGCGATAAAACGCCATGACCAAAGCAAGCTGGGTGAGGAAAGGGTTTATTTGGCTCACACCAGCACATTGCTTTTCATTGTTGAAGGAAGTCAGGTCAGGAACTCACAGGGTAGGAGCCTGGAGGCAGGAGCTGATGCAGAGGCCGTGGAGGGTGCTGCTTCCTGGCTTGCTTGTCATTGTTTGCCCAGCCTGCTTTCCTGTAGAACCCAGGACCACCAGCCTGGGACCGCCCACAACATGGCTGGTCTCTCCCCCATCAATCACTAATTAAGAAAGTGTTCTACACTTTGCCTACAGCCTGATACTATGGAGGCATTTTCTTAATTGAGGCTCTGTGAAAGGACTTTTATTCCATTGTTTCAGTTGTTGTCTTCGAGTCTTACTGCATCTGTCTGCTAACCTAGGCCTAGTCTTAGCTTCTAGCCTCCGTACCATCTAATCTAGGCCTAGGATGTTTTCAGCCTCTGAGACTTACTGATTAATAAGCTCACCTGTTCTTTCTGAGCTCATAGCTGGCTAATTCAACTTAGCCTCTGAATTGCTCTGCTTGGCCTCAAACTAACTCCAGCAATCCTTTCTAATCATCCGACTCCTGCTCAATCTCTGGCTCATTCTGTCTTCACCTGTGTGTAGCTTGTTCTCTCATTCAACCTCTCCCAGTAAAACTGCCTCCTCTCGGCTCCCTCTTTTCAGATGACTTTAGCTTGTGTCAAGTGGACATTAAACCGTAGAGCACACCATGTTTACCCTTTTCCTTTCCTCCCTTTGGCCTTTTTCAAGTTCATAGCCTGTTTTTCTTGTTGAGGAGTGTGTGTGTGTGTGTATACATGTATATATTACGTATATATTTATATGTTGAGATATAAGCCTGTAAATAAATTCTGTACAAAAAAAAAAATCCCTAGAACTGGAGTTACAGAGAGTTGTGAGCTACCTGATATGGGTGCTGGCAACCAAAACTAGGTCCTTTGGAAGAGCAACAAGTGCTCTTAACTCTTGAGCGATCCCTTTAGTCTTGGTTTTATAATTGCTTGTAAACATGCATACATGTCATATCTACATGTATGTCTGAGACACACGTATGCAGTGCTCAGGGAGGCCAGAAGAGGGTATCAGATCCTTTGGAATTGTTACCAGACAGTTATTAGCCTCTATGTGAATACTGGGAACCGAAACTGGGTCCTCTGTAAGAGCAGCAAGTGCTCTCAATCACTGAGACATTTCCAGAACCCTTTCACTCTTGTTTTGTTGTATTTGAGACATGGTTGTATCTCTGTCAGACTGGCCTGGGTCCTCTGTGAGGTCAGCAAACATGATCTGCTGTACCATCTTTCTGTCCCCCTGCTCTTTCTTCCCAGACTGCCCTGGAATTCATTGTGTAGTTGAAAGTGACCTTGAACTCTCCTCATGTCCTACTCCCACTTCTCCACAATGAGCTGGGCAGTCACTACCACACCTGCTGTAGGAGGTGCTGCGGCTCCAGCTAGGGCTCTGTGCATGCTGGGTAAGCACTCTACCTACCGCGCTGCCTAGTGAGCTACCTTTACAACCCCTCATCTCTGGGCTTCCTTAGTTTGTTTTTTTGAGACAGGGTTTCTCTATCTAACTGTACTGCAACTCGCTTTGTAGACCAGTCTGTCCTGAGACTCACAGAGCTCCGCCTGCCTCTGCCTCCCTAGTGCTGGCATTAAAGGTGTGCACCCCCGTGCCCGGCCTCATTTTTGTTTTTAAAGTATGAAATATTTCAGAATTATTAAAAAGCCAATAAATCTTAACACTTTTGTTCTCAACACTGCCCTCCTTCCTAAGGTCTTGGTCATTGCTCAGCCCAGCCTCACATTACTGGTTCAAGCAATCCTGTGACAACCCTGAGCAGTAGTTTATTTTTTTCATTAAAAATGCAAAAAAACATAAACCACCTTATTTATTTAGGCTTTGTTCTTTCGGTTATTTTGTTTTATCTGGAAGGAGGGGAGTTAAGACAGGGTCTTAGCATGCAGCTCTGAATGTCCTAGAACTCTGTAGACCAGGCTGGCATCAATCTGGCTGTCTCTGCCTCTCTAGTGCTAGGATTAAAGTCGTGTGTCACAACGCCTGGCTGGCTCCTCTGGCTTTAATGCTGTATTTTGTTAGCTTTCTTTAGAGGGCCAAAAAGAAGTGAAAATGATCCAAGGACCCTGAATGTATTATTTTCTCTGTAGCTCTCCAGTGAAGAAGCCAAGTCTTCTAAAGATCCACCAGTTTGAGGCAGACCCTTTTGACTCTGGGTCTGAGGGCTCCGAGGGCCTTGGATCATGCGTGTCATCTCTTAGCACCCTCATAGGGACTGTGGCTGAGACATCTGAGGAGAAGTACCGCCTTCTGGACCAGAGAGACCGAATCATGCGGCAAGGTATGGTTCACAGACAGAAGTTCCAAGTTCCCTGGCAAAGTTGTGGGGAGACAGTTTCTGGGGAGCTCCACCACCTCTGAGTCTTAGGATTTCTGATATCTGGGGCATGGTATTACTATACTGTGGTCTTCCTGGAGGTGTGAGCTGTGTGTGTACCAGTGTGTGGTAAGTACTTGTGTTTATGTGTGGATGGAAAGATGTAGAGGAAATACGCTGAGAGGGAACAGGTGTCTGAAAGGCAGAAGTGGGAGGGGATGTTCAGACCTTGTTCTGAACATTGAACTGAAGGCGTTGCTCTCCAAGAATGTTAAATTAATATTACAGATATGCAGTACCCCATATGTACATGAAGATCTGTGTACTCTGTACAATTTTTTTTAATTCATTTTTATTTCATATGCATTGGTGGTTTGCCTGCATGTCTGTCTGTGTGAGGGTGTCAGATCCTCTGGAAGTCGAGTTACAGACAGTTGTGAGCCACAATATGGGTGCTGGGAATTGAACCCGGGTCCTCTGGAAGAGAAGCCAACACTCTTATCCTCTAAGCCATCTCTCTAGCCCCTACAGTTTTTTTTTCTTAATTTTTACCTGTATAAAAATTTTTTACAGCTATCAAGCTCCTCAAATCTCCTGAGTGCTGGGATTGTACATTTCTATTACACCCGGCAGGATTTTCTTTTTAAAAGCTGTGAATAATTGTAATAATCACAGAGCTTTTTAAAAAATAGTAACGAAATTGCCATCATCATTTATAGAATTGGCGATTTTTACATTTCCAATAAACTTATTGTCTTTGTTAGGGTTTCTATTGCTGCAATGAAACACCATGACCAAAAAGCAAGTTGAGGAGGAAAGGGTTTATTAATTTGGCTTACACTGTTATTACTGTTCATTATAAAAGATGTCAGGACAGGAACTCAAAATGGGAGGAACCTGGAGGCAGAAGCTAATGCAGAGCCCATGGAAGAACACTGCTTACTGGCTTGCTCAGCCTGCTTTTTTATAGAACCCAGGACCACCAACTCAGGAGTTGTTTTACCCACAGTGGGCTGGGCCTTCCCTATCAATCGCTAATTAAGAAAATGCCCTACACTGTAGGGCCTACAGCCAGATCTTATGGAAGCCATTTATTAATTGAGGTTCCCTCCTCTCAAATGACTTCTAGAATACTTGCTTACAAGGAAAATTTTGCTCAGTCTCACATGTTGGCAATCCCAGAACCTGCCATGATCATATTCTTCTGCAACCCTAGCATTCTGGAAGCAGGGGCAGGATAGTACAGTCTGGTCTACACAGTGAATTTTAAGATAGCCTGAGTTATGTAGTGGTACCCTGTCAAAAAGCAAAATTAAAAACAAAAACGTTCAAATAAGCTCATACTAAGTATTACAGGTTTTATTGTTGTTTGTTTTTTCAAGATAGGGTTTCTCTGTGTAGCCCTTACTATCCTGGATTCCCTTTGTAGACCAGGCTGGCCTCAAACTCACAGAGATCCACTTGCGTCTGTCTCCGAAGTGCTGAGATTAAAGGTGTGTGCTGTTGTGTCCAGCCCACAAATTTACTTTGTGATTAAATCCCTGCACCATGATTATTTACCACTGAGGTCATGTTAAGAGTTAAAGAATGCTGGCAGAGCATATGTCTATAGGTGAGAGTGATGTCATGCTACATCTGCTTTGAAATTTTGTTTTTTTAATTTTATGTGTACAAGTGTTTTCTCTACATGTATGTCTGTGTACCACTTGTGTGCCTGATACTCAGGAAGGCCAGATCCCCTTAAAATGGAGTCAGACAGTTGTGAGCCGCCCTATGAAAAGTAAACCCCTAGGTTCTCTAGAATTAAGCCTAGTGTTCTTACCATCTGAGCCATCCCTCCAGTTTCTGTCTTCCATCTTAGGTCTGTAGTGATCGTGTTTGATTGTTGGGGAGGGGTATAGCCTTGGCGAGGGTTTCTTGTGAGCTGAGATACCCATTGCCTGGCAGGATGGCTAGTGACTTTTTTTTCTTTTTAGCCTATTTGGGTTTCTTATACCTGTACCTCCCTTCTCCACCCCAATTCCTTCCAACACGAGGTAGGAGAGAAAGGTTAGTTGGGAGAGAGCTCGTAGGTCTCTTCAGTTACTTCCTGCTGGTTAGGGTCATCGGGCTCCTTGGGGCAAGTCCAATCTTGATAGTCAGGATATCTCCAACTTTTTCTCTGAAAATGCAACAGTAGCAACCAGGATCGACAGGGGACAGTAGCTGCTGCCTTCTTTCAGATGCCCCTGTTCCTCTCTTGGCTCTGCCATTTATTCCCTCTCGGAGGCCCCAGAATTAAACTATCTGCAACTGGCAAAGATCACACTCCTCTCAGAGCCTACACAAGGCAAAAGAGTCTGCTGCTGTGGACAGTCTGAAGCAGCCCCATATCCCACACCTGGAATTAAAACAAAAACAGATAAGACCAGGGTCTCATAGTCTACCCAGACTGAACTCGCTATGTGTCCCAGGCTGGCCACAAATTTAGGATCCTCTTGGCTCAGTGCTGCATGCTGGGATTGGATTATAGGCAGTTTTTGTTGTTGTTATTGTTTGTTGTTGTTTTATGAAACTACATTTCTGTGAGTTCCTAGCACTCATGCGGTACATGCACCCTTACTTTTGGCTTGCTGTTGCTTTAGCTCGGGTGAAGAGGACTGATCTGGACAAAGCAAGGGCGTTTGTTGGGACGTGCCCTGACATGTGTCCTGAGAAGGAGCGGTACTTGCGGGAGACCCGGAGCCAGCTGAGCGTCTTCGAAGTTGTCCCAGGGACTGACCAGGTAGAACTCTATGTGACCTAATGAGCTCTGCTCTGCACTTTGTCATTGTTGTGGTTTTGGTTTTTTACAATATGTTTATTTACTCTGTAAGTGCATATGCGTGTGCACATATGCCACAGAGAACATATATACGAGGGTAATTTACAAGAGCTGGTTCTCTCCTCCCACTATGTGGGTTCTGAAGATTGAATTCAGGTCATCAGGCTTGAGTTCAAGTGCTCCTACCCTCACTGAGCTGTCTCAGTGGGCTCCTATTGTTTTGGTTTTTTCTTTTCTTTTTCTGTTTTTGAGACAGGGTCCCTCTATGTACTCTTGGTTGTCCTGGAACTCACTCTGTGACCAGCTGGCCCAGACTCAGAGACGAGCTGCCTTTGCTTCTGAGTGCTGGAATTGAATGTTTGCCACCACCACCCGGCGATATTTTTGTTTTAATTTTTTACTTTTTTCTTTGTAACCATTAAGTGACTGTATCAAAGGGCATGACCTCTCCTGAACTTGAGTTAGTTTGTGTTCTGAGTGGTTTGCCAAGAAATTTGCATCAGTCTCCATCTTGTGCCTTTCAGTTTGGCTTGTGGGCTTCTTTGCTTGACCCAGGGTCCCCAGCCCAGCAACATCTGTCACCATAGACCCAGGCCATCTGACCCACAGAGCAGCCAGCAGATAACCCGGGCCCACAGCTGCAGACATCCCTGTTACTTCTTTTCTTTTCTTTCCTTCCTTCCTTCCTTCCTTCCTTCCTTCCTTCCTTCCTTCCTTCCTTCCTTCCTTCCTTCCTTTCTTTCTTTCTTTCTTTCTTTCCTTCTTTTTCTTTCTTTTTATTTTTGGTTTTTTGAGACAGTGTTTCTCTTTGTAGCCCTGGCTATCTGCGAACTCACAGAGATCACCTGCCCCTGCCTCCCAGAATGCCAGAATTAAAGGTGTGCACCACCATGCGGACTTCTGTCATTTTCTCTGTCTGTCTGCTGCTTTCAAGTGGAAGGGGGAACTGCGGCCCCTTGGGTGTGAAGTTTGGACCTGCCCTGTCAGGTGTTGGCCCACAGAGCCCTGCTTGGTCCTCACTACCCACCTCTATTTCATTTATGGTCTAGTGCTCTAACGGGATGTTTGAACACAGCTGAGATGTTTTCTGCTGCTCTACCTGTTACCTGTGTGTTGGGGTGGGCCGATGTGTCTTCACTTACATCCTTGTTCCTGTGACAGCCTCAAGTTTCTTAATTTACAGTGTCCTTAAAATCTGTGACCTTTAACAGAACGTTTTCATTTTAAAAGTCTATTCTCAAGCATTTGTCTCACA
The DNA here is from genome assembly GCA_028658305.1 of Pachyuromys duprasi. NCBI lineage: Eukaryota > Metazoa > Chordata > Mammalia > Rodentia > Muridae > Pachyuromys > Pachyuromys duprasi. The sequence goes on from CM053756.1 coordinate 49,440,406, forward strand.
TATGTATGTGATTTCCTCCTGCATTTTAAGGTCCAAAACCCTCCCATGAAGCAGTGTGTCCCTACTTCTTGCCCCAGGTGGACCATACAGCAGCCGTGAAGGAGTACAGCCGGTCCTCTGCGGATCAGGAGGAGCCTCTGCCACATGAGCTGAGGCCCTCAGCAGTTCTCAGCAGGACCATGGATTACCTGGTGACCCAGATCATGGACCAAAAGGAGGGCAGCCTTCGGGACTGGTATGACTTCGTGTGGAACCGCACGCGGGGTATACGGAAGGTATGACTGCCTCTAGTCGAATAACTAGGAAATGCATTTATATTCACAAATTGAACTTTAAAAAAAAATTATTTATTATGAATACAGTGTTCTGCCTGTGTGTACGCCTACAGGCCAGAAGAGGGCAGCAAATGTCATAGATGGTTGTGAGCCACCGTGTGGTTGCTGGAAATTGAACTGAGCACCCCTGGAAGAGCAGCCAGTGCTTTGCGGGGTTTTTTTGTTTTGTTTTGTTTTGGGTTTTTTTTGTGGTTATAAAGAGGTTTATTATGAGAAAGGTGAAAACTCAGACAGTGGGAGAACTTAGAAGAGAGAGGAGAATACAGCGTGGGGAGGGAGACAAACAGAAAATCAGAGGGACAGACAGAGAAAAGGAGGAGAGCGGCCAGTATTCTTGACCTCTGAGCCACCTCTCCAGCCCCACAAATTGAACTTTTAATTTTTCGTTTTGCACAGATATTTTTATCTGAAACAAAAACAACTTTATTTGAGCCATTACAAAACTGTATTTGATTGTGTTTTGTGGGGTTAGTTTCAAGTTGCAATGTAGTTCAACTCATAACCGTAATTTTTTTCAAAGTTGGCTTTTCATGGATCATGTGTGTATGTGGCTTCTTTGAGTAATCAATGGATGTGTGCACATATAATCTTCTCCTGTAAATTGAACCAGGACATCACGCAGCAGCATCTCTGTGATCCTCTGACGGTGTCTCTGATCGAGAAATGTACCCGATTTCACATTCACTGTGCCCACTTTATGTGTGAGGAGCCCATGTCCTCCTTCGATGCCAAGATCAACAATGAGAATATGACCAAGTGTCTACAGAGTCTGAAGGAGATGTACCAGGACCTGCGGAACAAGGGTGTTTTCTGTGCCAGTGAGGCAGAGTTCCAGGGCTACAATGTCCTGCTCAACCTCAACAAGGGAGACATTTTGAGGTTTGTTTTCAGTCTCAGAACTCGGGCTTGATGTATGGAAAGTCCATACTGCAGTCAGCACACTGAGCCAGGAGTAAGCGATGGGAGCAAGTACTGAGGCCTGTATCACCCCTCACGTTCGTTCCTGAGAGGGATCCTGAGAGGGTAGGAGACCAGGCTACGTATGCTAGGAAGCCCCTAGTTGTTAGCAGCTCAGTTTCCAGAAAGTGTTGTCAGTAGAAGGAAAAGTTAAATGAAATTCAGTGTGGATAAATTACTGGAGTGAGTGAATTTGAAATGCTGGCTTGATATTTCATAGACCTTTATATGAGAAATATGGGAAAAACAGGTAGAGAGTGATAAAGGAATACCAGACATTTTTTGGCCTCCTTGTGTGCATATATGGGTGCATATAAATACATAGAAGTTAGGTTTTCTGTTAGGCTTTTTTTTTTTTTTTAAACGCAGCTGTCAATTAGTTGGCATTACTTTAAAATGTTTTTTTTTTTATGATTGATGGTTTTAAATTGTTTCTTTTTTGTTTGTTTGTTCTTTTTTTTTTTTCAAGACAGGGTTTCTCTATGTAGCCTTCACTGTCCTGGACTTGCTTAGTAGACTAGGCTGGCCTGGAACTCACAGATACAGAGATCCGCCTGCCTCTGCCTCCCTGAGTGCTGGGATTACAGGTGTTGCCACCTTGGCTGGTGGCTAACTTGGTTCTTAAACTTGTTTATCATCTTTTATTTATTCTTTCTTTAGGTAGGTGTCCTTGAACTCACTCTGTAGCTCAGGGGTCCACCTGCCTCTGCCTCTGCCTCTGCCTCTGGAGTGCTGGGATTAAAGGCTCATGAAACCATGCCCAGCTGTTTATCATCTTGTTCAGATTTTTAGTTAGTATTAATTTTAACTGTGTATAGTATGTGTCTGCGTGTAGGCATGTATACATGAATGCAGGTTTCTGTAGAGGCTGGAAGAGGGTGTTACCTATCCTGGACCTGAAGTTAAAGGCAGCTGTGAGCCACCTGACATGGGCCCCAGGAACTTATTTGGGTCCTTTGCAATAGTAGCAAGTGCTTTTAACCTTTGTACCATCTCTCCAGCCTGAAATCCTGTCAGAAGTTCAAGGTTGTCTTTGGCTACCTAGTGAACTGGGGATACAGAAGAGTCTGTCTCAAAAAGACTGTTGCGCATCATTTGAGTGTGAGAATGCAGCTCTGTTTGTGGAACTTAGATTTCAGTGGTGTGTGTCATCATTCAGACTCACTGTCGCTGAGATCCAGTTAGTTACCTGTGGGCGAAAATCAACATTCTGACCGTTTTGCCTTCGTGCAGAGAGGTGCAGCAGTTCCACCCTGACGTCAGGAACTCCCGCGAGGTGAACTTCGCTGTCCAGGCTTTTGCTGCTTTGAACAGTAATAACTTCGTGAGGTTTTTCAAACTGGTCCAGTCGGCTTCTTACCTGAACGCGTGCCTGTTACACTGTTATTTCAATCAGGTGAGCAGAATGCTGCGGCAGCACAGGAACAGAAACAGTGGCTGCTGTAGTGTTGAAGTGCTTCTCCATTCTGCACCCCCCCCCTTTTTTTAATTAATTTTTATTTTATGTGCATTAGTGTGAAGGTGTCAGATCCCTTGGAATTGGCATTGCAGGCAGTTGTGAGCTGCCATGTGGGTGCTGGGAATTGAACCCGGGTCCTTTGGAAGAGCAGACAGTGCTCTTAACCATTGAGCCATCTCTCCAGCCCCTCCTGAGGTCTTCTAAGCAGGCAGCAGGCAACTCGTGAACTGTCACAGACTGGCAAGATATGGCTAGTTTAACCTTGTGTGACGGGGTTCTGTGGATCTGCACCAGGAGAGGCCATGCAGTGAAGCACGGTTCTGTGGCTCACAGAAATCTTTGGAATGACAGGTTGAGTCCAACAGTACCGTTGCTCACGTACTCACTTTTGTTCCGTTTTCTGTGTCCACACTCTCTAGCTCTAGCAAATAATCTTTGACCAGTTTGCTTCCTGTTGTCAGATTTGACTATTACCAGCACACCTGAAATTCTGGAACAAATCTTAGGGGATTTGTGCATTCATCAGGTGGAACTTACAGGGGCTTTTTGTTGTTGGATTTTTTTGGGGGGGGGTGTTTTTACAGTTTATTTGTCCTCTCCTTAGAATTTTATAGCATTACAGCAGATCAGGTCATCGCTACTCCTTTTGCCATTATCCAATCTCCAGGTCACTTTTTGCCAGCGCCAATGTTGGCCTTTGCAGCCTCCCAGACCTCCTTCATTCTCTTCTTTCCTTCCTTTCCCTGTTTTCTAGAGGTCTTTTCCTTCTCATAAAGGCCATGTCTTTCAAGTCTGTGAGAGACGTAAAGGCTCTTTGCATAATCCAGAGTCGTGAAGCAAGCCAAAGTCAGTCCCTTCTCAAGTGTTTTAATTCCAAGTGTGATCTGGGGCTGTTTTGCACATTGCAGCTACTTCAAACGTCAGTGACCATTTGTTTCCTCTCAAGACTGTTTGTTAGTCATGACTTTCTGGTCCAGATCACTACTATGTCATTCATGATGGTGGTTGTCCCTGAGCAGCCAAGGAGGAAGAGAGTAGAATTTTTCAAATGAGTACTGCTACTCTAACGTTGGCTACTATGGGTAACTGTAAATAAGTAAAGCCTGGATTTTATTTGTGAAGACCTTTCTGTTGGCAGTGGCCTCTGTGGTCCTTCCATTTTAGGCCTCTTCTTCTTGCTCTTTTAGCCTAGCTGTAGCTACCACCGTGCCCTCCTGTTTCCCTGTCTAGGCGAAGCTCACCCTTATCTCCCAGTGCTCCTGTTTCCTCAGACTGCCTTTCTTCTTTGTTGCACAAAGTAGACTTTTCTGTCTTTACCACCTTTAGCTTTGCTCTCTTTTCTAACATGGTAGCACTGTGGGAATGGGAATTGTGTTGGTTCTGTTTGCATTGTGCTCTGAGCAGTAAGAGCACAGCCAGGCACATGTGTGCTCTTGGGAGTGTTGTTGATAGTTAATGAGCACCAGGAGAAGACAGATAATGTAGGCACCCAGAGGCCCAGAAACCTAAGTACGTTTTTAAGATTTTTGTGTTTCTTTTGTTGTCATATTTATGTATTTGTTGTACTGCTATGAAACAGTTTTGTCTTCATATGTAATTTCATGTCTTGTAGTTTCTCTCCCATTCCATATATTCTCAAAGTTTCAGTACCTCAGCCACAGCTGATTCAGGAGTTGCCGGACAGTTTGTTTTCATGTCCTTTTGTTGGTAGATATATTCTAGTTTTTCTTTTTCTTTTTTTAATTTATTTTATGTACATTCGTGTTTTGCCTACATGTGTGTCTGTTGGATCTCCTGGAACTGGAGTCACAGGCAGCCTTGAGCTGCCTTGTGGGTGCTGGAGATTGAACTCAGGTCCTCTAGAAGAGCAGTAAGTCAGTGCTTTTAACCGCTGAGCCATCTCCCCAGGCCCTAGTTTTTCTTATAAATAAAACTCCATCCCCATCTTTTTCTTTGGGACTGTTTACATAGTATTCTTTCCTGAGTATCTGACTGTCAGCCCAGGTTCCTCATTGGTTGACTGCCTCCACAGGAACTGAGCTCATGGTTGTGTGGCTTGTTGTCTATGGCCTTCCTCTAAAAGGGTTTCTCTCTGAGCTTGATTTGACATGACTTCTTTCAGATCCGTAAGGATGCCCTCCGGGCACTCAATGTTGCATACACCGTAAGCACACAGCGCTCTACTGTCTTCCCCTTGGATGGTATTGTCCGCATGCTGTTGTTCAGAGATGGCGAAGAGGCGACAAACTTCCTCAATTACCATGGCCTCACAGTAGCTGATGGGTAAGAGCCAGACTGCACCTGCGGACTTTCCTCTTCTCTGTGCTTTCCCCACACCTTTTCTTTCCTAACTCTGATAAAGGTCTTGCTGGGCCTTTGAGGAGGCCTCTTCTGTGTATTCCTTCCCTGCTGTGAAACTAGGGGTCTTTCCAAGGCACACATTTTTTTGTTTGAGAACAGGTCTCACGGTGCAGCCTTGGCTGGCTTGGAACTTGCTGGCCTCAAACTTGCAGAGATCCACCTGCCTCTGCCTCCTGGGTACTAGGATTAAAGGTGTGCACAACCAGGGATTTGGGAATTAAAAGAATCAGATGAGTCTTTTTTATTCCCAAATCATTGTTTTTCATCAGTTACCAGAGAAACTTTACCTAAAGATAAAGACTTTTCTATTTTGTTCTTTGAAGATTGCCTTTGTTCAGCCATGTTTGGCCCCTACACAATTGATAACAGAGCTGGGAATGCCAGTAGGCTATGTCAGGGTATTCTGTACCTGAAGTCAGGGTTTTTGAGACTGTGCTCATCAACTATCTCCCAACAAATAGCACCACTGCACTCGTCGTTCCGTGTTTGTGTTTCCTCGGCCCTCCTGCAGCTCTGCCTCCTCTAGCCTCAGGAGGACTGTGGCTTTGAGTGGGCTGCTGTCACTGAAAGAGGAGCACAGTGTCGTTCTATTCATGGCTGTTTCTGTCCTGGGTCTGGTGATTCCTCGAGACCGGAAGCTTTCTCTTCTCATGTCTGTCCATTCTTGCTTTGATCAGGGGATCTAGTAGTTGGGTTTGAGGAGGCACAGCTGTCTTGTTTCCCTGCTGACTCCTCTCTGTGGGCTCTTTGTGGTCTGGGTAGCTGTGTGGAGCTGAATCGGTCGGCATTCTTGGAACCAGAGGGGTTATCCAAGGCCAGGAAGTCAGTGTTTATTTCCCGGAAGCTGATGGTGTCAGTTGGAGAAGTCGTGAATGGAGGGCCACTGCCTCCCGTCCCTCGCCATACGCCTGTGTGCAGCTTTAACTCCCAGAATAAGTATGTTGGAGAGAGCCTGGCTACAGAGCTGCCCATCAGCACTCAGAGACCCGGTGTAGACACAGCAGGTGAGTGAAGTTGTTGTGCGTTTACCTCTTGGAAGCCTCCCTGTCCCCAGAAGATTCTTGTCTGTGTTTGGAGGCCTGGCTTGTGGCCAGATGCTTACATATCTCTTACTTTGTCTGGATTTGGAGTTTTGTATGGAAACCATGTTGCAGTTTCCATCCAAAGCATGTATCATTACCCAGTGCCCTGTACCCTTAGGGTTGATATTGAGGGCGATCCACTCCTTATATGGATAACTGCGCTGTCCTCCCGCAGAGGTTGTGGTTATGTGGTCCTGGTAGCAAGTACCTTTAGCCCCTGTGTGTTCCTTCCTAGGTGGCGGGAGAGGAGAGGAGTGTGGCGCAGAGGTGGATGCACCACCGTTGGCTGTCCTCCCACAGCCGCCTCCTGTACCATCCTCCACATCAGTGCTTCATGTCACACCACTGACCCCAGCCGTGGCACCCAGCCTTTTCCAGTCCTCCATGCAGCCAGAGCTGGTGCCTCCAAAGCCCGCACCTGTGTACTCTGATTCGGTAGGGTTCTTCACATTCAAGCTTCATGAAGTCTGAATATTCTATGTAGGGGGACTGTGTTGCCTGGTCTCGTTAGATAGGAGACAGAGCCAGGAAGGTGAGGGAGAGGATGGACTACCCAGGGTCATAGCCTCAGGTGACCGAGGTAGGGCCACTGCCTTCAGGGCAGTGCAGAAGCCCCATCTTCATCAAAGCAGCCAGAACTGCGCTTGAATGGTTCCTACCACAATATTAGGTGAACCTGGCATGGCTGTTCTGACTGAGGTCAGTGCGTGCTCACGTATGACACCCAGGGAATGGACTTACCAGGGCTATGGGGTCCCAGCACTGCTTTGTGCCTGTAGGCAGAGGGTGGCTTTGTTTTTGAGGAGAGCTTGTCTGTTGCACAAGTGAGGACTTGACTGTATCTCACTGGCCTCTCAGGCAGATGCTGGACATTAGCCCTACTGGAGGGTCAGTGAGTCTTGAGGAAAAGCGTAAAGGTCACAGAAATTGAGTGAACAAGAAATGATGTATAAAGGCGCTGTTGAGGCCACCTACAGGGCAGTCAACAGCGGGCTTGCCCTCTCCCCTCTGGAAAGCACCTTTCATGTTGCTCAGAGATCTTCCCGAAGAACTGCACCGACCTTGCACTAAGGTCCCTGTGCCTTACCAGGAAAACCTTCACAAATGTCCACTAAGAGGTCTTCACCCAAGACGTCTGCCTTGGCAGACAACCTGGTTGAACCCTGTGCTGGTGTCTCCTTAGGACCTGGTGCAGGTGGTGGACGAGCTCATCCAGGAGGCTCTGCAAGTGGACTGTGAGGAGGTCAGCACTGCCGGGGCAGCCTACGTGGCTGCAGCTCTGGGGTGAGTGGCAGCTGACATGCCAGCCTTGCCTGCTCTGTTGATGTTTGCTCTCTGGGTACAATCATGCTCTTCTTATAAAGCTGTTCTCATTTATCCGCAAGACCCAGTTCTATGGGGTTAAGATCCACAGGGCCAGTTTCCAGGCCTTTCACCTCACTGAGGCCTAAATGTTTCCTCTGTTCTGAGTGGGTGTAGTTTCTCCAGTTTCTGACCTATATTTATTAGCATGTGATTTCCATTTGTGATCCTTTTTTCAAATGATTCAGATTTTATTTATTAATCATTTGCTTATTTTAAGTTTTATGTATTTGAGTGTTTTGCTTGCCTGTATGTGTGTGTGCTCCATGCATGCCTGGTGCCTGCAGAGGGCGGAAGAAGGCGTCAGCTCCCCTGGAACTGGAGTTACAGGTGTTGTGAGGTGCCATGTGGGTCTAGAAGAAAAACAGTTCTCTTAAGCCCCAGCCTTGGATTTGTTTTTGAGAGGGATGAGGAGCCTGGCTTTCAAGACAGGATTTCATTATGTAGACCACGTTGGCTTCCATCCAAGAGATCAACCTGCTTCTGCCTCCCTAGAGCTGGGACTGAATCTACACCCCACCATCCCCAGCCCGCAGCCCTGAGTTCCTGACCTGCTCCCCTTAGCCTCCTAGACACTAGGATTGCAGGAATGTTCCGCCATGTCCAGGGTAGTGGTGGCTCTTCCTGTCCCTCCCATTCTTTGTGACATGAAGTACTATCTCACGAAAAATTCAACTTGGATCTCTCTAATGAGTAATGGTGCTGGTCCTTTTTCATGTCCTTACTGCTCATCTATGTACCTTTTTCTAGAATCATAAATAAGTTGTTTTGCAGTGTTTACCTGAGTATTTGTGGTTGACTTGTAGGGATTTTCTCATGTTGTAGATGTTAATCCCTTATCAAACACAATTTACATGTATTTTCACTCTCTGGGTTGTCTTTTTCTTTTTTTGGTTTTTTGAGGCAGGGTTTCTCTGTGTAATAGCCCTGGCTGTCCTGGATCCACTTTGTAGACCTGGCTGGTCTTGAACTCACAGAGATACACCTGTGACTGTCCCCCACCCCCACCCCGCGTGCTGGGATTAAAGGCGTGCACCACGTGCCTGGCTGCCTTTCTTTTTTTCCCCTTTTCTGTTTCAGCCTCTACCCCCCAAGTGCAGAGATAGTAGGATTGTAGCAGCATGCGTGATATGTGCAGTGCTGAGGCTTGAGCCCAGGGCTTTGGGCATGGTGCCTTAGACCAGCACTCTACCAACTGAGCTTTGGCCCCAGACCTTGGATTATCTTCTCTCTCTCTCTCTTTCTTCAAAATAGCCTTGGCTGGGTAGCCTTGGCTGTCCTGGACTTGCTTTGTAGACCAGGTTGTCCTTGAACTCACAGAGATTCGCCTGCCTCTGCCTCCCAGAGTGCTGGGATTCCAGGTGTGCACCACCACACCCAGCATCTTTTCATCTCTTAATAATATCTTTAATGCACAAAACATTCCAATTCTTAAGTACTCTAATTTTTCTAATTTGTTGCCTATGCTCTTAGGGTCTTATCTAAGAAATTGCTGCCAAATCCAGTGTCATGCAAACACTCGTGTTTTCTTCTGCAAGTTTTATATCTTACAGTTTTTTTCTTTGTTTTGTTTGTTTGTTTAGACTGGGTTTCACTCTGGAGCCCCGGCTAGGCTGGTATGTAGACCAGACTGTCGTGGAAATGTTCAAACAACTCTTAGGGGCTAGAGTTGTAGTTCAAATGGTTTGTGTCCTTAATTTAACCATATTAGGGCTTCTTTCTCATTTTTGAATCTAAGCAACACACCTTATAAAACTAGTTTACTATTTCATTTACAAAAATAAAATTATTTACAATAAGAGATGTAATAAGCCTACTTCTATATTTTTTACTTGGTTTTTAAACTTGTTTACTCTTTGATCACCATTGTAAATTATATCTTTTGAGCTATGTAATTTCAAAAGCCACAGTTTTTTGTGGTAATACGTATGTATACACACCGTATTAAGATACTTAATTGCTGCTGTGTGAGGTAGTAAGTATAGTTGTTTTTGTTTTGTTTTGTTTTTTATTGTGGATGCTACTTTTCTAAAAGATTTTTATTTTTATTTATTAGTAATTATTGTTATTTCAGATTACCATATTAGCACAGCATGAGCCATGTTGCCAACCCCTGATTGTTTTTCATGTGTTGAACTATCTCTACATTCCAGAAAGAAATCTCATGTGGCTTACTTTTCATCTGAGTTTGAGTGCCGTCTGCTTTGTTTTGTTCAGTGTCTCTAATGCTGCTGTGGAGGATCTGATAACAGCTGCAACCACAGGCATTCTGAGGCATGTCGCAGCTGAAGAAGTGTCCATGGAAAGGCAGAGAAGAGAGGAAGAAAAGCGACGGGCTGAAGAGGAAAGGTGAGTATGTCCTGCTCCTATAGCTGGGCATCAGGGTCAGTTTGTACCAGTCCTGACCTCTGATACCCCTCTTGCTAGTCACTGTTACCATCTGTCCCTTGTTGGGCCATTCAGCACCTCATGATTTGACTGAAGGAAGGGCATGCAAGTTTGTGTGCGTGCATGCATGCATGCGTGTTGGGAGTGGATGACATATGTATGGGAATGTAGGTTTCTTTGGAGGCCAGGAAAGGGTGTTAGGGCCCTGCGGTAGTTACAGGCAGTTGTAAGCTGTTCCATGTGGGTGCCTGGGACCTGAATTCAGGTTCTTTTCATTTCTTTTTTTTTTTACACAGGGCTTCTCTGTGTAGTCTTGGCTGTCATGGACTCGTTTTGTAGACTTGTGGCTTCAAGCTCACAGCGATACCCTGCCTTGCCTCCCTGCGTGCTGGCATTATAGATGCCTGCGCCATCATGCCTAGCTGCACTTGGCATTCTTAACCACTGAACCGTCCCCCCACCCCTCATTCATTTTGATTCATCAGTATAATCTTTGTGCTTTTTTTTTTTTTTTTTAACCCATAGGCTGAAGCAAGAGAGAGAACTGGCGTTAACCCAGCTGAGTGAGGGCCTGGCTGCAGAGCTGACAGAACTCATGGTGACAGAGTGTGTGTGGGAAACCTGTACTCAGGAGTTAAAGTGAGTAACGTGCTGTTGTCCTGAATGCGGGATTAGGAGTGGGAAGGAGGCACTGTGGCCAGGCTGATTGTAAGATAGGTGTGTATAACAGGGTCTCTCTTTGTAGCTCTGGCTGTCAGGCTGGCCTTGGCTTCGGACATGCAGAGCTCCATCTGCCTGCCCTTCCAAGTGCTGACATTAAAGGCACATACTGTCATGCCCATGAGAAGCTTGTCTTTTAGACAGTCACAAATAACGTGTTGTTCTAATAGGGAGGCCCTCTGCCTCAGTCTTCTATCACAGACCTTGCATGAGGCAAGAGATGTGTCTGTTAGCAAATTTAGAAGCAGAACATTTCTGTACTAGGCCATGCACTGTTATTTTTCAGGGAGGGGAACCTTTCTAAAACTTCTGGTGTATGTTAGAGTTCTTTGGACTTTTCATTCAAGAGTTTTAATCATGTCAGTGAGTGTCGGGAAAGGAAGGGTGCCGGTTGAGAAGGGTATCTGTCCTGTGTTCCCCTGAGGTGGCATGATGGTGGTGGACCACAGGGCACGGCAGCTCCCACCACAGAGGCAGTGCATTTTCAGTTGATGGTACTTCCTGTTGCTATTAGTTGGTAGCCTGTTTCTCTCATTGCTATAAGGAAGAGAGCTCACAGAATATTGGCAGATATGTCTGTTCTTTGAGGCAGGGTTATACTTTGTAACCCTGAATGTTTTAGCACTTACTATGTAACTCATGTTGGTCTTGAACTTGTGGTTATTCTCCTATGTCAGCCTCCCATGTACTGGGATTAATTTAGTATGTTGGTTTTTTTTTTTTTTTTTTTTTTTTTTGAGACAAGCTCTCACTATGTATTCCTAGCTGGCCTGAAGCTCACTTTGTAGACCATGACTGAGAGCAACTTGGTCAGGAAAGGGTTTGTTTGGCTTACCCTGCTACATCACAGCTCATTATTGAAGGAAGTCAGGACAAGAACTCAAGGCAGGAACTGAAGCAGAAGCCATGGAGAAACACTGTGTATTGGCTTGTTTCTCCTAGTTTGATCAGCCTACTTTCTTATACCCCAAAACTATTTGCACAGTGGTGGCACCAACCCCATCTGGCTATGCCCTCTCTCATCAATCATTAATCAAGAAGATGCCCTACAAACTTGCCTATAGTCAGTCTGATGGAGGCATTGTCTCACCTGAGGTTTCTCTTCCCTGATTACTCTAGCTGTGTCAAGTAGACACAGAACTAACTAGGAGAGACGCTCTATCATGCTCCCAGCTCAGACTGGTGCATTTTAAAAGCAGGCCCTTATGTGCCAGTAGCCCTTGGTGTAACTGCCTCTGTGCTAATTCCTCTATCTTAGGAGTGCAGTAGAGACAGACCAGAAGGCCCGCATAGCCCGCTGCTGTGAGGCTGTCTGTGCACGCCTGGAGGACGCTTTTCTTGCTGAAGAAATTTTCCAGACTGCGAAAGAGACACTCCAGGAACTCCAATGCTTCTGCAAATATCTACAACGGTGAGTTCTGTGTTCTTAGAGATAAAATTCACCTACTTGGAAGTCTTTTATTGTTATTTGTTTGCTTGCGTAATTTTGGTTTTTCAAGACAGGGTTTCTCTGTGTAGTCCTGGCTGTCCTGGCCTCACTTTGTAGACCAGTCTGGCCTTGAACTCACAAGAGATCCCCCTGCCTCTGCTTCCCAAGAGCTAGGATTAAAGGCGTGCACTACCATGTCAGGCCGTCAGGTTCATTATCTGTGAGTTATCAGTTCCCTTAGCCAGTGATGAAAGGCTCACAGAGTATTTTGTAAGGATGCATATCTGAAGTAGACTTTCAGAAACAGTTGGTCATACATGCATGTTTTATGTTCTCAAGTCATTTGATTAGGGTGAGGATGGTTGTCCTATATCTGAACAGTTATTGTAGAGTTGTTGCTGTTTATTGGCTGAACTAGACACAGGGAAATGTCTGTGAATAGTTAGTAAATAGATCATGGATGGCTTCACTAGCATGGATGACTCTCCCAAACATAAGGATTAGTATTCTGATTAAAAGCAAAAACAAAACCACTTATTTTTTAGATTTATTTTATTTTTTATGTATACAGTGTTTTGTCTCTGTATGTATGTATGTGTACCACATGTATGTCTGGTGCCTGAGGAGGTCACAATAGAGTGTCACATCCGCTGGAACTAGAGTTATCGACAGTTGTGAGACACCACAATGCTAGGAACTGAGCCTCAGTCCTCTGTAAGAGCAACAAGTACTCTTAACTGCAGCACTAACTCTCCAGCCCCCAGTACTGATATTTTTGATGATGGAGTTATGTCATGGTAAACTCACTGTGAGTTGAAAATGCATTTACTACCTGACCTTCCCAGCACCATAGCTTAGCAACATAACACATGATACAGTGTTGAGTGGTTGCTTTCTTGGCTTACTGCGTAGTAGCTATTTCTACAAGAACTTTTCATGATATTATAAAAGTATTGTATAGCATATCACAAGTCTAGGATAAAAATTCTTAGATGTAGGGTTGCATAACTGACTGTGAGGGTTGCCAACAAATAAAATGATGATAGTGACAAATGTACAATGACCAGAAATCAATTCAAACTCAAATGGGTGATGAATCTGAGGTGATTCTTGGCATAACTCACTCCTTTGCCTTGTGACACTTCACCGTAGATTTGATTCAGAATATACAGCATGTGGATTTTCCACTGCCGTGTGTCATGCCAGTGAACATTGTCTGAGACTCAAGACTGTTATATATTACAACCCAAAGTGCCCTTCCTGTACAAAGCTCTATTATAGAAATAGAAGGATTTAATGAAAAAACCAGAAACTTCTTTATTATTTTATGTGTGGGGGTGTTTGGCCTGCATGTGTCTGTCTGTCACATGCCTGTAGTGCATGCATAGTCTAGAAAAGGTCCTCCCGAAACTGGAGTTATTACACACTGTTGTGAGCTGCCATGGGGGTGCTGGGACTTGAACCCCCGTCCTGGAAGAGCAGCCAGTGCTCTCACCTGCCGAGCCATCTCTCCAGCCCTCAGAAAAGCTCCAGAGTCTTCATACTTTCTTGCTATCCCTCAGCACATACCAAATTGATACAACTTTGGGCTGTGTTGTGTTAGACAAACAAACATATTAATGTCCTTAGGATACAAATTTGCTTTCATATTTAATGAATGTTAGGATTATATATACCAAAGAGTTGCTTTAAGTAAATTTCTTTATAACTTATTTTCAATAAATGTTTGATTTGTATACCTGTTTTATATACCTATATACCAGGTATGTACAAATTTCTTGGGTAAAAAAGAGGTTGTAAATAAAGTTTGAGAAATCTTTTTATTTATTTATTTTATGTATATGAGTGTTTTATCTGCATTTATACCTGCCAGAAGGGGGAATCAGTTCACATTATAGATGGCTGTGAGCCACCGTGTGGTTGCTGGGAATTGAATTCATGACCTTTGGAGAGCAGACAGTGCTCTTAACCACTGAGCCATCTCTCCAGCCCTGAGAAATCTTAATCTAGGAAATTAAATTTGAAATTCTATTTTTTTTACTGAATTCATATCACTTTTATGTCATAAAGTTAAAAAAAAATTTAAGTCCAGCTATGACGTTTGTTTCTCCATAGTAGAAAACCAACAGTTTATGGAGAATTATATGCAAATATGTTAGCTTGAATCCTATTCAAACTAAACAGAGTCGACTGTTTGTAGTGATGGCCCTAAAAGAATACCGAGCATAGTCTCAGTGTGACGGCAATGAAGAGGTTGTTTCTAGCTGTGGCTTCTCACAACGGAGGGGCACCGGGCGTTTGTACATACACTCATCATTTAGATGTGCGTGGTGATTCATTTTATAGTGAAACTTAAAGTAATTGATAATGTCCTTGACAGTGGCAACAGTATGAAAAGAAGCACATCCAGGAGAAAACTTCCTGGGAAGACCCCTGTCCATTCTCCAGAAGTAGCAGCTGCTCATGCCCTTCTAGAAACCTTATCTTTTTTCTTTTTTGTTGTAAGCAGTATTCTAAGTCTTCCTTTATTCTACCCAATAAAAAGTAGCGTCTTGGAGCTGGAGCAATGGGTGGCTCAGCAGACAAGAGCACCAGCTGTTCTTCCAGAGGCCCTGGGTTCAATTCCCAGCACCCACATGGCAGTTCACAACTGTCTGTAACTTCAGTTCCAGGGGATATGACACCCTTATATAGACATATATGTAGGCAAACCCTCAATGCACATAAAAATAAGTAAATCATCTTTTAAAAAAAGAAACAGTGGGGGGCCCAACCTTTGTAGCATGTCAAGTTCTCCCTGTTACTATTAGTACTAATAACAGTGTTATAGTGTGCTATTGTGGGAGTGTTTGTGTATTAAGTGACAGAATTGACTTTCACATGCCTTTCTCTGTGCCTGTGACAGTGCTTTAGTGGCCTCTCTTGTGTTAACATTTTACACGTCTGTTCACATGCATGTTGTTGGGAGATACAGTTCTGTTTGC
Source organism: Pachyuromys duprasi (assembly GCA_028658305.1). Taxonomy (NCBI): domain Eukaryota; kingdom Metazoa; phylum Chordata; class Mammalia; order Rodentia; family Muridae; genus Pachyuromys; species Pachyuromys duprasi. The sequence continues at coordinate 49,455,483 of CM053756.1, forward strand.
TAGGCTAAGTGGTAACTATATATTAAATTTGTGTCCAAATTGATTTTTAGAGATAACTTAGTGTTTGTACTTCGGTCTGGCAGTTTCATTGCTCACTGCTCTTGTTTTTTATCATGCCCACATTTTAATTGAGATTAATTTTCATTTTAAGCACTCTCACTGAAAAAAGCTTAGAGTGTCAAAACCACATTTCCAAGATGGAGAGATGGCTCAGTGGTTAAGAACATTTGCTGTTCTTGCAGAGGACCTGTGTTCAGTTCCCAGCACCCACATGGTGGCTCACAACCATCCCTAGTCATGCACAAGATGCACACATGTCCACACTCACACACATATAAATAAAATAAATTATTAAAAATAATATAACAAACAAAAACCACATTTCCATATTACTTTACCAGACTTTGTATTCTTCCCCGTGGAAAGAGCCTTAAACACACCATTCAATAACAATATGCTGGTTTGTCCAGGTGGAGGGAAGCTGTTGCAGCCCGGAAGAAACTCAGGCGGCAGATGCGGGCCTTCCCTGCAGCACCATGCTGTGTGGACGTGAATGACCGGCTGCAGGCGTTAGTGCCCAGTGCAGAGTGCCCCATTGCTGAGGAGAACCTAACCAAGGGCCTCTTGGACCTGGGCCATGCAGGGAAAGTGGGCATTTCCTGTACCAGGTCAGTGCTCAGCGGCATGTCCTCGGGGCTCCATGCCCCAATTCATTTCGGCATGAGTTAGACTGATACATTTATGGATGAAAATGGGTGGAGCCAGAAAGTAAGGGCAGACATGGCTGTTGTGACACGGTCTGGCTTCCTGAAGTCATAGTTTCTTGTGACATTCCCTTCCCTATCCTGGCTTTCCTTCTCAGTTTCAGTGTTCACTGATTCTACCAACCTGTAGAAGTCTGTAGTAGCCTGTAATGTTTGAGGGGAGGCCTATGGGATCCATTTGGCCAGTCACTCAAAACGTAGTCCATTCCTGGGTCTGGGGGAAGTAAATACTACTAATTTCTTTCTGTGGGTTGAAAGTAGCCTTTTATAGTCCTGGTGTCTTTCTTTTTTATTCTTTGTAGGTTGAGGCAGCTTAGAAACAAGACAGCTCACCAGATGAAGGTTCAGCACTTCCACAAGCAGCTGCTGAGGTCTGTCAGTCTCCTGTTTGTATTTCTTCCTGCTTGGGGACTGTACACTGGCTCAACCATGTGATCTGCCCCTTCCAGTAATGCTGCGTGGGCACCTCTGGACCTGCCGTCCTTCGTGGCTGAGCACCTCCCTGTGAAGCATGAGCACATATTTTGGAAACTGGTGCTGGTGCTGCCTAATGGAGAAGAGCAGACTCCGGAGAGTCCTGGCAGGTCAGAAGTTTCCTGTATGGGGAACATGGATGCTGGTCTGGGGAAGGACTTCTGTTTATTTAAGATTTTGGAAGGGATTAGTTTATACTTTGTCACTACACTTTGTCTGATTCCCTTAGGTGAAAAAAAATTGACATTTTAAGAAATTAAAAAATGATAAGATTTTCTGTACTTAAATAAGTTCCAGAGGGGTTGGGGATGTAGCTCAGTGGTAGAGCTCTTGCCTAGCAAGCGCAAAGGCCCTGGGTTCGGTCCTCAGCTCTGAAAAAAAAAAAATTAGGTTCCAGAAATTATAATCTTAAAGCAATTATGATGCTGGTATAGAGTAGCATATGCTCATAATCCTACCACTCTGAAGGCTGAGACAGGAGAATTGCCATGAGGTTGAAGTCAGCCTGGGCTATAGATAAAGAGACCTTGTCTGTAAAAAATACCAAATAGGGAGGCTATGGAAACAGCTCAGCTGAAATGTGCGTGCATGAGTACCTGAGTTCACTGCCAGGCTTCATGTAAAAAAGGTCGGTAGTCATACTCTTTTATGACACCCAGCACTGCAAGGTGACCCCAGCCCATGCTGAAAATCCATCTCAAAAAATAATGTGGGAGGACCTTGAGGAGTGACCGATTTTGACGTTTCCTTCCACATGCGTGCATGCACAAATATATGTCACTGTGTGTGTACATACTCCCATATACAATTCCAAAACAGAACAAACAACCCTCCAGCTAATATTCTTCTAGTAGCTTTATTGGAATGTAACTCATATATTATAAACTTTATTCCCAGTGATTATTCATAGGGTTTTATAACCATCACCTTTGTGTCTAGAGCATTTTTTTTCCTCTAAATATAAAGCCTGTGTTAAATACTAGTCTCCATTCTTCTCTAACCCCAGCTCCTGGGAACTACAAATCTTCCTCTAATGTTTATAGCTTTGCCTAATATAGACGTCTTATGTACATAGGGTCATATGTAAATACGTAGTCTTGTAGCATATTATCTAATCTCATCTTTTACAAAGTAAGGAAGTATCTCACTTTATTTATCTTACAAGTTGATAGTCATTTAAGTTTCCACTTAAATTCTCTTATGTACTTAGGAATAGAATTGTGTTACGTAACTCTATGTGTAAGTCTGTGCCCAAGTGCCTGATTTTGCATAGTGGCTCCAAGTTCTCTGAACACATTGCTTTTAAACAGTTACTGGTGGGACTTAGCTAAGGAAAGGGAATAAGGAAACCATGAGGCTTAATCTCATAGGACAGTTGAACAATGAAATAGTTGTGGCATTTTAAAAGTAATTGAATGATTCATTTCATGAAATAGCAATCATCTGGTTTTCTGAGTCCCTTAGGAAATGTATGCCACATAGCAATTCTTAAAGACTCCGACAGGAGAATTTTTTTTCGTGTGTATGGTGGCTATTTGGCCAATGTGGATCTGTGTGGCTTGTGCTTGCAGTGCCCACAGAGACCAGAAGAAGGCATCAAAATCCTCTGGAACTGGAGTTAGCTGCCATGTGTTTTCTGAGAGTTGAACTCAGATTTCTTGTAAGAGCAGCCAGTGCTCTTAACTGCTGAGCCATCTCTCCACCCCAGAGGAATATTTGCTTGTTTTGTGTGTACTCCTATGTGGAGATCAGAGGACAAACTTGCAGAAATCTGGTCTCTCCTTATACCCGTAGTTTTCAACCTTTCCTAACACTGTGACCTTTGAATACAGTTCTTCACATTGTGGTGACCCCTTAACCATAAAATCATTTTTGTTGCTACTTCATAACTAATGTTGCTACTGTTAGGGATTGTAATATAAATGTCTGTGTTTTCTGACGGTCTTAGGCGACCCCTGTGAAAGGATTAGGCGACCCCTGTGAAAGGATTTTTCGACCTCCCAAAAGGGTTACAACCCCCAGGTTCAGAAGCACCGCCTTACACCTTTTGGGTTCTTAGTTTGGCAGGCAGTGTCTTTATCCGCCGAGATGTCTTACTGGCCCAGTGTGAGATATTTGCTTCTGTAAAATAGTTTGGTGGTGGTGGGAGTTTTTTTGAGACAAGGTCTCACTATGTACCCTGAGTGGCCTGGAACTTGCTATGCAGATCATGCTGGCCCCAAACCCACAGAAATCTAGCTGCCTCTGCCCCCCAACTGCTGGGATTAGAGGCAGTGTGCACCACCACACCTGGCTGAAATGGGTATTTTAACTCCAGGGAGGTTTCTATTGCTCAGGTCACTTTTTGGTTTACAGTTTTAAGTCACATTAGAACTAGCCAGTTGCATGATTGTTCTTTCTAGTTACTCAAATAAATAACTTGTTTGAGGCCCTAACTCCATTTTAAAATAATAGCCTGTTTTGTACAGGTAAGCGTCACCATAAAATTTAGTGTCTGTGACCCTGTATCCATACAGTGTTACTTTTATTTTCCTGAAGATTTCTGTAGTTCATTTTAAAATTAGACTTTCCTTTGAATGTTTTTTTGTTGTTGTTTTTATCTGTAGAATACTAGAAAATTGGTTAAAGGTCAAGTTCACAGGAGATGACAGCTTGGTGGATGACACCCGCAATAATTCCGGTGATATCCAGACACTCACAGTTTTTAATGCACTCAGTAGTAAAGGGGACCAAATAGTTTCCGTCAATGTGTGTATAAAGGTGAGTGACAATCCCTTCATTTATTTATCTTCAGGTGTCATTTTCTCGCATTCAGAGTTACTGAAATGATGGGTTGTATTGTAACGTTTTTGTAAATAAGTATCAAAGATTTGTATTAGTTTGATTTGCTCCCTCCCCACGCATGCTCCTTCCTTGCCTCCCTATTGTTCCCTCCCTCTTCTCTAATCTTCCCCATGATACCTGCTCTTCTGTCTTTTACCTTCTTATTAGACAGATGTTAAACCACATGAATTGATCCTCTAAATATCGTCTTTCTGCCCTATGTCTGTCTTGTTTCTTTGTACTGTATCCTGAAGGGTAATCTTAGCCTCGCCAGGACCTGGTGCTTTTGGTTCGAAGTGTCTGTATGTTAAGAGCTTAAGCTATCTTCCCTGGGTCTCTTTTGTGTTGGGAACTTTCTTCAGACATATTCAGACAGACTGACTGTCCCTGAACAGGGCCCTTAAAAGTTGGCCTAAGCTCTGTTTAGGGTAGGTGAAGGTTTTTGTATCTGTTGACAAGGCAGTTTCTTACAGGAATCTGTGGTCTCATGGAGGGCTGGCCCAACTGTGTCTTGTTTGTTTGTTTGTTTGTTTGTTTTTGGTGTTTGAGGCAGTCTTTCACTATATAGTTCTGGCTATTCTGGAACTCACTATTGAGATCATGCTGACCTCAAACTCACAGAGATCCACCTGTCTCTGCTTCGTGAGCACTGGGATCAAAAGCATTTGCCAGCATGCCTGGTCCAGCTTTGTCTTTGAAGGACCCTCCAGCGCACAGTGAATGTATGGTGAATGGATCACTTTACTTGTTCTTGCTGAGGCAAACTGTTTTCTCTGTCACGCTCTCTGGAACATTCATCCTAATGTCTTTGATTTTGTTGCAGGTGGCCCATGGCACCCTTAGTGCCAGTGCCCTTGATGCTGTGGAGACGCGGAAGGACCTGTTGGGAGCCAGTGGGCTCATGCTACTGCTTCCTCCCAAAGTGAAGAGCGAAGATGTGGCAGAGGAGGATTTGTACTGGCCTTCAGCTGTGCTGCAGCTCAAGCAGCTCCTTCAGGCCAAGCCCTTCCGGCCTGCACTTCCACTGGTGGTTCTCGTGCCCAGCTGCAGAGGAGATTCCATGGGGAAAGAAGTAGAGGATGGTTTGTGAAGGAAGCCTCATTCATGAGCCAGCAGGATTATTAAGTGGGTGGATCTTGAGTTTGATGGATGGCAGGCAGTACAGTGTTGGGAACTTTTGGGGTTAGAATCTTATTTGTTCTGTCTACTGCATGGAGGGCCAAGACTAGCATTGGGATGTGTCACATGTGCAAACTAATGTTTTTACATGGAACCTTCCTCTGTTTCTCTTAAAGGTCTGACTTTACAGGAATTGGTTTTAGCCAAGCTGATTTCAGATTACATTGTTGTTGAGATTCCTGATTCTGTTAATGATTTACAAGGCACAGTCAAGGTAAAGTGTCATCATTTTTAAAGTATCTATTAAGATATTTTGTTTGTTTTCTCTCCTGATCTAGCTTGAATTTTATATAGGTGTTTGTTGTGGTTGTATGGTTCGTTTTGAGACAGAGTATCATGAAGGGCAGACTAGCCTCAAGTTTGCTTGGTAAGCTAGAACTGATGCTGCTTCTGCCTCTTCTGCATGGATCATAGGCATGCATTATCATGTCCTGCGTATATTAGTGACTTCCATTTTATGTTTTATACATATGTATAACTTTCTACAGATACAGGCAGGAATAAAAAATTTTGAAAATGGCCTTAGTTATGCTTCAGTAATACATCAAATTACACACATGAAAATTTTGGCTTTGCTTTTATGAATTTAAAATGACCTTTTACATCTTATATCTGAACGTCAGATTTACCTAATTATTTTTTTTTTTTTAGAATGATTGCTCTTGGAAACTAAAGAAATAATATTACCTAAGATTTCCTGAAAAGGTCTGCTGAAAATGATTTAGGAAAAGAAGTGTAGGGATTAGTAAAGGTCACTATATTGCCTGAGAAGGTAGTTCATTGGCACACACCCACTTGACATATACAATGCCTTAAGTTATATCTCCAGCACTATATGAAAACAAAACAAAGACTATGGGAAGAGGTAACTGCAGGGTGTGACGCATCCTGGCATCAGTGAAGCCACCAGTTCTAGGAAGAAGATGGTGTGGCTCTGCTTTAGTGGGTGGTGAGGAAGATTTCATGAGGACCTAGATCCTTCCAGAAGGGCTTTGTAGGCTCTGCTTATTAGTTGGATAAGACGCAGGGGACCCTCTTTGTTATCTTTGAGAGGCATCGCTCCAGGGCTCTAGAAATCTAAACTCAAGTGCAGAGAGGCCTTGTGCTCTCTCCTGCAGTGACTGAGATTTTGTTCTTTGGTCATTTTCCTAATAGAGCCATGGAAGAGTGCTAAGCCCCTTTGGAAAACTACTTTTTAAAATGATTGTGAATTGTGTGACTCGATCTCTCCCTGTTGTCTTGTTCCTCAGGTTTCTGGAGCTGTCCAGTGGCTGGTCTCCCGATGCCCTCAAGCTCTAGACCTTTGCTGCCAGACCCTTATTCAGTATGTTGAGGATGGGATCAGCCGTGAGTTCAGCGGTCGGTTTTTCCATGACAGAAGAGAGAGGCGCCAGGGCGGCCTGCCATCCCAGGAGCCTGGTGCCGTTATTGAGTTGTTCAATAGTGTGCTGCAGTTCCTGGCCTCTGTGGTGTCTTCTGAGCAGCTGTGTGACATCTCCTGGCCTGTCACAGAATTCTCTGAAGTAGGGGGCAGCCAGCTGCTTCCTCACCTGCAGTGGAACTCACCAGAGCATCTAGCTTGGCTGAAGCAAGCTGTACTTGGGTTCCAGCTCCCACAAATGGATCTTCCACCTCCAGGGGGTACGTGCCCACATGAGGGAGGAGTGGAGGGCTAGCCTCCTGTTCTCTTTGTTTTAGAGACACTATACCAGGTGGTGGGTTTCAGTGTGAAGTCCACAGTTCACCTCCACTGTGTACCTACCTATACCCACCTTTGGATTTCTGGGTTAGCAGGAGACAGTACTCTATGGAGTTGGAGCTGTTATCCTTTCCCCGGGACTGTCCTGAGACTGTCCACAGATCCCACTTATCAGAATTGATGAGCTAGCTGAGAAGCATGTGACTGTCTCTGAGCTGCTGACCCTACTGGGTTCAGCACTTAAGTGCTAGTTTATGTCAATGTTCCTTTAAAGCCTAGCTTCGCCTCCTGTGCCTGGGGAATGCGACTGTGTGATGAGACAGACAACAAAGACTGTCTCAACCTGGTGCTGCAGGGGCTACTCTTTCCTATGTTAATGGCACTGGAAGGGAGGGAGCTTGCTTACTAACCGGCAGAGGTTGTGCCCTTACATATACATTCTCTATATTTCTTAACTACACAGTAGCTCTCTGCTAAGGAAATGGAGCATTAATAATATTTTATGTTCACTGACTCTTGGTCAAACCTTTCTCTACAGCACCCTGGCTCCCTGTGTGTTCAATGGTCATTCAGTATACCTCCCAGATTCCCAGCTCATGCCAGACACAGCCTGTCCTCCAGTCCCAGGTGGAGAACCTGCTGTGCAAAACGTACCAAAAGTGGAAGAGCAAGAGCCTCTCTACAGGCCAGGGGTCAGGGCCTTCAGTCGCTGATATCCCATGGGATGACATCATCACCTTATGCATCAATCACAAGCTGAGTGACTGGATACCCCCCAGGCTCCCCATCACATCAGGTAGTTGCCGCTTAGCCCTTGAGGGCTGGGTCCTCTTGAGACTTTCCTAGTCTAATTTTCACAGGAGAAGGGAGATGGATTTTTACATGGTTGGTTAATTAGTTTTTTTTTTTTTAATAGGGTTTCATTGTGTAGTTCTGGCAAGCCAAACAAACAAACAAAAACCCATCCCCCCTCTTTTGTTAAAATTAGACAAGGAAAGTCTTATAAACTTGGGGAAGAGGTAAGGTTCAACTGCGCATGGTGGTCCATGTCTTTAATCCCATCACTCAAGAAGCTCTTGGTTAAAGGACAGCCAGGACTACATAGAGAGACCCTGTATCAAAAAACAAAACAAGGCCTGGGGTGGTGGCACATGCCTTTAATCCCAACACTTGGGAGGCAGAGGCAGGAGCATTCTCTGAGTTTGAGGACCGCCTTGTCTACAGAGCAAGTTCCAGGACAGTCAAGGCTACCCAGAGAAACTCTGTCTTGAAAAACCAGACAGACAAAACAAGGTTCTAGGAGAACAGGACTCCCTGTTGGCTCCTGAACAGGCTCCTAGGTTGGCTCTGAGGGGGATTCTGTGGCCCTGAGAGCAATTTCTAGTCCCTCCACCATCGATACGAATGCACGTCCCATTCAAGCACGGAAGTTACTGTAGTCAGGTTTGTCCTTAAGTAGGTGGGTTTAAGCAAATGCGAAGTGCTCATCTGTTGCTGTTTATATGTATAATTTTAAGACATTTGTTTTTGTACTGTTTTCTCAGAGGCGCTGAGTGAAGATGGTCAGATATGTGTATATTTTTTCAAAAATCTTTTAAGAAAATACGATGTTCCCTTGTCATGGGAACAAGCCAGAATGCAGACACAGAGGGACCTGCAGCTGAGTCAAGGACGGTGAGGTTCAGGTTCAGTGTTTTTTTCTGTCACTCTTCTAAACCGTACTGTACCACATCTGGAACACTAAACCTATCCTGTTATGGACCAGTTCTAATAAGCCTGCAAAGCCCAAGTCATTTCTACACTCAGGCGCTATTTAGAGCAGCTACAGGCGTCTCCCTCCACTTATCAGATGAATTCGGGTCAACCCTAACTGGAGAAGGCAGATAAAAAATGCTGGCTTCTCATCTCATAGACCTAGTTCAAATGATGTCTTAGAATGCATGGTCTCACACACCTAAAACCATTCCCCAGTAGCTGTTCTCCCAGGATAAGCACTGTCAGCAGGAGAAATCTATTGATATAACTTGCTGCTACAACAGAAAAACAGGTGGTCATTTCAGTGTTAAAATAGTTTTGTAAAATTTTTACTTACTTTATATATATGGGTGTTTTGCCTAGGTGTATGTCAACATAGCACTTGTATGCCACGTTTGTACTCCCTAGAACTGGAGTTACAGACAGTTGTGAGCCTGCATTCAGGTGCTGGGAATAGGCTCCTCTTGAAGAGCAGCCATTGCTGTCAACTGCTGACTCATCTCTGCAGTCCCCAAAATGAACTATTTAAAACTTAAATGCAGGGTAGGGCAGACGGCTCAGCAGGTGGCTGTTTAATCCTGGCAACCTTGAGTTTGAACCCTGGTATCTACTTAAAGCTGGAAGGAGACAACCAACTCCACAGACTTGTTCTCTGACTGCTACATGTGCACCATGATACTAGGCTCCTGTCTTAATTTCCTTTCTGTTGCTCTGACAGAAGAAACCTGGGAAAAGCGTTTATTTCAGCTTATTGTTCCCAGGTTACTGCTTATCACTGTGGGGAAGTGAGAGCAGGACTTGAAACAGCTAGTCACAGCCAAGAGCAACAAATGAATGCATGCATGCTCGATTCCCTCAGTAGAGATCGGTGCTGCACACGGTGGGTTGACTCTTCCACATCTACTGATATGATCAGACAGCCCTCAGACATGTCTGCAGGCCACCTTGATCAAGATAGTCCCTCACTGAGACTTTTTTCCCAGAGGATTCTGAATTGTTTCACACTGTCAGTTAAAATTAACCATCACAGCTATCTACCACAAATCTAATAAAACAAACACCCCAGTAAAATAAAAGCAACAACAACAAAAAATCATGTTCTCCATTAAGGCATTAGACATGAATGCCAGGACCAGTCTGCTGCCATTGTGCTCACTGCTTAGTGTCCTTGGAGCCAATCACACACAGAGACAGAGAGAAACAGAGACAGACTGGTATATGAAACAAAGCCCTGAGAGCCCAGTGTTTCTAGATAGTGGAACTTTTGGAAGCAACAGTGTCTGTCTGTCTCACGTTTGTGACAAGGTATTGCTGTACCTTCAGCTGGCCTGGAACTTACTATATAAATCAGGCTGGCTTTGAAGTCACAGAACTCTGTCTTTCTCTGCCTCTGCTTCTTGAATGTTGGGATTAAAGGCATATACCACCATGCCTGGCCAACAGTGTCTCTTGATGTACATGAGAACCACTGTAGGAGAGCTGCTTCTCTTGTTGCCGTATTCCGACTTGAGGGAGGTCCGGAGTCAGGCTCAGGGCTGACATGAGCATAAACTGCCCAATAGAGTACTTGGAGCTTGAGGCTTTCATTCAGAGTGAGCGTGTGTTGAGCTGGGTTTGTGCTCTGCACTGTTCTCTTCTCTGTCCTGACCTTCCCCACACTTGTGCTTACAGTTCGGGGATAAAGTCTTCTCATCCTTCTACAAGCAGTTTTCCTCCTCCATTGCTTCATGTGCACCACAGAGGGAAGAAGAATGAGGAGAGTGGCCGAGAGGGGACTCTGAGCACGGAGGATCTGATG
>CM053756.1:49466074-49502666 GCA_028658305.1 Pachyuromys duprasi
AGAAAAGGAAGGAAGGAACGCAAGCAAGTTGGACATTTATAAAGTATAAGCTTGGGGCTCTGGACTCTGTGAACACTCATGTGTGCATACTGGGATGTAAACACACACAAACACATATAACTAAAAACATTTTTAAAAAGTATAAGCTCTTACAAGACAGACTATGCTCTAGACAGGATGTTTCTAAGTTTCATCATTTGAAATTGGTTTCATTGCTTATTTAAGTCTATGATAAGTTTTCTAGGTCAAACGTGTGTAGCTAAGTCTAATGTGGCTGACCACTGCTTCTTGGCCCTCGGGAGCCCGAGGTTTCAGTGGATCGTTACTTACTAGGTGGAAGGGAGCGGGACAGACCTTCCTCTGCCTAACTGACTTCCCTTCCTTTCATTTGTACTTCCTCTTCTGGTCATGTCTACTGAGAAATAGAACTGGGAGATAGAAGTTTGTGAGGGTTGTCTTCTACCATCCCTGCCTTGCCCTGCCACACTGAGTACCTACTCTCCCCTGCTCTGCCCTTCCCCCTGGTGCTAGAGAGGAGCATCCATTTCTTACTTGAGGTCAGCTCTCCCCCTGGATTGCAATTTGACCTTCAGCCTTCTCACAGCACTCCACCCATAGGGCTTTCTGGAGACAGTGCCCTTCCCTCCACTAGATCATGGATGTTGGCACACAAACCTGCTGACATTCAGACACATCTTCCTGATGTAACTTCATTTTTCTCTCTAGTCACCCACCCCAGGCTTCTCATTTGATAGCAAAACTCTTCAGAAACACCTGGGTTAGTCATCGTTCTGTCTCTTTTGTGTTTTGCAGCCTGCACACTTGAATGTGGTCATGAGCCCTTGTCTGTATCAGTGATCACATCCTAGCTTTTCATCTTTGTTTCTAGTTCCGTTCATGGATTTCCCTGTTTATCTTTAGCAGCCAGACCTATTCTCTGCTTCTTATGTGCTACCTACTTCTCTATAATTTCATCCGGGTTCATGGATATTTAAATCCTCTCAACCTTGTGATAAATCCAGGAATTCCATAGAGTTGTCCTCTGACCCCCCATGGGCATCCACATTCACATGTACTCATGGGCACAGAGAACAGTACGTTAAGTAGAAGTGGAACAGTGGTGGTTGTGGTTCTGCTCTCGGGGCTCGGTTTCTCATTGTGGGGTCTCATGCTGTTTCAGGTTTGAAGATCAGCTTCAGCAGTGGTTATCTCAAGACCCTCAGGTGCTCACAGAGTCAGCCTGCCTTCCTCTCTACCTTCCTCAGACCCTGGTAGCTTTTCCTGATGCTATCAAAACTCAGACTGTGGTGAAAAAATCTACAAGTCCTCAGGTGAGAACTAGTACGCTTGGCTTTTCCAGAACTAAAGACTGAGAGAACATGCCAGCCTCAGTGGGCCACACCTTTAACCCCAGCACTCCATGAGTGTGTGGCTAACCTGGTCTCCACAGTGAGTACCAGGACAGCCAGGGCTACACAGAGAAACCCTGTCTCGAAAAATGAAAAACAAAGCAAAGTGAAAAAAATGAACAAAGCAAAAACCATTTTAAACACGCAGTAAGTTCTCTTTAAAATAACCAAAGGCTCTAGAAAATGTCCAGAATCTTTGTAAAATATCCAAAGTCTCTTTGAAAGTTAGTCTCTGAACTGTGGGTACTTGTAATATAAAAAAATAAGTTACATCCTTTCTTATTCCAAGAAGGAAGAATAAGGGCACAGTCATAATCAAATCGAATGAACCCAAAGTCCAACAGGGTAAAGTTTGGTGTCAGACTTCTGGTGCCTCTCATGATCACCTGGGCAGCGGCCTACAGCACGTGTCTTCTCGGCTTAGACTGGCTCCACTCCACAGCTGCTGCTGTCCCTGGTGGCCATCCATGGTACCAGCATCTCCATAATGCTTGAGTCTCCACTGCATCTGGGCTGCTCTCTCACCAGTAACTCCTCTTGGGCTTTCTTCAGGGACTCTACCCCTGGCACGTGGTGCCAAGCATTATCTCACCAGGACCCCTTCAGTCCCGAGCCTTCTACTGCAGTTGAAAACATCAATGGCCTAGCCTGGCCTCTCATGGTGCCAAGCCTCAGCTGCTCTTCAAAACCAGTATGACGTAGGGGGAGTCTTATACTAGCCAGATCAGATGCCAACATGAGATACAGCCTCAGCTCCCTCGGACCACAGCTTCTGTGTGCCGACCCTGAATAAACACTTCCCAGACCATTCCACCCCAATGCTGCTGGTCTCTTCTCAATCACGGCAGACTCCTCGGCCCCCAGCTGACCAGTATCAATTATATCAGCAAAGCAGAGGTTTCACTATATTCTACAAACAACTCTGATGGAGTACTTGAGGGTCATTCAAACTTCCCTCCCAAACATCACAAGCCAGACCTCCAACATCTGCACTACTCTCAACATTGTTTTCTAATCCCCACACAGTTCATTAAATTCTGAACATTGAAAGGCTTTCCTAGCCCACAGTTCCAGAGTACTTCTCCAGGCCTCAGGTGTCACACTGATGCCCCAAGGTCTGGTAAACCAGTTATTTAATTAGGGTTTCTATTGCTATCTTAAAACACCATGACTAAAAGCAACTTAGGGAGGAAAGAGTTTATTTCCTCTTCAGTTTGTAGCCCATCATCCAAAGAAGTCAGGATAGGAACACAAATAGGGCGGGAACTTGGAGGTAGGAGCTGATGCAGAGGCCATGAAGGGGTGCTGCTTACTGGCGTGCCCCCATGGCTTACTCCCCTTGCTTTCTTAAGGAATCCAGGACCACCAGTGTAGGGATAGCACCCTCCACAATGGGCTGAGCCCTCCCCATCAATCAAGATATTGTACCACAGGCTTGCTCACAGGCCAGTCTTAGAGGGGCATTTTCTCAATTGAGGTTTCCTCTTCTATAAACTAAGCAGCACAGCCAGGCGGTGGTGGCGCTCACCTTTAATCCCAGCACTCGGGAGGCAGAGGCAGGCAGATCTAGAGTTTGAGGCCAGCCTGGTCTACAAAACAAGTTCTAGAACAGCCAGGGCTACACAGAGAAACCCTGTTTTAGAAAAAAAAAACAGTAACACCCCCCTTCCCCCCAAAAAAGAACTAACCAGTACAAGTATGAACAGCAGATCTTGTCTGTGCAACCACATAACTTCCTGAACCTTGACATTGACCAGACTCAATTTTAGGATTAACTTTCTCCAAGGAAAATAAATAAATGAAGGTGAGCTCACAGAAGGAAATCTCACCCTAGAATAGTTTTTCAAAGCCTCTCCATGTTTGTCTTGGTGGATAAGGAAGCAGAAACAGTTTTGCTGAAGGGACATGCCGATGGTAAGTGAGTGTTTCTGGAGTGGTTTAGGAAATCTCTGAGTAAGGAGGGAGGGCGAACTAAGACTACATTCTGTTCTCATTTATAAATTTGCTTAATGCTTTAAAATATTCTTCTATTTGAATTACTGCGAGGCATGGTGGTGTGCACTTGTAATCCCTGCACTTAGGAGATAGAAGCAGACCAGTTCAAGGCAGGCTTCTATTACGTAGCAGGTGAGGCTGTTCCAAACTCTGTTCCATCCTTTCTCAGCTCCACTCCACCCCACAAAAAAATTTCTGACTAATTCTTTCCTAAAGAAATTGCCAGATAGTTAACAAAATTTAATGTACAAGAGTTTTCACTGTAGAATTGATTTATATGTATAGTCAACAAATGACCCAAGGTCGAAGCCTGATGAAGCAATTTCAGTCCATAGAATACTGGCTCTGTTTGTGTGGTCAGGGTGGGGGGCTGGAACATTGTTCGATGGATACCAAGGGAGGGTTCTATTGAGTCTGAGAGGCTCTAAAAAATATAGACATGAATCAGATGTAATGCCTTCACAGAGAATTACTTTGGTTTCTTCTTTATTAACTAGAATGCAAGGGCAGGAGAGCAATTGCGGCTCTCAGAGGTGTCAGACACATCTCTGACTGAAAGGCTGAAGCACCTGGAAAGGCTGATCCGAAGTTCAAGAGAAGAAGACGTTGCCTCTGAGCTCCATCTCTCTACGCTGCTGGACATGGTGGACATATGAACAGTCTGTCATGGAAGTGTTTCTTCTTCATAATTGTTTTTATTCAAATTATGTTCAGATGCTTGATGCGCTGTTGTAAATGTGACTATTAATTGTGCAAATAAACTATTGAATCATCCGATATCCTTGTTTGTTTAATGAAAGGCTGTGTGATGTCTTTAATAGTATTTGTCTTGCGATCTTCATAGACTACCCTTCCCTCACTAGAAAATACTGAGGGAGGGAGTTTTTATAACTTCTGGTTTTCTTTTTTAAATGTTTGTGGGTTTTTTTGGTATTTGAAGATTTATTTAATATGTAGTGTTCTGTCTGCATGTGTGCCTGTGTGCCAGAAGAGGGCATCAGATCTCATAGATGCTTGTGAGCCACTATGTGGTTGCTGGGACTTGAACTCAGGACATTTGGAAGAGCAGCCAATGGTCTTAACCTCTGAGCCATCTTTCCAGCCTCCAAGTTTCTGGTGTTCTATACATATATATTTTGGGAATTTTCTGTACAAGTATATCATTTCTAACCTTTCTTCTCTCCTACCACACTCTTGGATTCATGACCTATTTTTCTATAACTGTTGTTAGAAAACAGTCTGTTTAATGTTACTTTTATGTTTATGTGTTTAGGGCTAACCATATGGGATTGGAGAACCTATCAGAGGTCTACTTCTTGGAGAAAGCCAATTATCTCTCCCTTGGTAATCCATTGACTGCTTGTACTGTTTGTAATAGATGATTCATCCTCTTAGTAAACTCATTGTCCCTGATGTGCTAGATATCAGAAATGCAGGAACAATGCATGGGTTCCTCACTGTCAACCCTGGTCAGCGGACAGCCAATAGACACATACATATGTATGTACATACATACATCTTTGAAGATGTATATGGGTACAGATAATTCACTGTGGGCAGATTGTTTTGAGAGGGCACAATGAAATCCTCTGTCAGCCAAATGAAAAGGAACAGGTCAGCAAGCTGACTACATTCAGAGGGCCGTGGGAATTATTTGTAGAAAAATGTTAGGCAAAAGTGACCTCCTATTTTCTCTTTAAAAATAACATGTGGAACAGGTTAGAGAGATGGCTTTTCATTTAAGAACACTATTGTTCTTGCAGAAGATCTGGTTTTGGTTTTGAGTACCCACATGGTGACTTATAACCATTTGGAAGTCTAAGTCTAGATCTGACATCCTCTTCTGACCTCTTCTGCACCATGTGGTGCACTGCCTGAATGCAGAACACTCATACACATCAAAAAATGGCACTTTGCAAGGAAGGGAAGGAAATAGTAATAAACTTAGTAATGTTCCGTATGATCGCCTTAAAGGATGCACTATGCATTTCCAGATTATCAAACTTAGTCCCAGATTCTTGTCCAGAAGAATGTTTAATATCTCTGGTTCTCTTCAAACCTCTAACATAGATGATGCCCCTACCACAACACCTGGGTCTTGCGTAGTTCACTGAGAAGAAAAAAAAAAAAGAAAAAGCACTAAGAAATCTTACCTCACCATCATCAAGACCTCCAGCAAGTCATTTTTCCTCCAAACACACTACATCTTTAGGCTTTATAACTTTTTTTATTGTACACATTTTTTCTTTTTCCGAGACAGGGTTTCTCTGGGTAGCCTTGGCTGTCCTGGACTCACTTTGTAGACCAGGCTGGCCTTGAATTCAGAGATCTGCTTACCTCTGCCTTACAGAGTGTTGGGATTTCAGCATATGGGAATTGAACTCAGATCATCAGGCTCTGAGGGAAACATCTTACACACTGAGCCATGTTGCTGGCACAGAAATCTTCCTCTTCCTCTCCTCTCTGTGTGCACACATGCATTCATGCAGCCATGATGGGCCCAGAGAACAGCTTTCAGGAGTCCGTTCTTCTGTCCTTGTTGAGGCAGGGGCACTCATTTGTGGGGCTGGACAGTATACCCCAGGCTAACTGACCCTTGAACTTCCAGCCAAAGATTTATTTCATTTTAGATGTGTGTTTTGCCTGCATGTATACCTATGTACCATGTGCATGCCTTGTGCCCACAAGGCCAGAAGTGGGTGTCCTATCCCCTGAAACTGGAGGTGTATATGGTTAGAAGCCACCACCTGGTGTTGGCTCAAAATCAGGTCACTTGGAAGAGGAGCTAGTGTTCTTAACCTCTCCAGTCCTTTGCAGCCAATTCTTCTCTCCATTTCCAATCTCAGGAGTGCCGGGGTTAAAGGGACATACCTCTGCTTCCTGCTTCGTGTGGATTTGAGGGTTGTTAGTGTGTGTAGGAAGTGCTTTTACCTACTGAGACATCTCCCCAAGTTTTTCCCCTTAGTGGTTTACTGTTCATAAATAAAGATTTGATGTTATATTTTAAACATTTATTGTGTGTGTTACTTTTCTATTGCTGTAATAAGGCACCATGACACAGAGATTTATTTGGTTATTTGGGTGTTGAGAGGGCTGGACTCCATGACATTATAGCAGGGAACATGGTGGCAGGCAGGCAGGCATAGAGCTGGAGTGATAGCTGAGAGCTTACATCCTGATCCATAAGCAGGAGACAGAGCTAACTGGGAATGGCCTTTTGAAACCTCACCACTCCTCAGTGATACACCTTTCCCAACAAGGCCACATCTCCTAATCCTTTCCAACCAATTCCACCAACGGGATCAAGTACTCAGATGCAGAAGTCAGGGGAAAATTGCAGTTTTCTCCTACCATGTAGGATCTGAAGTCAACCTAAGGCTTTTCCGGTTTGTGGCATGCATTTGTGTCTGCTAGTGACAATGTTTTCCTACAATAAAAGACACGACTTAGTTTTGATACTATCTTTACAACGTATATCACACATACATACATACATACATACCTTTATTTTCTCTGCTACTTGTCTCCTTAAACAGTTTACTGTTGGCTGAATTCAAAGTTCAGTATAACTTCATATTTACTGTTAGCTGGTGAATCTATAACTGATCTACGACATTATTTCATTTTGGTGTAATTTTGACTTTTCCTGCCTTGTTTTACCCTATGTTCTTGTCACTACTTCAACTCTCAGTCCATCTTACACAGTCATGTTTGTAAGGTAAAATTCTACTTCCACTTTCTCTTGAAGATGACCCTCTGGGAAACCCGTCTCTCTGTAATGGCTTGAACATTTTCTGAATCATCATCTTCTCTAGCTTTCTTATCTTATGAAACTCATGCTCTAGTAGGCCTTCCGAGCTTTTACATCTAAAGTGTAAATGGTTTTACTTCTATTATATTTGATTCAATATTTCAGCGAGAATAACATTTTAGATGGGAAATCGTTGCCTTATATTCTCACTTGTTTTGTTTCTTGAAAAAAGGTTTAAAAACTTTAAGTTAGTGTGTGTGTGTGTGTGTTTATTATGTGTGGGGCATGCATGTTACTTGGTGCACATGGAAGTCAGAGGACAACTTCGTGTAGTCAATTCTTTCCTCTACCCAGACTTGCACATTAAGTGCCTTTACCTACTGAGCCTCCTTGCAGGCCTTTTCTTGAAATTTTTAAGATCACTTCCTGGGATGGCAGGTGGACTTAGAGAAGTTGGGTAACAGAGTGAGGACTGAATATGATCAAAGTACATTGCATGCATTTATGAAATTAAAATTTAAGATCCTGTATTGCATCACTTCTAGTCATGGTAGTCTCAAATTTCCCTCTCCCTGACCTTTATTAGTTTCTTCCCCCTAATTTGTACTATTATTAAACAAACTTTTTCTAAACATGATAGCTTTGAAGTGAGGATTTAGCCGGGCAGCTTTTTCTTGGCATTTCTCCTGTAGTTTAGTGAGGTGATGCTCAAGTGCAGACATCAGATGGTTCTCCTGGGCTTCATGTCCATGCATGGGTAGAGCCGTTCTTGCTGTTTTCCTCCTCTGCTTGCTCATGCTCTGAGTCAGTGAACAGTCTGCCTGCTGATGGACCTCTCCAGTTTTCTACTAAATCCCAGTTACCAATGCTTGTAGGTCGTCTTTCTTTCTTCTTTTTGTGTGTGAATATGTTCATGTGGGGGTGTGTACATGTATGTGTCGATACATGTGTGCATCCTTATGTGTATGGCCGTCAGAGGTGGGCATTGGGGTCTTCCTTGTTTGCTTTCTGCTTTTTTGAGGCAGGGTTTCTCACTAAATCCAGAGCTTGCCAGTTCTTCTGGGCTGGCTGGCTAATGAGCTGGCGAGTTCTGTTTCTGCCCCTCCAGCACGATTACAGACATGTGCCACTTGGCTTAGCTTTCATGTGGGTGCTAGAGATCCACACTAGCCCTCAAGATTGTGAGCCCGGTACCTTACTGATTGAGCTATTTCATCAGACCACTTTTTTCCCTCCCTCCCCACCCCTTCCTTCCTCCCCTCATCCATTGCTCTGTCTCTCTTTCTCCCTCTTTTTCAGGTGGTCTTGCTATGTAGCTCTGGCTGGCCAAAATCACAATTCTCCCATGTCAGCCTCTGAAGTGCTGGAATTCTAGTCATCATGTGTTATGCCCAATGGCTTGCAGGCTAGTTGGCTCAGAGAAATGTTTACTCTTATCTTAAGTTCTGTTGGAATGTGAGAGGTAGGACTGGATTTCCCTGTAAGTCTAGACCTTCAATCCCTCTGCTTTTGGTGACACCCAGCCATACTTCACGCCCAGGCTTCTTAGCTATTCTTTACTTGGCTGTTCTAGGCTTCCATCCAGGTAGGAGAGTGAAACTAGAATAATGTTCCTTCAAGTTTTTCGCTGCTCCTTCCAGTTTCTGCACTTCCAGGGTTCGCTGGCAGGAACTGTCATTTTTTCGTTGGCTTTACCTAAACATACAGGTTTCAGTTTTCTCTGGTTTGCTGAATCAATCATTCCTCCATCCATCTCTAGCCTTTATAATTTTCCTACTTAGAATTTTTCCTTTGTCCTTAAAATCTTTTCTAAAACTGAGAGCTTCATACATGCATTTAATGTGTTTGGATTAAATCCGCCCTCATTCCCTCCCCTCAGCTCCTCTCCTCTCTCCCCTGTGCCTTCTCACTTTCGTTGTGGGTTTTACGTCTTTGTCTTTTGATTAGGATGGGGACAGGAAACAAAGGTCAATGTCTATGTCCAGCCTGGTGTATTCAACTAGCAACTTCTTTTCCTGTCATTACTCTTTTCTCTCTGTTTCCTAAGAAAGCTCCTCAGTCAGAAACTAACTATTCCCCTACATCCAATCAGCAGTCATCAGTTACCTTCAGGTCTATTTAGTAATCCCTTCAGAGCTTCAGTAGAGATTGGGTCTTTTCTTGGCTTCCATGACCCTGTTCTCTTAGTTTTCCTTCTCACTGGACTAAAGAACTAGAACTTCTCTGTTCAGTTTCTAGTTGATTGTATCTCATCTCATGATTTCAAAAGCTGCCAGATGACTCTCAAGAGTCTTCTCTAGTCTTGTTCTCATTTCTGAATGCCAGTCTACTTAATACTTCCACCTGGATGTCTAGTATTTGTCAAACCATATTCGCAATTTAAGTTGAAATTTCCAAGCAAACTTTACCGATATTAGTAAACGACATTGCCTCCTCTGATCTCTACGCACAGTTACAGCCTTTCCCCCTTGGCCTGTCTTGAAACCCTTTAGGCTCCAGAGTCCTTGTCAGCCACCAAAGCTCTCCCAACCTTCATATGGTTAAGGAAATAACACTGACATTGCCTTTCTTGTCAATGGGATCTCATTCTCTACCCAGTTGCCCAGGTCCCAAACTTTAGAGTCTTCTGTATTTAGTTTATAGAATACGCTAGATATGGTACAAGTTGAGACAAATATTTCTTTATTTTTTAATATTCATTTATTTATTATTTATACAGTATTCTGTAGTGCATGTATGCCTACATGTCAGAAGAGGGCACCAGATCTCATTACAGATGGTTGTGAGCCACCATGTGGTTGCTGGGAATTGAACTCAGGACCTTTGGAAGAGCAGACAGTGCTCTTAACCTCTGAGCCATCTCTCCAGCCCCAAATATTTCTTTCTTAACATTGCTCTGGAATTTTTTTTATCTATGTGAATTTGCAGATGGATTTTACATTTTTCTTAGATATTAAAAAGCACATCATTTTATTCATAAGATGTCTAGTTGAGTAAAATATCAACCTAAATTGTAACCAAAATCTCTGTCCCATCTAGCTTCACCATTCTTCAAGTCTGGGATTACATACAGACCAGAATTCTTTCTTCCAACGTTTCATGTTTTAACACAGAAGGACTTCCCTGGAAAAAGTTGCAGCTCTTTTCCTCCAGGGAAACAGTGATTTATTTAGTGATTTTGGGAGAACAAACAGGGTCCAGTGTGCTAGGATTCCTTGGGCAACCATTTTTGGAGTCTTTTCACTGACACACTGTGCATACATGGTACTTGGTGGGTCAGCTCCTAAAGGCTTCACTTGTTTGCCTGGGTCAGAAGTTGAGACATGTGTAAAGGAAAGGCAGTCATTATAAAGAAGCTAGCTAGCTCTCTTGTTTGCCTTTGAACCAACACTGCTATTTTAATGTTTTGAATTTTATGTGTTCAGGCCTATTTTTACCACCATTTGTGTGTGTGCATTACGTGCATGCCTGGTGCCTGAGGAGGTTAGAAAGGAGCATCGGATTCCTTGGAACTAGAGTTATAGGTGGCTGTGAACTACCATGTAGGTGCTGGAAAACAATTCCAGGTCCTCTGAGAGATCAGCAAGAGCATTGGACCATCCCTCCTACCCCCTGAAACAATAGTCTGAGGCAAGGCTCAGTTAAGGTGCCTACTTGTCACAGCTTTAGAAGTTTCTAAGCTGGGCTAGAAAGAGGTTAGTGTTCTTGACTAGCCATCTAAAATTCTAATATTCCATTGAGGAACGGTGTGTGGGTTCTCTGCCTCCTACTTCCTCCTTTGATTGGTGGTTCCCCGGTCCCTCCGTAGCATTTTGAGTCGGGTGTGTGTGTGTGCAGGAGGCTATCTGGTTTGGGTAGTTGTAACAAGGTCAGTGCTCTGTAGGACAGATGGAGACATACTGAACCGTTCTGGGTTCATGAACTCTATGTTCAGAACTCTGGTTGTCATACTTGCATGCCAGCAATGCTTCCCAAGTCTTCTCCATTTCTCTGTTCAAGTGTTGCACCTCACTATTAATTCCTGTCGGTACATCACAAGCTTTCCTGCTTCCCTCTCTACTTTCAAACATACTCAAGGCTTTTTCCTCTTTAACTTGTGGGACCCCCCCAAGCTCCAGGTACCCAGAGAGCAGTTCTGTGGCTAGGGAGGCGGAGCTCTGCCCTCTGTTGGGAGTCAGGACGCGAGCCTTGCCCACACCTTTCAGCTAGTTCCTACGAAAAGCCTGGTTTCCAAGAACACTGCCCTGGTCCCTCTTCCCAACCGCGTATCTTTATAGTTCCCTCCTCCCTTCACCAGGCCCCAAGGTAGTCCCTGGCGCCAAAGCTCCAGAAGGGGTCCACATCCCCTCCTAGGGGGACCCCCTCCCACAAGCCCCGCCCCCTCACACCCGGTACCCGGTAGCCTCACGGCGTCGGGCGGCCTGCCCCTGACCACTGCGGTTGCAGTGCGTCTCTTGTGCCCACCTCGTGAGGCTCTGATTGGCCGCTCTGGTATCGGCTCACCCAGCCGTTCCGGTCGGCCGAGGCTCGCGCCTGCGCAGTGCGCCCGGCTGTCAGTCAGGTAAGGCGCTGAGCAGCCGGTGGCCGAGAGCGCATCGCCGGCATGACTGAGGGCACGTGAGTCCCGGACCCTGGGCCTCCCCGCGGGTGTTGCGGGGGACGCGGCAGGGCGGTGGCAGGGAAGGTGCCTGGACAGCAGGGTGGCCTGGCCGGTGGCTCTGCGTGCCGGGATTACGGGCATCCCACCCGGGCGGAGGCTGATGAGCGCTGCTCTCTCCCGCTGGTCCCCCCTAGGTGTCTGCGGCGTCGAGGGGGACCCTATAAAACTGAGCCGGCCACCGATCTCACCCGCTGGCGGCTCCGCAATGAGCTGGGTCGGCAGACATGGACGTATTTCCAAGAGGAGGAAGACCCTGGTCGAGAACAGACCGGGCTAGAGGCCCATTCTTTGGGACTGGACACAGTAAGTGATGTGATTCTTCAGGCACCATCACATCCCCAGGCGGGAAGTGACCACAGACCAGCCTTCGCCTTGCCTTCCCGAGCCAGAGCCCGGAGGCAGTAGAGAACCTTGTTCAAAGATCGGGGTTCTCGCCAGTAATGGATGCATATATGTAAACCAGTGTACACGTGGGGATGGTGTAGCATGAAAGAAAAGCTAAATATAAGGGGATGAGGAAGGGACTGTGCAGATAACGGACACGAGTTATGAAAGCAGATGTAAAGCTTGCTCCTTTATAGTTCTTCTGTCACGGAGTTTTTGTTTTGGTGGTGGAATAAGGCACAAAATATATTGGGTACTGAAAGTGTAAAATTTAATGTAATGCTTCATAGCTTCCTTTTTCAAAAGCCAAGTTCATTAAGTTCTTTAAACTTCATGTCTGGTCAGTTTTGGAATGCGATGTTTTTATATGTTTGCAAATATATTTTTTTAAATAATAAAGCTTATAATAAAGAAAGACTTTATTCTGTGTACAGTGTTCTGCTTACATGTGTGCCTGCATGCCAGAAGAGGTCACTAGATCCCATGTGGTTGCCAGGAATTGAACTCAGGACCTCTGGGAGAGCAGGCAGTGCTGTTAACGGCTGAACCATCTCTCCAGCCCCTTAATAATTATTTTTTTCAAGATGTGTGATCTTGGGCATGGAGGGCATCTTTGTAATCCCAGCCATTCTTGAGCCTGGGCAGTTTAGTGAGACCTTGTCTCAGAAAATAAGCAAAGAAGCTGGGCGTGGTGGGGCAGACCTTTAATCCCAGTACTCAGGAGGCAGAGGCTGGTGCATTTCTGTGAGTTAGAGGCCAACCTGGTCTACATAGCAAGTTCTAGGCCAGCCAGGGCTATGTAGTGAGAACGTATCTCAAAACAACAACAAATAAATAAGGAAAGAAAAAGAGGGATGGTTAACATTTGTCTCAGTTCAGTCTCTAAAACTGAAAACAGCAACAAAAAGTGAGAACTTGGGGCGGTGCTTTCTTCCAGAGACATGAATTGAAGCAGGCTTTTTCCTTTTCCCTTCAGTTCCTCCGTCCCAGAGACCTGTGGAAGAAGTTGCCCTAACTTGGTTTTATTTTTGAGCACCTTTTTTTTTTTTCTTTTTAGTAAATTTTGATTTATAGGAGAATTACAAAGATGGATGTGATTTGTTTGTATTCACAAGATGAAATACCCTGATTGTGTGCACCCATGGCTGTTTGAAGCTCAGCTAGTCATGGAACAGTTAGCTAACAGGCTTCCTATGGGTCCTGGCCATCTCTGGGGAACCGCGATGCTAGTGTCTGAGCTGTTTCTGAGAAAAGGAACAGCCCCAGTATCAGTTGGGCATTAGTGCCTTGCCCCGCTGTTCTTTGTTGTGTTTTTTAAAGATGTCTTGACGTTTTGAAGGAATTTTCAGATTGATGGCTGGAAGGTAAATCGTGACAACGTGGAATTACCTTTTTTTAATTGTACCTGGGGTGATATTGTTTTAGATCGAAGCAGTTGGGAAACTGGAAGTAGTTAAGATTCGCCCTTTTGACTGGGATTGTGAGCGATGAGGGGTCCTTGGGGCAGCGGGCACCCTCAACCCTCATCTTTTCTCTCCCTTTGCAGAGGAGTTATTTCAAGGACTTACCTAAGGCTCAGACAGCCCATGAGGGGGCCCTGAATGGCATGACATTTTATGCCAAGCTGCAGGCTGAGGATGGACACTGGGCGGGCGATTACGGTGGCCCACTCTTCCTCTTGCCAGGTAGGAGCGAGCTGCCTCAACTCAAGGGGAAGGCTGCTCCGGATTGCCAGGGTGTGTGCAGGGGTGTCAGCGGGGGCAGAAGGGGGTAAGGGGAACGACTGACCTTCCTCGGTCAGGCAGGTTCAAACCCAGGAGCTCACTGGAAAAGCCTTGGGGGAGCATGGCCTGTATCCCAGTCATCCAGCGGCCGGGATTAGGGAACCATGGTGAAGCACAGTTAGCCCCGGGGTAGACTGGCAAGTACTTTGATAATGGAAGCAAAGAATCCTAGGAGAGGGGGATGGGAATCCCAGAGCAGGATGGAACGGGCACTCTAGGTGGAAGGCCCTGCCAGTGCCTGTAGAGAGGCAAGGTTATGGGTGAGGAGTTGACATCCATGCATGTGCATTTTGAGAACTAGGCTATCCCGTTTGAACTTGCTGTCAAAGCATGGCTGGGAGAATTCTGGCAGGGACACCCCAGGTCCAGGTGGGTGAGTGGTAGAAGTGCATTTGAACACACTGCTCTCTGATCTCCTTTGGTTGTGTAAGACTCTTGGAAATGTTTCTCTAAAGGAAGCCGTATTCATGCCTCAGGACCTTTCCCTCATTTTTAACTCTGCTATCTCAGTAGCCTGAATTCTCATGAAGATACGGCTTTGTTTCTGTAGTAGCTGCCCTTTGGTTCCCTTCCTAACATACCATGGGCATATGATATGCAGCTGCTTGCGGGTGATGAGGACAGAAGCTGTGTATCCAAAGATCAGGCTTGGAATGAAGGTTTCTTGTGCAGTATCTTTCCCCATCTAGTCAAAGAAGCACATATGTGCAAATAGTTTATAAAAGCAGAACAGTACAATCTAAGCAATAACTGTTCTCCTGGCTAGGCAGTGGTGGTGCACGCCTTTAATCCCAGAACTCAGGAAGCAGAGGCAGGCAGAACTCTTGAGTTTGAGGCCACTCTGGTCTACAGGAAAAGTTCCAGGGCAGCCGGGGGATACACAGAGAAGCCCTGTCTTGAAAAAAAAAATCAACAATCAAAAACTATTATCCTGTCAAGGGTTACTATTGTAGTATTTCACTCCCAAATAGGTGTTAAAGCAAGACCTGGTTGCCCCCTATGGTCAGGATCATCAGGTCCAATCTTGAACTGATCTTGAGCTGGCTCTTCTTAGTCCTTCAGGACACTTGTGGGAGGCATCTTAAGTGCTCTGCAGGCCTTGGCCTGAGAGTGTTAACTGGATTCTACCTGGTATTTCCAAAGTCATTGATTGGGCCTGGAAAGAATGGCCTTCCTGGGCTTGATTGGATGGGAAGGAAAGCCTCAGGGCAGATCTGTCAGAGAAGGTCTTCAAGAAGAAGGGCTTGGGTGTAGCAGCGCTAGTACCTGTTCCTAGTGTGGAACATCCCTCTCACCACACAGGTCTCCTGATTACGTGTCACGTGTCCCACATCCCTCTGCCAGCTGGATATAAGAAGGAGATGGTGCGGTACCTGCGGTCAGTGCAGCTTCCTGATGGCGGCTGGGGCCTGTGAGTATGTCCAGCTGCACATATGTACACGTGTGTGCTTGAGTGTGTTTTTATGTAGCTTGTGCTTGGCTTTTCAGGCAGCTGTTGAGAAATGGGTGACCGTAACCACGGATGGGGTGGGTGAAAGCCTGACCAGAGAGAGTAGGCTGGTACCGACATGCAGCCTGGCCACGGTTTTACCTCTGGTATCGTGAATGGGTGTCATGGGTGGGAGCCTCTTGAGACTCACAGGCCAAGTGAAAGACATCCATCATATTTTAAAATTGTGGAGGCAGCAGAGAGCAGAGATAGCAGGCAATGTAGCGTCCCCCACAGAGCCTTCTCAACCTCCTTTCCTGATGTGGTGCACACAGGCCCTGCCCAGGTGATTTTGGAGCAATTGAATATCCCTCACCGCGTGAACTAAACTTTCCCTGGGCATTCCTGAGCCATGCTTCCTGGGTTGTCATGTTGGTGGGAGGTAATACAGCAGTCTTTTCTAGGCAGAGTCCACTGCCAGTATTGTTTTGTTCCTTAGACGTAGTGACAGATGACCGAAGCCTCTTCCCCACCAGTCTCATACTTCCAACAGGCACGTTGAGGACAAGTCTACAGTGTTTGGGACCGCCCTGAACTACGTGGCTCTCAGAATCCTGGGTATCGGACCTGACGATCCTGACCTTGTGCGTGCTCGGAACATTCTTCACAAAAAAGGTATGTCCTGTATGGCATGTGGCGTTTTTGTCATGCTAACATAATGAGCCCTTGTAAAATGGGAGTTAGTAAAATGCACCTCTAGTTGAATCACTCAGAAAAACACATGTGTAGGTGGGAACTGTTGAGCTGTTTACTAACATTATTAATAATCATTATTACTAATTTTAACTTTTTTTTGTCCTTTTTAAAATTTTTTTAACATTTTTATTTTATGTTAATCACAGGTTATGTACTTTGTATCCCAGCCGTAGCCCCCTTCCGCGTTCCCTCCTAATTTTAACTATTTTTAAAAGACTGACTTATTTTTATGTGTATGGGTGTTTTGGCTTGCAAGGGTGTCTGCACCCCATGCACGCAGTGCCTGGGAAGGCCAGAAGAGGGCACCAGATCCTCTGGAACTGTAGTTACAGATACTGTTGCTGGCCGCCATGTGGGTTCTGGGAACTGGGAACTGAACTCAGGTCCTGCAAGAGAAGTGTGTGTTTTTAAGTCTCTAGAGCCTCTCCTGCCCTAATTTTATTATTTATTTATGGTTTTTCGAGACAGGATTTCTCTGTGTAGCCTTGACTGTCCTGGACTGGCATTTTAGACCAGGCTGGCCTCGAACTCACAGCGATCTGCCTTCCTCTGCCTCCCTGAGTGCTGTTATTAAGGGAGTGTGCCACCATGCCCAGGTTGAATTTTATTACTTCTAATTGTATTAATGAATTAATGTATGTGTGCATTTGTCTTGTGAGATGGGTGTGTTCTGGGTGTGTGTTTATGCCACAGGGCACATGAAGAGGTCAGAGAATAACTTTGTGCAGTTGATTTTCTCCTCTTTATTTTTACCTGAGTTCCAGAGATCAAACTCAGATTACCAGTCTTGTGTGGCCGGTACCTTTCTTCGCTTAGCCTACCCTCAACTTAAGGTTTTTTGTTTCTTTTCTTTTTCTTGAGGCAAGAGTCTTATATAACTCAGGGTAGTCCTGAAATCACTATGTTTCCAAGGTTAGCCTTGAACTCCTGATTCTCCTGCCTCTACCTCCTGGTGCTGGAGTTCTAGGCATGCACTAGGATGCCTGGTTTATGTAGTGCTGGGGATTGAACTTAGGGCTTTGTGCCTGCTAGAGAAGCACTAATCAATTAAGCTATATCCTTAGCTCAAAACAATTGTGTTTTGTTTTTTTTTTCCCCAAGACAGCATTTCTCTGTGTAGCCTTGGCTGTCCTAGACTCACTTTGTAGACCAGGCTGGCCTCGAACTCACAGAAATCCACCTGCCTCTGCCTCTCAGAGTGCTGGGACTAGAAGTGTGCGCCACTGCTCCTGGCACAATTTGGTGTTTTGTATTCTGCTTTCTTTATGAATTGGTAAAGGTTTAAAAGCAACATGCTAATCCAGGACTTGTGCGACAGTCGGTGAAGTCTGTCTTTTGGAGGCAGCTGAGCTATAAGCTAGCAGCCCCAGTGAGGGGGTCTGCTCGACCCCTCTATACTTGTCTTTGAGACAGCACAGTTACTCCTCTCCTCACCCGTGGGCTTTAGAGACCGTTCCAGCCCTCGGCAGGCTGTGTGGCTCCCACTGCTCTTAGAACAAAGCTTATCTTGCGTTGCTACTCTGCAGCACCTCGTGTGGTCCTGCACCCTGCCTCTCAAAGGCCCCTTACTCCTTTCTCGCTCTTTGCTGCTTGCTCGAGGGCCTCTTTTCATTTTGTCACCATGGTTTCCTGCCTCTTCCTGCAGGGTGCCCGTGCACTGTACCCTCTTACCTTCCTTTCCACCCTCGCTATGCTGTCTTGGAAGCTCCCCTTTGCGTTTACAGTCCTTAAATTTCACTGCTTTAGGATTTCTTTCTGACTTCCCAGGCTAGGTGATGTGTTCTGTTTGCATTAGGAAATTCTGCAATCTTGTGAGTAAGTAAGTCGTTCCCAACCGCTGATGCTATTGATCGTGTGCTCTCTATCCTCCTGTTGTTCACTTGCTCTCTTGCTTGCCCAGAGGAGGGATGTGCATGCTTCATGCTTTAACTAGTAGCTTTCTCAGTCTTTTCGACGTTGACACACTTGGATTTAGGGCAGAACTCATAAAATGTGTATAAGTTGGCGTTGCCATGTGCTGCAGCAAGAACTAACTATTGCTTGGTAGGGGCAGAGCAGGCTCTGAATGTGGAGCTGCGCGTTAGCCTGCCCCGGAGTCACTTGTGCCAGGCTATCCACTGAATGGAAATACACGGATGTGTAGCTTGGTCTTGGTTGGAGAAAGAGCAGCCAAGCGTCCTTTCCCCTTCCCTTTTCTCCAGGCTCATGCCACTCTGTGTATCTGGCCTCCTTTCTCCCTGAGCACATCGCTGCCTTCCTGTGTTCCTTCCTGGGGATAGGGGCTGTAAGGAGCTCTCTTGAGGTTAGACACACTTGTTCCTGGCTGCTGTTTCTTCCGAGTGGCTGCAGTGTCCTGGGAAGCTGTGGAATATGGCTTCTCACCTGGGAATTACTGGACCCATGTAAGAAGGATCACAAGGGAAAGCTGCAAGCCAGTACTCATACATATTGCTAGCTGATTTTTCCTTCTCTCTTTCCAGGTGGTGCAGTGGCCATCCCCTCCTGGGGGAAGTTCTGGCTGGCCGTCCTGAATGTTTATAGCTGGGAAGGACTCAATACCCTGTTCCCTGAGATGTGGTATGTCTGCCCTCTGTCTACTGCACTGCCTTCTCATAGATTGATGGGACCTAAATGGGGTCGATTAGCTAGAGGTCCCTCATGTGTTCTGCAGATATATAGAAAGAGTTTTAGGCAAAAGCAAGGCATCAAACCACCTGGCTCTCTAGCAGGCTGTGGGGCCCTGCAGGGTAATTTCAGAACCTGTTGTGTGGCCTGGGCTTTGTGGGGATAGACAACAGATGATGCCGGGTAATTGCGAAAACTTGGAGCATATCCAGGAGGAAAGGAGAGAGCCTTCCCCATGCCTGTTTCTCTTTTTCTTAAATTTGTGGTAACTGTTTGGGACTGTCCTAGATATTCTACTAATGAACTTTCATATGCATCTCTAAATTTTGGGTTTTTTTTTTTTGTTTGTTTGTTTTTTCAATATTCACTCAGCAGAGCCAATGCCAATTCCTTACTAACTGGAACCTATGGTCAGTGTTTTTCTATTTTTTGAATATCTTACAAAAGCATCGGCCCCATTGGCAACTCTCCTGGCTAGACTTGCCTAGGGAGGCAGGTGCAGGCAGAGGAAAGCCCCACCAGGGTAGAGCTGGGTACTGAAGCCCGGGGCTTCTGGTCTCTGTCCCTACAAAGTAGAGCTCCACGTGTGTGGTGCGCAAACTCCACAGTCATTTGGCATTAGAACGACGAATGCAAGGGTGAACAAACACGGATGAATGCACTCACAGTAGCACGAGTGTCCGTGGTTGGAAGGGCCCAGGCCTCAGGGCTGTTCGTAGTGTAGGCTTATGTTCTTCTGTCCGCTGACAGAGCCTGTCTCTTCCAGGCTGTTTCCTGAATGGGTACCTGCACACCCCTCCACTCTCTGGTGTCACTGCCGGCAGGTCTATCTGCCCATGAGCTACTGCTACGCCACTCGGCTACGTGCCTTAGAAGACCCACTGATTCAGAGCCTCCGCCAGGCAAGCCTTATGTTCTGAGCTCTAGGGACCTTGTGAGGAAGCGGCACATGGCCTTTGGGGGCCTCTGGAGCTTAACTGCTTCTCAGTACTCGATCCTGAGGAGTCCCCTGCCTTCTCACCTGTAAACAGACGCAAACTGCTGAGAGGGCTCTGTGCTGTGGGAAAGGCATCTGCCGTTCCTCAGTGTCCCAGTGGGACTTGGAGAGTTCACAAGCTGCAGGCCCAGCCTATGCTTGCAGTTACTGTTCTTGGGAAAGAGCCCTGAGATGGAGTTTGGGAACAGGATTTGTGCTAGATTTAGGCCCCTAGGGCTGGCACAGCTCCTCAGAGTAGCACTGGTATAACGGAAATAGCTGGGCTTCTTACCCTGTAGTGGTAATTCATTGGGTGTTCATAACTCCTGAGAAGGATATGACGCGGAACTCTGAGACTGTGCAGCGAGACCACTCCTTCTTCGAGTTAGTCCATTCTGTGTGTCTGAGAGGCATGTGCTTCTGTGAGGCACTCAGGTGTCCCCTGCCCTTTAGGAGCTCTATGTGGAGGATTATGCCAGCATCGATTGGCCAGCACAGAGGAACAACGTGTCCCCCGATGACCTGTACACGCCACATAGCTGGCTGCTGCATGTGGTGTATGGTGGGTGCCTCCTGAGGGTTGGGAGAACCTGGGTAGCACACAGTCAGATGTCTCTCAGCTCTCCACATTGAGTCATTCCCTCTGACGATGCAGTAAATGGCCTCCTGGAGCGGGAGCTGGAAAGACGTAACTTTGCTCTGGCCCCCCAACAAGGACCAGCTGCTATTTGTTGATAGCCCCTCAGTATCACCGAGGCAGGGCAAGGCCATGGTGGGAGGTGTGAAGCAGCCCTTCCTGGATGGGAAGGAGGAACCACACATGAGGCAGACTGGGAGGGCGGGTCCCAGGGGAAAAGAGAGGTCCAGATGATGTACCTTGTAGGATCTGTTCCCGTCTGAAGGCCTAGGGCACAGCCTGGCCAGGAATGCCAGGTACTTCTCTTGTTGGGTGTCTGCTAATGCCTTCTCCGCTGCAGGAATCCTCAACCTGTATGAACGTTTCCACAGTGCCACCCTGCGCCAGTGGGCTATCCAGATGCTGTATGATCACATTGCAGCTGATGACCGGTTCACTAAGAGCATCAGCATTGGCCCGGTCAGTGCTCACAACCTCTGGGGCCTAGAGTAGCTTTGGTGACAATGAGCTCCTGTCAGGTGCCCTAGGAGCTAGGCTCTGTTGGGCTAGGAATGAGGCAGGCTTATTTCCTGGATCCCGGCACGTCTCCATTTGGGTCAGTGTATTCATTTTCTGGCCTCAGTGAAGCTTTTTCCTCCCATTGCTCTGCCTGGCTCTTGTCAGAGAGTCTGAGTACCTCCTGGGAGACTACTTCCTGAACTCTCTGGCCAACTGGGTGGGATGTTTTTTCCTCCTTACTCCTCACAGATCCCACCATAGATAATCCACCTTCTACTTCTTATATAAGGCTTATAGGTGCCAAGGAGTACAACATGTTCCATTTCTAGACTGTCCCATCTGTCTGGGGGATCCCAACCCTCTAGTTCCTGATTTTGCTTCCCTTCCTGGGTCTGGCCAAATGTGCACATGCTTAGGGACCTCAAGGAGCACCCGCCTGAGGCTGGGTAGTCAGGGCATACTGGCTAGAGCTCATAGAGACTCAGGAAGTTGTCCTCATAGATGAGAAACAATCAGGATGTGGGTTGTGATGTTGGTTACTATACAGTGGTGGGTTGCCCATAGGTTCGCTGGGCAACCCATTGAGCTAGCACTGAGTTTCCTCCTCCGTGTCTGTGAACTCTTGGTCCTTGTCACATCCTAAGCTGGCCCAGAACCTTGAATGACGTATTAGCTTCAGTTTGAGTCTATTCCTAGGGACATGAATGTATAGAGAACTCTTAGGAATGTCCTATTAGAACAGATGGGGCCCTGCCCCAGGGTAAAGTTACATGGGTCCTGATGGCCACATATCTTGCAGATCTCGAAAACGATCAACATGCTTGTCCGTTGGTCAGTGGATGGGCCATCCTCCTCTGCCTTCCAGGAGCACGTCTCTAGGATTCCAGATTACCTTTGGTGAGTGTGGTTAACTGGTGGCTGGGATGTGGTGCTGAGTGCCGGCTTTGGACATGCAGCTATAATGCTGGGCTCCTGTGTCTCATCTAGTTAGGGGTGCCAGAGTCAAGGTTCTGAGAATAGTATATGGAATCAGGAGTGTTGCCAGTTAGATTGTCTTTGGGAAGATTTTTTACCTAGCAGTAACTGCGGGTGGTTCCCAGAGTCAGAGCCAGGAAGCCTGGGGACAGTCTTGGAGTGTTATGAGGAAGGCTGGTGGACAAGAGGTAGGGACTGTCACAGGGACCATAGCAGGAAGCCCTGTGCTCATAGGGGCTATCATCTCTGGTGGCATGGTGTGAGATGAGGAGAGCAAGGTAGAGCTGACTGCAGAAGTTTTGGCACAGGCCAGTCCCCCCTGGGTAAGCCGCTGTCTTGTTCCTGCTGACCGTAGCCCTTGTGCTTGTGAGCCCAGCTGGGCAGCACTGAAGTCAGCTTCGAGGAGAGGTGGGTATGGATGCTCCCAAGGGAGATCTGTGTGCTCTTTGGCTTGTGTGTGGCTCCTGGTGGACACCTAGAATTCCAGCTTTCACCTTGTCCCTGACATAACCTTTTTTTTATCTCCATAGGTTGGGCCTTGATGGCATGAAAATGCAGGTAAGGGCTGTAGAATTGAGGCTGCTGGCTCTCTTTGTTACCATCTCTGCCTGTCTATTTTTTTTTAAGCCGTTTGCATTCATTATGATACAAAAGTGACAGTCAGGTGTGGTGACACATGCCTGTATTACCGTCACTCAGTTGGCTAATTCAGGAGGATTGAGTTTGAGGCTGGACAGTGCTATATTGTAAGACCATATTTCTGAATTAAAAAAAAAATGGAGCAGAGGTGAGAAATCATGAAAAATGAAAGAAAAAGTGATTCCCCCAATACAGTACTTGCAGTGGAAGAGGAGAAGGGACGGAGTTATACTTCAGTCCTTGCGTCTGTGGGCTGTGGGCACCTCCTGGTCTCTGGTTACTGTATGTTTTACATGTCCATCTGCAGTCCTTCATCAGGGTGGGCTAAACCATGACAGATCTAGACTTGGCTCAGTCCCTCTAGAAACCTTCATCCTTTTATTGTTATGGAGAAGTGGCTCTGGGTGGGTAATGGGCCTCTCTGGCAGGTCACTAGGAGCTGTGTGTTCTCAGCCTGTAGAGAGTACCTTCTGTAGCCACCAGTATAGGAGGAGCCTCCAGGTCAGAGGGGCATGCCCAGGCCTGAAACTGTTCCTTTCTGTGGTCCCTAAGTGGTAAAGGATGGCATATCTGCAGTTGCACAGAACAAGGAGGAAGTGGTTTGCTGGAAATACAGAACATGATGTTAGAGACAGCATGTGATATATGGTCAGATTTTACTAGATCTTTCTAGGGCTCCGGCCAAAGGGTGGACAGTGGATATGCTTTCTGGTCAGGTGTTTAGCTGGGATCTTTGGCCCTCAAGGAACTATGAGAAAGCTTAGGGTCTGAGATCACCATGTAGGATTGGGTTTTCTGTCAAATATTTAGAGAGTCCTAAAAATAGAGACTAAAACCCAGTGTGGCTTTGATCATCCATTTCCGGCACCAAGACACAACAGTATGGTTCAGGAAACCAGGCTTCCAGGATGGGATTTGATATGGCCCTTGTCAGCTGAGTCCCTGCCACCTCAAGCATACTTGGAAATGAAGGGACTTTGTTTCTGGTTATCCCGCAACTGGGGTACCATGCTGTTACCAGATATGGAGGAGCCTTCAAGGGATAGAGTACTAATTGGGTATGTCTCTGACACCCTTGGATCCTAGGAGTCAGTGGATGGGGTTGCTATTAACAGTTCATTCTTTGTGAGCAGGGCACCAATGGATCACAGGTCTGGGACACCTCATTTGCTATCCAAGCAATGTTGGAGGTATGTAGCTCTGTTTCTCTGTGCAGCCCCCACCTGATCTTCCTGTGTGTGTGAGCCACACATGCACCCTGAGAGAAATGATACATGCCTTCTGTCCCTTGAGCTTCTCATTGCCTGGCTCCCAGCCCCCTGTTGATAATCCCCATGAAGTACTGGCCTTACTTGGCAACCTGGATGCTAAGCTGGGTCAGGGCTTTGGGAGACAAGCTTAGTGCGTGAATGGGTAGGTGGTACCTGGGCTAGGTGGGCCTGAGGCTCTTGGAACAGTGGCTGTTACTTGAATAAGAGAGAATGTTTCTCTGCAGGTGGGAATGAGATCAGTGAAATCCTGAGGGTGTCTTTGGACATCCCAGGGCCTAGGCCAAGTTGGGGTGTCTATGTAGGGCCTGGCAGAACAGGTGGGACTCGGGTAACTATCCAGGGGGTCTTTTCCAGTCTTTGGTCATGTCTCACTGTCCTCTGTCTTTAAAGCTGAGAGCATCAGGAAACCCTAGAAAACTCTTAAGATGTGTCAGTTTCTGGGAGTAGGAGTGGGGCAGCAAGATATTGCTAGGACACTGGAAAACTGGCTCAGCTGTGCTCTCCCGCTGTCTTCTAGGCAGGAGCACACCACAGACCTGAATTTTTACCCTGCCTGCAGAAGGCTCATGAATTCCTGCGGCTTTCACAGGTGAGGTCCATGCCCCTCCTCATCTGTCCTGCGCCGCAAGCTTAGGTTGTTTCTGTGCTGTTCTGCCCTGCCCTGTCCTGCACCATGTTAATGCACCTGGTCACCCTGAGGTAGCTCTGGCCGTGACCTACAAGTGGCTTTTCACCAGCTGGTAGTGAGTCAGTACTGTCTTCCCCAGCAGGCCTGCTGCAGGACAAACACTGGGTGATGGGCCTTTAGAAGCTCATCTGAATGGATTCCACTGCACATGCAGATCTGTTTGCTCTCTTGTTGAACTGAGTCATGCTGGAGAGCTGGGCAGGAGAGTGGTTTGTTCAGCCCTCCCTGGATGATCTTATTTCCTAGTAGTGATAAGCTGACAGGTCTCGTGGGTGTCATGCTGTGCTGACTGTGGCTAGCAGTAGATCCAGCACCCAGGTGGCAGCACAGGGTCCCAGGTGCCAGCCTGTTTCTGTTTTCCACATATGCTTCTTTCTGCTATCCAGGTCCCAGACAATCATCCCGACTATCAGAAGTATTACCGCCAGATGCACAAGGTGTGTATGGGCAACCCACCGAAGCCCACAAAGGGCTCAGCTGTCTTCCCTTTGAGGAGGATTTCTGTTGGTTTTCCGGCTTCTTGCTCCGTAGATCCCTTATATCAGGGGCTTCATCATTCCTTGAGGCAGCCTGTACCTTTGTGGCCATGCATGCTTCAGGGTGGTTCAGGTATCTAGCACACACAGATGCCAAGAGTTGAACAGTGAGCTTGAGTGTTGAGATCAAGGCAAATGGACTTGGAGCCAGCATCAATCTCTTTTGCTGTAAGGGCCTATTTATAGATGCAGGTTGTAGAATGAGACATTGACAGCTGCTGCCTTTCCATCGTGGGGTCTATAGGGCACCTATGCTGCTGGTTAGGTCCCAGATCACTTTTTATTGCTGAGATCCTAGGGCATTCTGGATGGGCATGAAGTCCTAGATAGTCCCTGTGCTGTAGCTGAAGTCTGTCCAACTGTGTCTAATTTAGGTACCCGTGTGTGGTGGTGGATAGGCCTCGCCCTGAGCGTTACAGCTCTGTAGAGGAGGAGCACTATTGCACTCTGTCTCTGCAGGGTGGTTTTCCCTTCAGCACACTCGACTGTGGCTGGATTGTTGCTGATTGCACAGCCGAGAGTTTGAAGTCTGTGCTGCTCCTGCAGAAGCGGTGTCCCTCAATCACAGAGCACGTCCCCCAAGAACGTCTCTATGATGCTGTGGCTGTGGTGAGTGCCTACGTTAAGTTTGCTTCCCCCTGTACAGTTCTGTCTTAGCAGACTAAGGCTAGGGTATGGGACATCATAGTCTAAGACTGAACCGTGGGCTAGACATTTGAAACTTCGGCTGGGTATGTGCTTAGGGCTCTGTGATGTGAGAAATGGTGCCTGGCCAGTCCCAGAAGTTTCAAGGACCTGTGGTCCCTGAGGCTTCTCTTCTTAGCTCAAGAGATTCAAGTAACTGACGGTATTTGTGCTGAGACTTCTGCAGGTCTCGTTTGGGAGGGCCGGTGGTCTTTGCTGGGTAACCAGAGAAAAGTTGGAAATGTCTGTTCATTTTTGTGTAAAGTCCTTTTAGCACATCTGCTTCTTGTGTATGTTTTGCTATGGCAATCTGTATTGGCCTGATATCCAGATGTTGTGTCACTGCATTGGACACTTAGTAGCATGAAACTGGCTTCTTATCGCTCATTCCTGTCCTGTTGATTGTCAGTTCTGTGGTACTTTGGCACAGTCATGCTCGGTTCTCCAGGCATCCTTTTTTGTTTCAGTTGCTTAGCATGAGGAATTCTGATGGAGGATTTGCTACCTATGAGACTAAGCGTGGGGGCCATTTGCTGGAGTTGCTGAACCCCTCAGAGGTCTTTGGTGAGTGTGTTGACTAGCAGCATGGTGTGTAGAGGAGGCCTGGCATGCTAGCAGGTCCATGCAGAACCCTCTGTGAGTCCCAGAGTCTAGAGTGCCTGTATTGTTCTGTCTCAGGCTAAGGAGACCTTAGGCTGAGGTTACATTCTCCTGCTTATCCACAGGGCCTTGTGCTGTGTGTTAAGGCTGCCGTGCATGCTGCATACACTCAGTGACTCCCAGCACTTATAAGGACCTATGTCAAGGGATGCTGGGCCATAGCTTTGCATTGTCATTGAGGTTCTAATCTATCAAGGCACACTTTGTCCTCACTGACTGACACCATAGGTGTTCCCTCATGCCTTCTAATTATCCTATTTTTTGAGCTGTCAGACATTTTGTTGTTGTTTTTGTGGGAGGGGGGCTTGGTAGTAGTAATAGCTCAGCTGTTTTGTGTGTGAGTCTTGTAGCATAAGTGTGCAGGTGTCGGCCCATTGCAGCCACGTTGCCCAGGTTGATCTTGGGGTAATGTCCAGGTACAAGTCCTGCATGCTTCAGCACTCTTGTTTGCCACCTCCTGTCCTGAACCATTGTCCCTGGGCCGTAGTGGAGCTTAGGTGCCTCCTTCTTTCCCTTTCTAGGTGACATAATGATTGACTACACGTACGTAGAGTGTACCTCAGCAGTGATGCAGGCACTGAAGCATTTCCATGAATACTTCCCAGACCATAGAGCAGCGGAGATCAGGTAAGGAAGAAAGAGCAGGCCTAAGCAGGGCCACAGTCAGCCACAGCATTCTCTATTCATTTTTTTTTTCCATCAGTGGTTGGGTATTGGGCCATTATGACATAGCGACAATTACTTTGTCTCAGGAGCTTGGCTAGTTATGAGACTTTGTGGTATACCTCTCAACATTATAGTTTCCTTCCGTGACTGATGAAGGCTGAAGGCAACAGTAATGTAAGGCGTAAACCCGAACATTTAGAAGGGGCATATGATACCTATTTAATATAGCAATAGCCTTCTCATTGGGGCCTGTGATTTTCCTAGTCATGAGCTTTGCCCTGACTGACTGTAGGACATGTGCGTTTCCCCCTCTGGAGGGGCCTGACATCACGGCAGAAACAGTGAAGCTGCATTCTGCTGCTATTCTGTTAGTGTGGTGTTACCACTGTATTAATGGGCATGGCTTACCTGATGTTTATACTGTAACAAGTAGGGTCCATATCTGAGCTGGATTGTGGGGACAGTTCTGCCCCAACAGCCTGCATGCTATCCTCAGTATTATGAAGCCAGCTAGCAAGGAAGGAGTTTCTCCTTTCGTCTTAGCATAGTTTTGCCAGAGCATATGGGTTTTTAACAGTAGGAACAATCTAGTTTTGCTTTGTGGCCAACAACAGTGGCAACAGCCTTGTGGTTTGAGAGGTCTGGCTAAGAGCTCCTAGGGAGGTCGCTCACTCCTAGCATGGAGACAGTTCACAAAAAACAAAAACAAAAACAACCACAAAACAAAAACATAAATAATAAGACAACGCACAGAAAAAAGTAAGGCTTGGAGAGATGGCTCAGGTAATGGCGTGCAGGCTGTCTCACTTGTCCCGTGAAACATCGGTCCAGTGCCTCCATCTCACCCTCTGGGACTGTAAGCCCAATTGTAAGTTGTTTCATGACAGTGGTAGAAAAATAACTAATGCAGAGGCCGGTACCGAGAGAGATTGCTATGATAGACCCAACCATACTTTTTGGGAGGTATCTAGAAGACTTGGTAACTTTGGACTAGGAAAGCAGTTGAACACCGAAAGCAGAGCTTGATGGACCATCCTCACAGGAGCTTGCAAAACAGTGAGAACTACGCCTTTTGTGGCGGCCCAGAACAAGAGCTTCAATATTATCACCTGGGCTAGAAACCAGCCTTCTGGTATTTTGACTAACAATGTAGCCGCTTTCTGCTCTCTCCTAAGAACTTGACTGAGGTTAAACATGTGGCAAATAGTAGTTGCTCCTATGCAGGTGTACAGTGAAAAGAGCAAATGGGGAAGAAACCTAAACACACAATTTGAAGAGGGAAGAGAGTCCCAGGAGATTTAACATGGGATCCAAGGCCTGTGCTGAGGGAACAGGAGATTGAGGAGAGGCAGTCCCGAGACGGAATGCTGGGAGGGGCATCAATATCCTACTCAGCTAAGCTTCCACCTTTGAAAATAAAAGGCTTCAAGAATTTTCTGCCCTAACATAAAAACTGCTGTAAGTGATTGAAGTGGACCAGGCTCCATCTCAAGTGTAGTTATTGATGGTTTTAATCTGCTTCATTTTAGGTGATTTGTTCAAGCTCTCTGTTAATGTCATTATCAATGGCTTTGGTAGTTTTCAGAGCTATTTCCAATGTGGCCCTCATCCCCAAAGTCTGTCTTCGCTCTGTGTTTCCTCTGAACTTTGACAGTCTGCGTTCCCTTTCTGTGTCTAGAGCTGCCATTCTCACTGTTGTGTAGGCAGGACTCCACTGTTGTGACTATTGTGTGGGCAGGATTGGGGAAGGCATTGTGACTTTTGCCTGTAGTGTTCCTCAGGCTAACTGTCTGTATTGCAGGGAGACCCTCAGTCAAGGCCTGGAGTTCTGCCGAAGGATGCAGAGAGCTGATGGCTCCTGGGAGGGGTGAGTAGGCACTCGGTGGAAGGGGGTGACATGCGCACAGGGTTGGGAGTCTGCCTTACTGCCTTCTTCCTGGGAGACTCAGGAAGTTGGGACTTCCTGGTAGGTCATGTTCTTCGGCTGATGCTTGCTCTTTCATTGCACTGAGAGCTTGTGTTGTAGGGAGGCAGTTAGATTGCATTTGCTCTGTGGCCCAAATGTGATTATTCTTGAAGCTGTGTGCATCAGTGCCTTGATTGGAGAAAGCTGTGGCTGAGCCAGGGGATGTCTGGGATGTCCGTGACAGATTGCGTTTAGCAACGGCCAAAGTCCCTTCCTCCCTCTTTTCTCTCCATTCCCAACCTTCCATCCTCTTCCTCTGTCTCTTACTTTCTCTTTGGTTTCGTGAGACAGCCTCTCGATGTGTATCTCAGGCTGGCTTTAAATTAGCAATCCTCCTGGGTTAGCCCAGTACTGGGAATGCAGGCATGTACTACCCCAGGCTCCGTTCCAGTTCTGCCCTCTCTACTTGAGCTTGTCCCAGCACCTGGGTGGAGTACCTGTACTCTCCCTTGGAATGGAGAGCACCTCTGACATCCTCTCTTGTCTCCCTCTAGGTCCTGGGGGGTCTGTTTCACCTATGGTGCCTGGTTTGGCCTGGAAGCTTTCGCTTGCATGGGGCATATCTACCAAAACGGGTAAGTGCAGCCTCCAGGCAGATGGCAAGTGAGGGCAGGGCCATCCCTCTGGTCTGTTCCTCTGTTGCAGTGATAACACACTGACCAAAGGCACCTTGGGGAAGAAAGAGTTTATTTTAGGTTTATACTTCCAGGTCATAATCCATCATTGAGGGAAGTTAGGAGAGGAACTGAAGCAGAAACTAGGAGAGAAACTGTACTCAGCTAGCTCTCTTAAGCAGTGGGCTGGACCCTTCCACCTTCTTCAGGTGATCTCCCGGCCCAGGTGACTCTGTGTTAAGTTGATAGTAAAACTGACCGGGTCAGTAATGCTCTGCCATGGAGGTTTTTTTTTTTCCTCATTGACACTTGATTTTATTTTGTTTAATATTTTAAACAATGACATAAGATCACTATTTCAGGAAAAAAGGAATTCGTTTTTGTTGTTGTTTTGTTTTTGTTTGGTTTTTGAGACAGGGTTTCTCTTTATAGCCCTGGCTGTCCTGGACTCAATTTGTAGACCAGGCTGCCCTCAAACTTACAGAGCTCAGCCTGCCTCTGTCTCCCCGAGTCCTGGGATTACAGGCGTGTGCCACTGCACCCAGCTTGAAAAGGAGAATTCGAAGGACTTATTTTCTTGGCTCATAAGCCTAGGGTAGGGGTTATCTCAGAGTCTTATACAGCTCTGTCTCTTATCCTGAGTGAGAAAGGAGAAGGGTCTAGAAACTCAGGGGTTGGTTCAAGCCCAGTTTCTGGCTGCCCTAGCCAGTGCTTCTAGATCTAGTGGGTTTGGGTGGTAGGGATATTGTGCTAAGCCAGATGCAACCCAGGAATGTCTGGGTCTGTTTCAGTGTGCCTGCATGTGCATGTAGCTGCAGAGTGTTTGCCCAGCAGCTCTGTGAGGCATGCACAGCAGCATAAACAGCCTTATCCACTCACCTCTACAGGCCCTTCCCATGACCCTAAGGCAGCGAGTCAAGGCTTAGATCCTCCTAAGACATGGAGTCTCCAATCTCTT
The DNA here is from genome assembly GCA_028658305.1 of Pachyuromys duprasi. Taxonomy (NCBI): domain Eukaryota; kingdom Metazoa; phylum Chordata; class Mammalia; order Rodentia; family Muridae; genus Pachyuromys; species Pachyuromys duprasi. Next base: position 49,496,636 of record CM053756.1, read on the forward strand.
CCTCTCTCTACAGGGCTGCTTGTGCAGAAGTATCACGGGCCTGCAACTTCCTCCTGTCCCAGCAGATGGCAGATGGAGGCTGGGGGGAGGACTTCGAGTCCTGTGAACAACGGCGGTATGTGCAGAGCGCCAGGTCCCAAGTCCACAGTACATGCTGGGCCCTGCTGGGCTTAATGGCTGTCAGGTAAGGACAATGGGACCATCCTTGGGCATGTATACCAGGGACACTCAACTTTGAGGAGGTGGCCTGGGGTACATACAGATGTGGGAAGAGGTGAAAGTAGCCACAGGACTGAGCCTTTCATTATTCCTCTGTAACTGTGGATGCAGGCAGCTTCAGAAACCGCATAACCTATTCCTAGGCTAAGTGGCAGCCTGTCTGGCTGCATGGTACCCCACAGAGAGACTCATCTCTTGGAAATACTCTACTTACCCCTTGGTAGTCAGTATTTGTTGACAGAGAAGCTGGGGCCTGAGGGAAATGAGTGAGACAGCCTGTGAGGGGAAGGTGCTTTCCAGTGTGGAGGGAAAGCACCGCCTCAGTATTAAGAGCACAAGACTCTAGCTGCTTAGGACCTCCATAGCTCGTAATGAGGCACAGGTATTGTACTGATGTACGCAGGTACACACATATATGTGTATGCACTTGCAGATGTATATATATGTTTAGGTACATGCATGTATGTGTCCACACAGGTGTAGGTATACACACACACACAGGTGTATGTGCTGGCTTAGCCTGTATTGCCACAGTGTACTTGGAACCATTTGGAGAGCTTCCTGAAACCCCCTGTGTACAGGAATCCCAAGAACATTATCCCAGGAGCATTATCATCGGTCTATTCCCAGTCAGTCCCCCACTGCTGGCCTTGGCTTCTGTCAAACCCTCAGTCCATTGGGTGTCTCACTCTTGCCAGCAAGTGCATCATAGCACATGGCTTTCATGGTTTCCAGACAGCAGAGTAGGCATGAGACTTGTCTTCCTCTCTAGAGAGTCTAGCAGCACCTTGTGCCAGCCATGTTGCCATGTCAAACATGTCTTCCAGGGACAGAGTCAGGTCTATAGGGAGTGTATGCCCCACTTGTCCGTCCCCATGCTTGCACATGCTCTGTTCCTCAGGGCTCCTGGGAAGATTACAGCAGGAACCTCAGGTATTCTGGTTGTTGAGGTTTCCCTATCATTGCCATAATATGTGGAGATTTTGTTGTCCTTCTTCGGGATGCATGTTTATGCCACGTGCTAGGTATGTTCATATCCATCTTCTTGTCCCTTAGGCATCCTGACATCACTGCTCAGGAGAGGGGAATCAGATGTCTGCTGGAGAAGCAGCTCCCCAATGGAGACTGGCCTCAGGTGTGTGAGGGGCCTTGGGCAGTAGTTCCAGCATTGATTTCTGACTTGCTATTAGTTTTCACACGTTTTCCTATGCCCTTACTCCTTTTACAGTCTTTGGAGATCTGGGATATGGACACTGCTGAGCAGAGGCTTGTCCTGGTTGTAGATCTAAGATGTGTTGCTGGGTCTTGAAGTGTTGAGCACATTTTGCTATTTGTAAAAGAAAGTGGCTGTGGAAAGGACTAGAAACTTGAAGTTTCCTGCAGAACCTCAGCTCTTCCATGTGCTTCTTGGGTGTGGTCCCTCACTGATAAGATATGCAGATGGGTTTCCATGTGTCCCTGTGGCAATGGGGATTATTAGACACATTCCAAGGAAGAATGTTTACTCCAGGCTCTAGTCTCTGAGCTGGGACATAGTTGAGCAGGATTGCTGCCAGCCTGTGCTTCCCTGTCTTTGCTTACTTATCTTTGGTTCATCAGCTCTCCCTAAGCAGACTTGTCCTGGGGCTGGGAAATTCAATAGTCAGGACCATCATCCAGAGAGAAGCTTCTTAGCTGCTTGTTTTTCTATGTCCTTCCAGGAGAACATCTCTGGGGTCTTCAACAAGTCCTGTGCCATCAGCTACACAAGTTACAGGAACATCTTTCCCATCTGGGCGCTGGGCCGCTTCTCCAACCTATACCCTGACAATACTCTCGCCGGTCACGTTTGAGCGCACATCTGTCTGTGCTGCAGCTGGCCAAAATCATCACCATAGAGTTCCTGGAGAGACGGGTTTTTGGCAAGGTGATAGGAGTCTTCTTAGCCCCGTCCTAGGCCTTGTCCCCTAGGACAAGGGGCTGACATGGGGCTGGGGATAGGGTCAGGATCGGTGTCTTTTGACACTTGTCAGTATAGCTTTAGTTCTAAGACTTGCTTCAGTGAGAAAGGGAACAAGACAACCCTTGGAATTCAGAGAAACTGTATACTCTGGGTATATCCTTCTTGAGGGAGTGAGGCAATAGAGTTTTCATGACCAATGACTTACCTGTGAGGGGAGCAGCTGTCTTCTTCCTCCCTTGTCTACTATAGAATGAGCCCCTGACCAGACTCCTGCTTCCTGGGCTGGGGAGTTATGGCAACCCTGTGGTGCTGGTATGCTCAGAGAAAGACTCAGTGGGGAGTGAGGCAGGTGCCTTGTTCATTGTGCCCTGAGCATTGGCTGTTGTCCCCCAAAACAGCCACGACCAGATCACTGTATGAAATACCAGTTTTCCAGAAAGGGAATATAAACTCACTTTATACTAAAAATGTTACTAAAAGTCATTTAAACCATCACCGACTCCCTTAATAAACAGACGTTTTGGGCTGGAATGATGGCCCAGCAGTAAAGAACATTGACTGCTCTTTCAGAGGACCTGGGTTTGATTCCCAGTACCCACTTGGTGGCTATCAACTTTCTACAATTCAGTTTCCAGAGGATTCAATAACTTCTTCTAGCCTTTGTGGGACTGCACACATGGTACACAGACATACATACAGGCATAACATCCATTTACATAAAATAAAGCTTGAAAATAAAATATTAACAATATCCCCTCCCCTCCCCTGACATTTCATCCTGGAGTATCCTGAGATTGTGTGGCAAGGACAGATGTAGCATCCAATTCTGCCCCTAGATTATAAGCTCATCCACATTGCATTGGCTTCTGGGACATCACCATCCTGATGTCCTGGCCTCCCGGTAGAGAAGCACACACGGGAATCCAGGCATACACGAACAGGGGTAGAGTAGATAGTGGTTTCAGTGCTTCCTGCTCTGGGACAGCACTGTAGCAAGGACAGCTAACCACTCCAGCTTACCACTTAGACCCACTGAGCCACCCAGGCAGCTGTGGCTCTCCTGTGTCCCAGGGAAATTCTCATGATATCCAAAAGCCATTGCCAACCCAACTGTGCTTTGAATTCAAGTGAGGGCTAGATTTCTTCTTGAGAGCTCTGAATCCATGATTTCTAACTGTGTGTCTGACAGCACCCAGGCAGAATTCAGTGTAGAAAATATGTGTTTCCTTGGAAGTTACTACTTTTCTCCCTGACCATGGTGAGGAGGGTCCAGCCTGATGCCTTAATACCTACCACCCCTATTACTTTCTGCACTGGTGGTAGCCCCAACCTCTCCCTGGCTCAGAGAGCTGTGTCTGACTACCCCTTTTCCTGCTCAGGACCCTCTAGGGCTGCCCTCTTCCATGGTGAGATACCCTGAGGCTTTGTGCCATCTGCCTCCTGCCCAGCTTCCACCACTACTGCCTTGTGTTGTGACTCATAGAGCTTTCCTATCTTGGATCGTAGCCTGTGCTATTCACTGCACTGCTCTCTCAGCCTCTGCCAGCAGCAGACCCGCCCCTAGCGGCAGCAACTGTCCTTCGGAATTCCTGGTCATGATCCGACCTGATCACTGTATACACTGACACAGGATCAGTTCCCTTAGTAAACAGCTGATAAAACATGCATCATGCTCTAAGTGTCATGCTGTAGCATCATGGTACGTAGGATTACCAGCCCAGTTTAGGGAGTTCTCCAGGCTCAGTGGGGAGTTGGTGGGGACACTTACCAGATTAACTGTCCAGAAGAAGCCCTTAAAGATTCTTGAAAGTTTTAGCTTGTCAGGGACAAATTTGGAATGCGCTAAAGGCTTTTCCTGTGGAGTCATAGATTTCCTCTGTTCACTGTGATGTGAACCTCAAACACTCTTTTTGAGGGATTCTTTAGTAGAAAATATTGATTTTTTTTTTCACTTGTGAAACAGTTTTACTATGTGGTACTCACTATGACATGATACGTACTACATAGTCCAGGAAGGCCTCAAGCTTGAGGTGGTCCTCCTGCCTCTGCCTCCTGAGTAACAGGATTGCAGGCATGTACCCCCATTCCCTGCCGAAGGGCTTGACGGAGGCTTCTCTCTGACAAAGTATTTTTCCTTCTAAAACATAACTTACTGCTAAGTAGAATTAAACTTACTAAGACATTTTTCTTTTTTTAAAAAACTTTTGCAGTATGCTGTTTTCACATTCTATAATTTGGTTTAGCAAACAACTATATGGTGATATATCATTAATCAACTTGATTTATTATTTATTTTTAATTAGTTAATTCCATCCATGTAGACCAGGCTAGCCTCCAGCTCATAGAGATCCGGCTGCCTCTGCCTCAGAAGTCTAGGATTAAAGGTGTGTGCCACCATACCTGACTTTCAACTTGATTTATTTTATCTCAACTTTATTTATTTACCTCTATCTTATGAAGATATTATCACTACCTGTAGCATAAGTTAACTATATTTTAAAGTTTCAGATTCTTTATTCTAAGGTTCTCAAAAGGTAAAACAGGAAAATCCAACAATCTGACCAAATGTACAGTTCTTAAAACAGTCTTTGGCATTTAATATCAAGTCCTAGGAAGGAAGCTGCAGCTCTTGAATCTGTAAATAAGGCACACGGCAAGTCTGAAGTAAGAGCAGTATAGATCAGTATAGATCACTATAAAATTCTTTTTTAAAAGATCTGTACAAAAATTTTTGTATATTATTATTTTAAAAATAATTTAACAGTTGTCTACTACATGATGTTTAACTGACTTTTTTGGTTTTATATACAGAAGTTATATTTCCCAAATCTGACCCAGATGAGTATGGCACCCAGTTCCTACCTAACAGCAGATTTTCCCCTCCCCTTCTGACTAAGCTACCAACTTCCTGTCTTAAAATGAAAAAAAAAAAATCAAGTAGTAAGAGACTGGGCTGATAAACACCCTAGATACAATAGTGGTGTTGTGTTTCATCTGATGTTCCACAGAATGTTTCTGGTATGTAGACCCAATAATACCTTAAAAAATGAGCAAAACCACATTTCTCTTATGACTGTATAATTTTTCCCAGGATCTCTACTTCTCAGAGCAGCAAGGACATTTGAAACTATGAAATGTCTCTAAGACCTATCATCAAATACAAAGCAATACAATTTAAGAACTAAGAAATACTCAAGAGAAATAAGTGCTTAGCCCTAGCTCCCTAGCTATGAGGTTGATGGAAACAGAGAAGGCCAGCAACCTGTCCAGCACAAGAGAAAAATAGCCTCTGGGGCAGATAACTGATCATACACGGATGACCAGACAATGCACAGTTTTGGAAGACGATTTGCCATTACTTTTTAAAAATTGCCTTAAGATTGGGTGTGCTGGGATGGGTTTGTGTGTATGTGTAGGGGGGGTGGCTCCCCTTTTCTGAGGGGCAGTAGAGGAGAGACAGGAGGGAAGGACCGGGAGGGGAGGAGGGAGGGGCTACAATTGAGATGTAAAGGGAATAACTAAATTTAAAAAAGCATTGATAACTGGATTATCTTGTATGTACTAATGTAGAAATAACTATGGATCAGCAATCTCATAGTTTCAAAGTTGGTTTTGTTTACACTTGAGCACCCGTAGTGATGACATAAAATGTGGCACTACTTGGATTCAAATCTTCCTCTTTTATTTGTGTCTCTGTGTGTCCCCACATCACTTAAAATTATAAAACCTAATGCAAAGGTACAAAAAGGTACAATCTCTTAATTGCAATCTGGCCTGGCAAAATAAAGACTAGAGAAGGTGCAATACTGAGCCAGGGTGGAGGTACCGCATCCTGGCTCTTCTGTCTTTGGTGAAGGCACCTTTACAGTG
>CM053756.1:49503166-49531455 GCA_028658305.1 Pachyuromys duprasi
GACCCCTGTGCCCTGCTCAGTTTGGTCTTTGTGGAGCTCTTGTTCTCCCCAAGTCTCAACAACCTCCCCCGTACGGGTGTTTCTAGATTAAGACTTTGGGAAGGTGAACTTTGGTGATGTGGTCAGTGGTTTCCCCATTTGTAGTCTGTTCTCTTCCTGTAGGGCCTTTGATTTGGATCTGCCTGATCAGGTGGTCAATCCCATGTACCATTGCTAGTGCCTAGGAAAACTAGTGTCTACTGTCTGCCTTTAGTTTCTATTTGTGCACAACATAATGTTCCTGCTTTTTTAAAGGCACTGATAATAAGTTTATAAATTTGTCTCTTTTTTTGTTGGTGGTGGTGGAGGGGGGTTTGGGGGGAGTGGTTCAAGACAGTGTTTCTCTCTGTAGCCTTGGCTGTCCTGGACTTGCTTTGTAGACCAGGCTGGCCTCAAACTCACAGTGATCTGCTTGCCTCTGCCTCCCCGAGTGCTGGGATTATAGGTATGTGCTACCTGTCTATCTTGTCTCAGATTTGTCAAAAAATAATCTCCTTTTTAAAAAAGATATGGGATCTAGGGAGATGGCTTACAGGGTAAAATTACTGGAAACATAAGCCCAACACCAGAGTTTTATCCCCAGAGCCTAGGTAAAAAGTCAGATGCCAAAGCATCCATCTGTAATCCCAGTACTCAACAGCAAAAGGGGAGGTAGAGGCAGGAGAATATCCCTGACACTTGGTCCTAGGGTGAATAGGCAGCACAGTAGCAGAAAGAGAGATCCTGCCTCAAAGTGGAAGGTGATAACCAATTCCCCAAAGTTATCTCCTGAGCTCTCCAGGTGTGCAGGTGTACACACACACACACACAAGATATGGGGACCTCTGTGGTACATTGGGGCTGCGTGCTTCATGATTCCTGCCCTGGCACGGTAAAGGATAAAGCACAGCACAGGATCTTTAAGGCCATGGAAACTGCTTTGTAGGAGACTGTATTGGGTACATGCCACCATTACACATTTGTGCAAACACACAGAACACACAACTGTGTGGAAAGAGGAAAGCTGGATTCACACCACGCACTGGGTGCTAGGGGCATGTCGATTTCAACAGTTGCAGCCTCAGGGGCAAGGTGTTAGTGGGGAGAAGTATGATCATGTGGGAGCAGGGGGTGTACAAGTGATCTCCACCTCACTCCCAACCTTGCTGGAAATCTGAAACTGGCCTTTAAAAATAAAGGCTTTAAAAAACAATGATGATGGGAACACAGGAGAAATTCAAGCTGAATGACAAAATGACATCAAAAGTTGTAGGATGTAGCTAAAGCATGCAGGGAAGAAGAATTTAAAATCAGTAAGCTAAACAACTACTTTAGGAGGCCAAAGTAAGGGAATAATAAAATGAGCAAAATGTCAAATGCAGTAAAAAAGGTGAATCAACCCAAAGGTTAGGCCTTAGAGAAATCCTTCTGCCTCTGCCTCCCAGGGGCTGGAATTCCTAAAAACATCTGGCTTCCTAAAAACATTTTAAAGATTGACTTATAGGTCTAAAACATTCCCAGAAGAAATCTATACTGATTTACTCGTAAGTTCTATCAAACATTTCAGAAAATAATTTAATTAATACTTCAAATAATTTTAGCATGAGTACCCCAGAGTCGGGATACTGGACAACTCATTTTGAAATGTGATAGTATAAAATCAGATCAAGACAATACTGAGAGGCAGCTGAGATGCCTCCACAGGTAAAGGCAACTTCTGCCAACCTGATGCCCTAAATTTGATCCCCACAGCCCACATGATACAAAGAGAGAACTGACTCCTAAAAGTTTTCCCCTGACTGCCACAGGTGTCCTATGGCGCGCACACACAAACACACAGAGTAAGTAAATGAAAACGTAATAAGGCTTGTAGGGACTGGAAAGGTGGCTCAGTGGTTAAGGGCACTGGCTGCTCTCCCAGGGACCTGGGTTTGATTCCCAGCACCCACAGGTGTCTCACAACTGTCTGTACTTAGAGTTCCAGGGGACCTAACATGCTTTTCTGGCATGCATGTGGTGCACAGACATACATACAGGCAAAACACCCAGATAAATACATTTATAATAAATTAATTTTAAAAAGTGGAGGTGATTCAGATCAGTTCTGTCACAAATGTGAAACTAAATAGAATAGTAACAATTGAGTCCAGTGACATCTGAAAAGGATCATGATAAGTAAATAAACAGAATGTTGATAGCCTGGTCGCTGGATGGCCCTTCCTTGCCAGGGAAAAGAGGTGGCATCTCAATGCGGTCAGAAGCCAGCAGGAAGGGACCATATGGTGATGGCAGACGCTTTTAATCCCAGCACTTGGAGGCAGAGGCAGGTGATCTCTGAGTTCGAGGCCAGCCTGGTCTACAGAGCCATTTCTAAGACAGCCAAGGCCACCCAGAGAAATCTTGTCTCAAACAAAAACAATAACATTCAAGGGCTTTGAAGCCACTCAAGCATCCTGATCCTGGGAACTGAATGCCTGAGTTCTGATCAATTCTTTTATGTGCTCTGCTCTCTGTTTTTGAGGGCTACTGAAAGCCCTTAGTGGCTCCCATTCAGGTACCCATTGCCCTTGTCTGAGGAGAGGCCAACTGATCAAACATTTGATGTTTAAGAATCTCTTTTCTCCACAAAATCCAAGTTTGCTGTACTTGAAATATTATACTGAAATATATTAACATGGCTGCCTGGACTGAATAAAGATTTTTAGTTGGGGACCATGGAGTGTCTGCACAGAGTGCCCTTAGACTCTGATGGAGAGCCCCGGATATTGGCAGAGGAATGGTAGAAGTTGGATTGAGGATTTCTGGTCATGTCCTTTCTCATCAAGGAGGACCAGGCAGCAGCCATTGGGCATCTGAGCAGCCAGTACAGGAAGGCCTGATTAAGAAATCGAGGTCGCCCACTCCATGCAGCCGGAAAAGCAGGACGCCTGGGTGAGTTTCCAGACACCTACATTAACTCACCACTGTAGTACTCCCTGTCTCACGATCCCTGGTCTACGGGGCCTCATCCCTAATTAGTCCACCGTCTGGCATGGAGTCAGACTCTCAGTGCCCACAGCGTGTGTGGTGGGCACGAATGTGCTGCCTTAAGTCTTTTCGTGGGGGAAATGTGATAATGGCCTCCCCTTTCCAGCTCTGTCAGGGCTCCTCTAGAATCTCCCTGGGGCTGCGGGGCAATCATGGGGTCCCACCCTGGGCTGCTCACCTCCTCTGCTCTCATGGTCCTTTCCTCTTTTAAGTATAGGTTCCAAGAGTAAGGCTCAAAAACAGTATGTCATATGCCCTGTAGGTTCTGGGAGCCCCACTGGCCTGTGGTCCTGTGGAGGCAGGAAATGACAGGTTAACGTCGTAGGCACGTGTCATGGGCAGAGCAGTCACTGAGATGCCAGCCAAGTCTCCACTATGGCCTGGGGACTTTGCATTGTGTGGACAGCATGGCTCTCCCATGCTCTGTTCCGGCTGCTGGAGTCTCGGTACATGCTGTCCTCCCTGTCTAGGCTGCCTTCTGGAAGGTCATCCTCCTGCCTTCACATTCCATAGGCCCTGTTAGTCAACAATGTCATCAGCTGATGTTCTCCACGATCAGTCCCTCTGCGGTTTGAGACGCATGCCTGCATACTCTGTACGCTTCAGGCCTCTCTGTGCATCATCAGGCCCAGGTTGGTTTAGAGAGCTCTGGAAGGGGGCTGAGGAAAGAAGGACATTGGCTCTGCGGCGCTGCCTCTTTAAGGGTAGCGACATCACAAGGCTGTGGAAGGCCAGGCAGCGTGGAACTCCGTGTCCTTAGGCTGTTTCTGTGGGGTCTGCGGGCTCTGTATTTCCATCTCCATGGGGCCACAGGCCCACGGGTGAGCACTTTAGGACACCATGGCAGAGAGTAGTGAGCTGATGAACAGGCTCATGAGTGAGAACGCAGATCTGAAGAAGCAGGTGCGCCTCCTGAAGGAGAACCAGATGCTGAAGCGGCTGCTCAGTGAGAGTTGCCAGGAGAGCTGTAGCCGAGGGGGCCGGGACCTGCTCTTTCCCAAGAACCCTACCTACCCTGAGGCCTGCTCCCCAGGGAACGGAGGTGAGGTGCAGGCCTTGCCAGGACAGGACAGCTCCACCTATGAAGGGTGGGTCATAGGCCTGCCGGTGGGGCACCTTCCAACCTTCCAACAGGCCAAGAAGCCTGTTTCGTAGAATGTCCTTCCTCTCAGGGACACCGTCCACACTTGAGTGGTGGTGGAGAGGGCAAGTCAGCTGGTGGATATGCCTGCTGGCAATCTTGAGGCCTTGCCACCTGGATTAAAACAGGCAGGGCGTGCCCCTATGACTCCAGGCCTGCTGAGGTCCTTTCCATTTTATTGGGCCTGGCTGGGCAGTTTCATCCTGCTCTGCGTGTTTCTTGCTCTGCTTTGTAGCAGCTGGACCCATATTCTTGTCTCACAGAGGTGCAGGTGTATCTCCTGACGGAGCCAACATGAGCCTCATCCACTCATTTGCCAGCAGTTGAAAGAGTCGCTTGGTTGAACCTCCAGGAACCGGGTGCAGCACCCACCCCGGAGGGAGATCCTGACATCAACTCTTGGGCGTGAATGGGCGGCAAAGGCCATGGTGCTACCACCTGTTCACCAAACAATATCAGCTCAAACCTGTGGCTTTTTTAAATGTGGGGAGGGGAGGAGCATGCGTGGGGCTGATGACCAATTCCCGCAAAAAGTAGTTGGTTGTGTTTTGAAAGTTTTTTTTTTAATGTAAAAAAATTTCCATTTTCATACACAGTAGTGTGATATGGGGTGTGGTTGGGCTTTGGCTGGAAGGGTGGACAGTGGACAGAGCTCTCCCCCATCACTGATACCTGAGAACGCTACTGACCCAGCGGGTTCAGCTTCCTGAAGGAAGTGACGGCTATTCATACCACCTGGCCAGAGTGGACAGCCAGAGAGATGTTCCAACCACCAAGTCTTTAAGGAGACAAACAGCCTGATGGTAAACTGTGGAGTTATCCAGGCTGTAGCCCACTCCTGAAGGGTATCTTGGAGGTTAGCTGTGAACCTGTCAAAAGGCAGACTGTGAGGACCTGAGGTTGGTGTAGCGACTTCTTGGAGTCCACTTGGGATGTCTGTCTCTGTCCTCTCGGCCCAGCCAGCACTGAAGAAGCATTTTGTAGTGCCCTGGGGCTGGTAAGATGGAGGCAGTGTTGCTGACAAGTGGCTGAGGAAACAGAGCACTGTTGGAGGGACCACACTCGTGCAACTGGGTCATGTGTGACATCCTGGAGCGAATGTGTGACATCTGTACCGCCATGTGTCGTGGCGGCCGGCCGCATAAGCACCAGCCCCCACCTCTCATGTTGCTGACCGCCGTCAGGGACTGGCAAACCTCATGCCACCTGGCGGGTTCCCAGGGTGTGAGAGAGGGATCTAGTCTTGTACTTTTACACGTGAAATGCAGTTTTGTTTTGCTTTTTTCCAGAACTGTTTGTTGAAGAGACTCTTCTTTATCTCAGAACTTTTAGATTTTTGTTTATTGGCCCACTTTGGCTTTCTGCTTCTTACTGAGCCCTTTAACATCAGTTTCGAAGAAGAGCCCCTCCCCCCGCCCTGTTAACATTTCTAGTTGATGTATAGCTGTACATAAGGCTCTTCGGTGCTTTGAAGGGTGTGTGGGTAGAAGCTGTGAGGCCCTCAAGGACCAACGGGTCTTACAAGGGCAGTGTAGCATCTCGCTGGCAATTTTTTGTTTTTTTCCCCTTATGGAACACCTCCTCAGAAAGCAGCTGGCTTCTGCGTATGTATATTTTAAGATATGGTTTTTAATAGACTCTTAAAAACATGTTCTCAGGTACGCTCGCTTTCTTGCTAAGAGAACAAGCTAAGGTTGATAAGAACTTCCCGAGTCAAAGAACAGAGAGCTAAGTTACATTTGATGAGGCCCGTGGAAACCATGGACAGCTCAGGTGTGGCTGCGGGAAGGGCTCACTGAGAGCAGGCAAGCACATCCAGAGAGTCTGACCACAGCTATTATTTGGTTGTTTGTTTCAAGTACTGAGCTTTGAACTCAGGGCCTAGCCTAGCCAAGCAAGCACCCTCCCACTGAGCCACTGAAAAGACATTGGGTGTGCACATGGTTCCAGGAATCAGAGGAACCATGTGGTTAGTTCGCAAGTGGCTGGATAGGGATAAATCTGAGAAATTTACATTGCAGAAAAACTTAACGTTTGTGACGGATTTGGAAAGCATGTAGATATCACTGTAGTGAGCGTGGTTGTGAGCGGTTGAGCGCACCAGCGCCCACACGCTTACTGTTGAGTTCATGGAGCAGGGGCTCCCTCCATCTCCCGGTGAAACGCCCAGGTTGGGGGAGGGGGCGGAGCTCTGGTGCCCAGGTTGGGGGAGGGGGCGGAGCTCTGGTCATCAACATCCCTCTCTGTGCTTCCGAGCACCTCCAGCCTGACTTATCCGTTTTTTGTTTTTGTTTTTTTTTCTCCACGCCAGGTCCAGAGTTTGGAAGGTTTGCCACTGTCCCCGACACATCCTCCCACCTACAGACATCTTCCCTGGAGGACCTGCTGTGCTCACATGCCCCGCTCTCCAGTGAGGACGAAGCCTCGCCGGGCTGTGCAACCACCTCTCAGGCGCCTTTCAAGGCCTTCCTCAGCCCTCAGGAACTCCAGGCACGCATTGCCGACAGGAAGCTGTCACCGCTCCTGAGTCCCTTGCAGGATTCCCTGGCTGACAAGAGCCTGCTTGAACCCATGCGGCCTAAGAAGGTGTGCTTCTCGGAGAGTAACCTGCCCACTGGGGATAGGAGCAGGAGGACCTATTACCTCAATGGTATGGTACACACAGGTGGCCCTGGGCGGGGAAAACCATCTTTAGGAGCCGTGGCTCTGGCTAGTTTCTCCAGTGTGGAAGCGTTGGGAGGAGAGCTGGGGTGGGTCCTGGCCTTTTGGGAAAAAAAATGGAGTCGCTTGTCCTCATATTTAGCTGAAAAAAAAAATCTCTGTGTGGTTCCTGCTGTATGTTCTTTTTGGACTTAGTTTCTAAGTATCACACCTCCCAGTGTGGGTTTTTTTTTTTTGTTGTTGTTGTTGTTGTTTTCACTGTCTACAGTTTGGTTGGGGGAGAGATGAAGCTATTGAGCATCGTCAAGTAGAACTTCCTGATAGTTTTTCTTTTGTCCTCTGTAGTTTTTTTGTGCCCAGCTTAGGAAGTCTTTGTTAAACCCAACGTTAGGGACTGTCTTTGGTCTTTTAGAAGTTTTACAGTCTTAGGTTTTGGATTTAGGGCTCTCAGTAGTTAGAAGTTTTTGGGCTGTGCTATGAGGTTTGGATGCAGAAGCTGCTTCCTGCTCCAACACTTGAAAAGAAGGCTCTTCCCTGCGGAACTACCTCAGCATCTTGTTAGGAAACTGACTTCTTCCCGACTGTGAATCTATTTTGGACTCCTGTGCAGCTCAGCCACCTGTGTAGATCCACTTGCACTAGATGTTTGTGGCTTTGTGTAAAGCCATAAATCAAGTTGTTCTGGCACCTTCATATTCCTGTATTCACTTTAAAATCGGGTTGGCCATCTTTACAAAAGAAAGTCTGATGACATCATGACTGAAATGATTTTGGAGTTATAGGCCAATTATGTTGATTTTTACACAAAGGGCACCTTTGCAATATTGCCATATTTATTTCTTAATTTTAATAATTTTTGAAATTAAAATATAATTATCTGATTTTCCATTTCCCTTTCCTCCCTTCAACCCCTCCCATGTACCCCCTCTTTCAAATCTATGATGGCATCTTTTTTTTTAGTTGTTGATGTGTGTTTGTGTGTGTGTGTATTTAGAAATACACATAGACTGCTCAGTCTGCATAATTTTATTTGTATGTATATGATTTCAGGACTGGACACTTGAATTTTTTAACGAACACAGTGTATATATATTTATTGAGGTCTTTAAATTTATTTATTTATTTATTTTTGAGGCAGAATCTCTTTACATAGCTCCAGCTGTCCTGAAACTCACTATGTAGATCATGCTGACCTCAAACTCAGAGACAATTGCCTACCTCTGCTTCCCAAGTGCTGGGATTAAAGGCGTGCACAATCAGGTCCCAGTCATAAATGTTATTATTATTATTTTTTAAATATTTATTTATTATTTACATAGTATTCTGTACTGTATGTATATTTGCATGCCAGCAAAGGGCACCAGGTCTCATTATAGATGGTTGTGAGCCACCATGTGGTTGCTGGGAATTGAACTCAGGACCTTTGAAAGAGCAACCAGTACTCTTAACCTCTGAGCCATTTCTCCAGCCCCCAGTCATAAATGTTATTAACAGCATTTTATATTTCAGATACATATAAATGTCTCTATATATTCCTATATAGTTACCTGTATGTGGAATTCTGTGATCATTAATTTGTGAGTCATGTGTCAGTCTGTCTGGGCTATGGCACCTAGTCATGTAGCCACCCATTATACTGGTTTGCTAGTAAAGTTTCTTTTAAATGAGATTAGTAGTTAAATTGGTAGTCTGGATAGAATAAATCACCATCCTCAGTGCAGGTATTCCTCATTAAAGCAGTTGAAGATGTGGAGCGATCCCCTGAGAATTCTGTCTTCCTGAGGCTGCTTTCAGACCTGAGCCTTAACTATCAGTTCTTTCTGGTCTCCCTGATGCTAACCTTTAGAAAGGAATTTTATCCACATCATCAGTTCTTCTGGCTTTGCCATTTGCCAAGTGCAGATCTTAAGATTTGTGGGATTTTGTAATTTCTTATAATGAATCCCTTTGTGTATATATACACACATGCATACACATACCTGATGAACAGTGAAGAACACTGATTAATACAATTAGTGTCTTAAAAACTTACAGACTCGTAACTATTTTGATAGATTCCTTCTGTTTTTATTTTATTTTTTATTTTTACAGTACAAGGACTGAGCCTAAGACCCCTAGCATGCTAGGCAAACACCCTACTGCTGAGCTCTATCCCAGGCCCAATTATGTCTTTTGTGATGAAAGACAAGCTCACAGTTTTGTTTCTAATTTACGACATTAATTTCTTTTTCTTATCGTATTACCCTGGCTAGGTCTCGAAACCAGTATGGAGTGGGAATGATGACAGTGACGTATTTCTCTTTTTCTAGATAAGGAAAGCTTTGATATTTGACATTAGTTAAGGTTTTTGTAGATGCTTTTTATCAGGCTGAAAAAAAAAATCCCTTTGGTGTCTAGTTTGCTTATTTATCACAAATGGATGTCAGAATTTTGTTCAATACTACCGAGATGAGTATTTGTTTTTGTGATATGTTAATATATGGACTTCATCACTGTAACAAAGCACTGGACACAGGCTATGTATGAAGTAAATAGAGATTTGCTTTGGCTCATGGTTTGAGAGACACAAGTCTAAGCTCAAGTTTCTCCCTGGATTTGTGATTCTGGAGAGGGAGACACAGGGTAGGGACAGCAGGGAATGGCAGACAGGGACTTTAGTCCCACACTGACGCGTGAGCTAAGGACCTACCTCCAGACTCCGCTTCTTGAAAGGTCCATTGTGCTACTACCCTGAGACCAAATCTTTTCATCTGGACCTTTGGAAGTCCCACCCATACCACAGTCTATGCTAAATTATACTATTTTTTAAATATTAAACTAACCTTGCATTCCTGAGAGAAACCTCATTTGATGAAGACATATTTTACTTTTCCACCTTGTTGAATTCTGTTTGCTCACGTTTGTTAAGAATTTGTGCTACTCGTGAGGATCCCATTCTTCAATATCCTTGTAATGTAATTTTCTGATTTGGCCCCAAAGAATGAGATAGACAGTGTTACAGTCTCTTTAATTTAGCCGGAACAATTATGTTATGATGTTTTGTCTTATTTCCCACGTTTGTCAGAATTCACCACGGAAACCAACGTAGTCTGAAAATTTATTTGTAAGAATGATTTCTTAAAAAGGTTTATTTTTATTTTATGTGTATTCGTGTTTTGCCTGTACATATCTGCGTACATGCACAGTGCCCATGGAGCCAGAAGAGGTTGTAGGATTCCCTGGAACTAGAACTAAGAATCACAACCAAGCCACTAATATGGGTGCTGGGAACCCAAGCCAGGTCCTCTGCAAGAGGAACAAGTGCTCTTAACTGCCGTACCATCTCTCCAGGTTTTGTAAGAATGTTTTTTTTTAAGTACAAATTATATTTTATTGATTGAGTCTATAACTATTCTATAGTTATTTGTTTGTCCTTGTATAACATTTGGCAGTTTGTGAATTTTTGAGGAGGCGGTCTGTTTCATGTAGGTTGTCAATTTTTATTTTATATGTAAAGCTATTTGTAAGATGGGTGTAGAGGCACACGCCTTTAATCCCAGCACTTCGGAGGCAGAGGCAGGTGGATCTCTGGGAGTGTGAGGCCAGCCTGATCTACGAAGCAAGTCCAGGACAGCCAGGGCTCCGTTAAACAGAGAAACCCTGTCTCAAAAAAAAAACAAAACCAAATAAACCAAAAACAAAAAAAAAGCTATTCCTAACATTTTCTTATTTCCTAGGTGTCATTAGAGTTATCTCATTTCTAACTTTTGATCATAGCTTTTTTTTTTTGTATTTTATTTTTGCCTGCTAAGTCTAGTTACAGATGTATCAATTATATTGACTTTTTTTTTTTTCTTCAACGTATGGACAGATCTTGGAAATTTTAGGTTGGTCTAGGGATGAGTCCTAGAACTTCTCAGGTATAGCATGTTTTATCTGCCTAATTGCTGCTTGAGGCAGGGGCATGAGGAGAGACAGGACAGAGAGAGAGACACAGAGCAAACTGCGTTAATACGGAGAGGATTATTGACCCTACCTCTCCATGCCTCCGTCTACTCTATGCATGTTTGTATGTTTGCCTTTTTGAGAGAGGCTTTCACTGTGTATCCCTAAGTGGTCTCAAATTCATATCAGTCCTTCTGCACCTGCTTCTTAAATGTTGAGATTACCTGTACCACCATGCCTGACTGGGACTGTGTGCTTTTTTTGTCTTGTCATTTTTAATTTCTGAATTAAATATATATAGTCTTTGACAATTTTATATATGTATTAATATATTTTGATCATATTCATGCATTTTTTTCAAATCTCCCCCTCCTGGCTTCCTCTGGATCCCCTCTTTTCCCTAATATATTCTTCCCCCAACTTTTGTGTGTTTTCTTTTGATGACACACTGAGTTTAATTATGGTTGCTCGCATGAACATAAGTGGAGTTATTTAGTGGTTCACGGGCAACTTACAAGTGGCTACACCACTGAAGAAAAGTGGTTGGTTCCCCTTTCTCCAGCTGCCAGTAACTGCCAATAGCTCCTCAGCTAAGGCTGGAGTCCCATGAGCCCCTCCCCTATCCACTTTAGAACGTTGATGTGTTCAATACTGTGCAGGCTTTGCACAGGCAACACGCTGAGCTGTTGTGAATTCTTGGGTGCGTGGCGACTTCATGCTCAGAAGCAAGCATTCCACGGCCCTCCTCCATCCTGTGGCTCTTACATTCTTTTCTCCCCTTCTTCGGCAATGTCCCCTGAGCCTTAGGGATGGGGAGTGATAAAGATGTGCATTTGAGGTTGAGTACTCAACAATAACTTTTTTTCAGCACTTTGACCAGTTCTGAATCTCTTCATTGACCACCTCCCACTGCAGACAAAAGCTTCTCTGACCAATGCTAAAAGCAGCACTATTTCCTGGGAAGAAACGTAAATATTTAGAAGGCAGTTTGACAACATATCCCTTTAGGGAAACGGTAATAGTAAGTTCCATTCTAGGGCCTATGACTTCCCCAGTCATGGGCCGTTGGCCAGATTTGCAGTACCAGGCATAAATTCCCACCTGTGGAGCAGGTCTTCAATCCAGTCAGAAAGTAGTTGGTTACTCCAATAAATATCATGCCACTGTTGTGTCAGTTGACCCACCATGCCTGTCAGGTTAGCATTTCCACTGCTGGGTGAGGGAGCTGATGACTTTTCCGCCCTGGCAAACTGCAGCGCATCTAGCACTATAGAGCTGCCAGCAGGAGGAAGCTCCCAGCCTACGTCTGGGTTTTCAATACTTTCTGCAACTATACAGAATGACTAAGACAGAAAGGCGTACAACTTTAAATAACCAAAACAGTTTATTCCTGGGTTAGAAGACTTAATATTGTTTAATAGCCAAAATCAATAATAACCAATAGCTCATTGCAACTCATCTATTCTAGCTAGTTTCTTTATAAAAATATATGCATAACCTTATATTTATGTTAAACTATACAGGACCCAGGACAGGTAAAACAAGTTTCCAAAAAGTGAGCAAAGTGGAGGACTCAGACTTTCCAATTTCAAATTTACTATAAAGCTATATTAATCAAGACCATCATAAGACTCACCATAAGGCTAGACATATCGATGAACTGGAAAGCAGCAAGCTCATAAATTTGAAATTTGATGTTATAATGTTGCTAAGACAGTTCAGTGGATAAAGGAGGATCTTCAACACATGGATGTGTACATGCAAAGATTAAAGCTAGATCATACCTCATATCATGTGCAAAAATCAACTTGAAGCATATGAAAATGCTTAAGAGATCTAAGAATTCCAAAACCCATAAAACTTAGACACAGGATTCAGTCTTCATTACCTTAGATTTGACAATGGGTTTTTAGGTATGACAACAAAAAGCTATGCAACCACCCAAAATAGACAAACTGAACTATTTTTCTGAATGAAAAAACTCTTGTGCTTTAAGGAACACACACATACACAAAAGTCACTGTGGAAAATATTTGTAAATATTGTATTGGTATGGAAATAGTTCCAGAATATATAAGAACTCTTGCAGGATGTAATGGCTTGTTTTTGTGATCCCAGGTCATAGAAGGACATCTGATATGCAACCCCTGTGAAAGGTCAGTGGTCCCTCTAAGGGGTCATGACCCACAGGTTGACAACTAATGACTTGGGAGCTGTAGACAAAAGAATCTCTAGTTTTAGCCCAGTTTTGGCTTAACAGAAAGACTCTGTCTTTCCAAAAAAAAAAAAATGTTCAAAGGGTTCGGGCAGATTGGCTAATATGCACCATTAACCAACCTCACAATGTAAATGAGAGCCACAAGGGGATCCATGCTCTTTCCCATCTGCAGTTAAAAAAAAAAAGAGGCAACAGTGGTATAAGACGGAGAAAAAGGAATTCTCTTTGAGTACTGATGGAAATGCAGAATAGGGCAGCTGCTAAGAAGAGTCTAGCATATCCTCAAAAGGTCATAGTTACGACCCAGAAATCCTAGCAAAAGGGAAATAGCACAAACAGCCATCAGCTGACAAGCAGGTAAATAAAATGTAGCTTGTCTATATGATGAAATATTACTCAACCACCAACAGGAATGATGAATCACCAGCACGTTACAAATATGGGCCCTGGAAACATTATGCCAGGTGTATGATGTCAGACACGAAAGGGTGCCCATTGGGTAGTTCCACCTATGTGACATGTCCATCTTAGATAAATCTTAGATAAATAGAGAGAGAGTGGGAGTTTCAGGGGCTGGAGAATGAAGAGGATAGGATTTGCTTTTGTTTGCTTTGGGAGGTCATGAGAACCTCTAGAAAGAGATAGTGGTAATGGTTGTATAGCTCTGTGGATAATAGTGACCACAGAATCTGCTGCTTCCATAGATCAGGCTTATAGAATGTGAAGTCACCTGTGCTGCCCTCCTGTGCTCTGTAATGTGGGAACTGGACTGAGAGGAATTGTAGAGCTTCTACCCCTCAGAGAGACAAATCATGGGGCCTGTTTTCCACATGAATGACAGGTCTTTTCTCTCAAATTCAGATGAGGTTCATCTTTCAAAGAGTATAAGGTTTTGAAAGGATATTGGTATGTATTGCATTTTTAAAGAATGATTTCTGGGGGCTGAAGAGATGGCTCAGAGGTTAAGAGCACTGGCTGCTCTTCCAAAGGTCCTGAGTTCAATTCCCAGCAACCACATGGTGGCTCCCAACCATCTATAATGAGATCTGGTGCCCTCTTCTGATATTTAGGTGTGCACGTAGGCAGAATGTATACACAATACATAAATCTTTATTTTTTAATAATGATTTCTATGACACCAGAGGCTGCTGTATGGAGAAGGGTTATTTGGGGGCTTTTTTTTGTGTGTGTGTGTGTGTGTGTTGGGGGATGCAGGGTACAGAAGGATCCAAGTGTCCTGAGAAGTATATGAAGAGTAATGAAAATAGAATCTCCCATCAGCCTGTCATACTATCCACAAACATGTCAAGGTTGGGTTGATACTGAACTTTTCGACATCAGCCAGTCTTTGATGGCAATTGTATAGACCAGAAGAGGCTGGCCTTTTCCAGAGCCAGGCTGTGATGCCCCTGCTGACCTGAGAGAAGTTGGTGGGGTGGCCTGAACAGCATCTGGGGACAACAGGGGATGTAAATGTTTTATTTCCTCAGAAGAGAGCATGAGATGAGAGCCTTACCTGAACTTTACAAATTCACAGCTTGGGCTGAGCCCAGAGCATTTCCATCTAACTATCCCTGTACCTAGTCCTGGAAGTTCCTAGCCTCTGTACAATCTAATCTTCTGCAGAATTAGAAGGCTTCAGCTTCTAGCCTTCGTCTGCTAACCTAGGTCTAGAATGTTTTCAGCCTCCGAGGCTTACTGCTAAATAAGCTGGCCCTTTCTAGTTCTGTCTGAACTCTGGCTGGCTGGTTCAACTCAGCTGTTCTGGCTCAAAACTCCTCTCCAAGCTGACTGATCCAAATGGGCTTTTTTCCCTGCTTCTCACTGAATTGCTCTGCTCGGAAAAACTGCCTCTGAACTCCATGAACTGAACTGCGCTCTGACTCATTCTGTCAAATCTTTTCTCTGATTTGTCAGTTTGTCTTCTCTTCAACTGGAAATCATTGTTTGGGATTGAAGGTGTGTACTATATTCCAGCCAGAGGGATTGAACGTGTGTGCTAAGGGTGTGCCTGTAATTGAGATCCCACAGACCTCTGCCTTTGGATGTGTACTTGCCATAGTAGCCATGTTGCTGCATTAAAATTCCTCTACAGGAGAGAGCCCCACTCTCTCTGGATAGACCTGGGTGCCACCCTCCCTAGGGCCCCCTCTCTCTTCTGCAGGTTCACATGGCTTTTGGCATCTCAGGCAGAGAAGGGAGCCATGTGCGCAGGTCCCAGGGAAACACACTGAGAGCAAACAGTGCCCTTGCCAGATCCAAACATCTCAGCTTTTGAAAAATTTTCCTTTACCCTGGCAGCGGGGGGCAAAGGTACGTTGGTACCTTGAAATGGTCAGAATGGGGACTGTCTCACCCAGAGATCCAGAGTTTTGCGGGTGCTGAGAAGGATGGCCGCATAGTCGGGGAGATCGCATTCCAGCTCGACCGGCGCATCCTGGCCTATGTGTTCCCGGGGGTGACGCGCCTCTATGGTTTCACAGTGTCCAACATCCCTGAGAAGATCAAGCAGGTATCCTGTCTTTGTTGTTCCAGGTCGGGACTGGTATTTGAGTGGGGGGAGGGCACATCCTGGTGCTTGTCAAGGCCTTGCAGACACCGAACTCTTCTTGGGTCCAAGTGAAAATCCGGCCATCCCCTCCTTCCTCACCTTCTCTGCCTTCCCTGCCAAGGGCTCACCCTTCCGAAGTGCTGACGGGGCGGGGGGGGGGGCCTAGGGCATCCACTTCCCCTCTATGCCTCCAAGTCTGCCCTGCCCCCACCTACCTCCACTAGGGTCAGAGACTTCTCTGATGTGGTGTCTTGTCTCCTCTGCTTTGTGTCTCTCAGACATCTATCAAGTCCCTGGACGGCTCGGTGGATGAGAAGAAGCTGCGTGAGCTGACACATCGGTACCTGACCCTGACGGCGCGGCTGGAGAAGCTGGGCTACAGCCGCGAAGTGCACCCGGTCTTCAGTGAGTTCCTCATCAATACTTACGGCATCCTGAAGCAGCGTCCAGACTTGCGGGCCAACCCATTGCACAGCAGCCCCGCTGCGCTGCGCAAGCTCGTCATTGACATCGTGCCACCGAAGTTCCTGGGTGACTCCCTGCTACTGCTGAACTGCCTTTGTGAGCTCTCCAAGGAGGACAGCAAACCACTCTTCGCCTGGTGAGCCGCTCGCCTCACCCTTCCTGCAATAAACGTGTTTGTTCCAAACCCGGGGACCACCCGCGTCCTCCCACACAGAAAGCTGTCTGCCCAGCTACACTGGGGAGAGGCCTCCTCCACGTCTGCGCTTGCCCTGGGCACTCAGCAGGTCGGGCTGCGCACGGCCATGGGGCACCTGTTGCCTTATTAAAAGCTTATT
This sequence comes from Pachyuromys duprasi, assembly GCA_028658305.1. Lineage (NCBI taxonomy): Eukaryota > Metazoa > Chordata > Mammalia > Rodentia > Muridae > Pachyuromys > Pachyuromys duprasi. The sequence goes on from CM053756.1 coordinate 49,519,507, forward strand.
TATTTGTTTGCCTTACCGCTGGCTCTTTGAGGGCGTGGAGAGGTGTCTTGGTCTCTGCTGGCCTGCGAGAGCTGTGTGGGGGTTGACGGACAGAACTTGGGCTGGGCTGCTGCTCAGGCTGGGTGCTGGGATCCTTAGCACAGCGTCCTGGAAGGCCTCAGCCTCACCCTTGAAAGGGCCAGTCAGTTCCCTTCCATTTTGGCTTTCTCCGAAAGCAGAGCTGTAGGCAAGATGGTTGTGGAACCGACGGTGCCTGTTAGAATGGCAACACAGCCCTGCGGTCAGAGTTAGGGACTTTGGACTATTACAGTACAACGCGCCAAGTCTGTGTTTGGCCTGTGTGACTGCTCATGTGCTGCGCGGGGGCTAAGCTCTGTGGAGCAGGAATTAAGGAGGCGGCAGCAACACAGGGAAGGGACCACTAAGAGCTGGCGGGGCTCAGTTCTTGGGACCCAGGAGGTCTTCAGTGATCTTGGACATTGGCCAGCTGCGACTTCACATCAACCCCCTCCACCACCCCCCACCCCCCACAGCTAACTCCCTGTGTGCACATACCCTATTCCAGAGTCAGCGCTAGAGCAAAGAGACAGAGCCCTCAATGAATCATTATGGTTGAGTCTGGGGATCGAGACACAAAGGCCTGGACTGGTATGACACTTGGCAAATTTAAGAGCAGAGGTGGCTCAGGCAGCACAGGTAGCTACAAGCTGGCCCCTCTGCTATCCTGTGTTCCGAGGGTAGGGCCACTGTCTTGCTCACTGAATTGTTGGAGCCAGAATACTGAGCGACGTCCTTGAGGGACCAGACTCTGCTTGGTATACATGTTCAGTTCTGAGATGCCTCTGGGTTAAAGGCAGTGTTGAGTCCTGGTGAAGGGAGAGGCCAAACCTGACACCGAGGCAGGGTCTAGCCAACCTGGACTAAGCCCTTGAGAGGCTCTGGCTTAGTGTCATTGTCATCAGCTTTCCCCTTTTGGAGTCACCTTTGTGGTCATTAAAGCAAGGCAGTGAGCATGACCATATCCAAATAGTGAACACTTTGAGCTTTCAGACCACAGGCCTACAGCTATATCTATTGTCTTAGCCAGACTGGCCACAGCCACTTCCCTCTGAAGGCAGCAACTGGATGTTTACTGCAAACCCGAGGTAAGGAATAAGGTGTGTACCTGCATTAGTCTAGTTAGCTATAGCTCACAATTCAAATAGGAATTATCCCCTTCTGCTATGCAGGGCTATGTGAGGGATGGTTACGTGAATTCAAAGGAGAGAGGTCTGTGGCAGCTTATTTGAGGAGTGGGTGAAGCAGGGAAGGTGGGCATGAACAGGTATAGGGGTAGAGAGTTCAAATTCCATAGGCTTGGACTATGATGGAGGAGGGTGTCTCTCCTGACCAAGTGTCTTGCCCTGACCAAGTGCCTTTTGGAGATCAGAGACCCTTGGCTTAGGGAGAGATGAGTTGGTCATTTTGCATAAGAAAGGCACGTTTACACACAGGGAGCTACTGTCTCACTGTGAATAGAGTAGTTTTGCTAAATTGCAAGGCACCCACGATGTCATGGTGTCATAACAGAATAAATAGAAAATAAGCACAAATATTCAAAAGTAACCTTGGAGTGGGAGGGAGAGAGTGAATTGGTCCCTGGGCTATGAAGAATTGGGCTCTTGAACTTGACTATGAGTTTCTGTGTTAGTCAGCTTTCCATCACTGTGATAAAACACCCAAGAAAGTCAATTTAGTGAGGAGGGATTTATTTAGCTCACATTTCAAAGGTTTAGCTAACCTCCATTTGTTTCTAGGCCTAGGATGGAGCAAAATACTCCTGGCAGAGAGTGCAGGGTGGAACAAAACTGCTCATTTCAGTGTTCAGGAAGCAAAGAGAGAACACAGATATGGGATGAGGTATACCCTCTTCAAGGGCAAATCACCCCACTAATCAATCCACCTCTTCCAACCAGGTCCCCATCTCCTACACTTTTTTCCTCAATAGTCTGTTCAATATGAACTCATCAGTGGCCTAATCCATTCAAGAGACCAGAGTCCTCATGATCCAATCATGCCCCCAAAGCCCTTTCTTTTAACATTGCTTTTGTTGGGACCAAGCTTTTAACAGTAGGCCTTTGGGGAACATTCCAAACCCAAACTCCGAAGACATTGGTGTCCCCAAGCTCTTATGTTTAACTCTGGCAGCCCCAGACTATCTATGTGACTATCCTCCATGCACATGGTGGGATTCTAGCTTGGAAGTGTGCCCAGAGGTGAGGGGTTTGGTACCTCAACAGTGCCTCTTCCAGGTTTCAGTGTCTGGTGTTCTGTTTACTAGGCTTGGGAATGTTCCTGCCTGAGAAAGGACAGTGGTGAAGGGTGTGTGTGTGTGTGTGTTTCAGGCAAGATTTGATAGTGGTGTGATTTGACTGAGTCCCCTGGAGATGGGTACAGGTCGGGACTGGTTTCCTGTGGCCACCGCCCACATTGCCACATTGGAGGGGTGGGGTCATGCTCCGCCTGCCCAGGGGCCAATGCCTGCATGAAATTCGATTTGGGAAGCTTCTGCGTGGGCAATTGGGACTCTTGGGTATCTGTTGTTATTAAAACAAAAATCTCAAACATTCGATTTTACCAATAAAAACTTGGGAGCCAGTTGTTGGGGTAAAGGCCTGCTAGCTCAGAAAGGCAGAGAAAGCACCCACCTGACCTTCCTATTCAGCTGACATCCCAGAAGGAAAAAGCCTTACTCTTCCTCCATGCTGTCTTAAAAACCTTTCAAACGGATTCCCTTCTTTCTACTTCCTGTGTGTGTGTGTATCTGTCCTCCAGACTTCCTTTTGCTCTTTATGATTTTTTTTTCTCATGTTCACTTCCCATCAACTGGTTGCTTGCTCTGCCTTTTGTCCTAGGGTTAACTTTATTATTTAATCCTATATACCGAAAGCTCTAGGGTCAACAAGCAACACTCCCCCCGCCCCACCCAGTTCATAATCTCAGGGTTCACATGGGAGCAAATATCTTACAATAGGTATCTGGTCTGCCTTTGTGCTGGGCCCAGCATTTTACTTCCAGTTGTTCCAGTTGTTCTGGCTTTGTGCTGCCCTCAGTGGTTCCTCGGTCTCTCCAGATGGCCACCGGAGGGATTGAGTCCCCATGTCCATATGCATTTCTTCATCTGGGCCCAGAAATGCTGTGGGGTGATGTATCTTGGCACTCTGATACCCCCAGAGGCTTTGTGGAGTGTGGGGCATCTTTATGAAGTATGTGGGTAATGAGAGCATCTGAGAAGTATGTTATCTCTATTAGAGGGAAGTTCATGGGCCATCATAGGATCTGTGGATCCCATACAGAAGGGCAATACCAGCCTCTGCCTAGAATTAGAATTCAAGAAGGCATCTGGCAGTTGGAGCCATGAGCTGGAACTTGCCATTCTCATGCAACCGGAGCCGTAAATTTAAAGAACTTTTGGCTCTCAAATCAGCATCGAGGAAAACTTGGGCTGTCTTCACCTGCCTGCTCTGGGGAGAACAATAACATATAGCAAATCGGATGCAACAGCAGCACCTGCTACACACTCATATCAATTACCATGTGTACACTCATGCCTACACCTTCTCCAACAGCCACATGTATATGCAATGTCAACACACATGTATGCTCACTCAAGTATATACACATATACCAACACATGCATACATACACACTCACTCTCCACATATGCTCATACCAGCTTTCACTCATACAAATACCAGCATATACTGCTACATACCAATACCCACAGAGATGCAAATACTAACATCCATACACAACACACTTATCTCAGTTTCCACATACATGTTTACACATTAACACTGCACACATACTAATAACACAACAGCATAGACATTGTGCTGTTTAGTTTTTATTATTGTCTTGACACAACCTAGAGTCCTTTGGGAACAGAGAAGCTCAGCTGAGCGATTGCCCAGATCAGATTTGTCTGGCCATTTCTGTGGAGGCATAGTCTTCTTAATTTTGTTTTTTAGATTTATCTGTATTGATATTTTGCCTTCATGTACATAATGTAGACCATATGCATGCCCGTGCCCGCAGAGGTCAGAAAGGCTATCAGATCCTCTGCAACTAAAGTTACAGATGGCTGTAAGCTGCTATATGGGCGCTGGGACTCGAACCCGGATCCTTTGCAAGACGACAATTACTCTTAACTATTGAACCGTTCTTCCAGCTGAAGGAATTGGCTTCATTATTGACTGCTGTAGGAGGGCCAAGCCTATTTTAGGCAGAACTATTCCTTGGGCAGGTGGCCCTGGACTGTAGGAATGAGTCAGGAAGCAAACTAGTAAGCAGCATTCCTCCTTGGTTTCAGTTTCATTGCCTGCTCGAGTTCCCGCCTTGACGTCCCTCAGTGATGGACTGAGACCAGGAAGTGTGAGCCGAAATAAACCCCTTTCTTCCCCAAATTGCTTTTGGTTAGAGTGTTTTATCATAGCAACAGAGAAGCAAACCGAGACACATACACGTCACAGGTTTGTTCACATCAGCACCCACATACAACAGCAGTCTCCCATCTTTCCTACATTATATATGGTTGATACACACATTAACATCCACCCACTTGCAAATTCATAGTCCACATACATGCCCACATCCACATAGTACATATAGTCCAATATCTACTTGCATATGCATGCTAACACCCTCTTCCATATTCACACCAACCCCTACCTGCCCTGGTATACACTCACACATTCCCGTATACTCATCCACTCATGGCTCACCCACACATAACCTAAGTTTGTTGTGCACACAAACACTCACACCTAAATTCCCGCGGTCAAACACAACCCCTGCTCTCAACCCACCCTCTCTTCTGCCTCTCTGGCCGAGAGGACTTCTGTGGAGGACCAGGCTTTATGATGAGCCTCACACATGGCCTCTCCTCCCCTGAGGACCAGCCCCGATCTGAAAAGATACTAACCCCGGAGTCCCACCGGGCCTCCTCCAGGAAGGCCACATTCTGAGGACAGTACAGGGTCATCTGGATGGTCAACAGGAAGCTCTGGCTCTCAAGCTGGGCCTTGAGCTCAAGCTGGCCTGATACCCTAGCTTGAGCTTTGTCCCTCAAGGGCCTCCAAGGGTCTTCAGCATGTGCCCCTTGAACCCTAATCATGTACCTTTTGGAGAGCTCATCCCAGAGAGCATGTACCCATCTGGAGAACACCGTGCTCTCCAGCTCCCTTCACCCTGTCCCTGGTTAATGAGAAACTAGCCATGAGGAGGTATAAAGGCCCCAGGGCCACCAGAGAGCTGCCACCCCACATCCCTCTCCAGCTTCTTGAGGGGAGCGTCTGAGCTCAGGTGCTGGTCATGTCCAAGTTGGTGGAATGTGTCCCCAACTTCTCAGAGGGCAACAACCAAGAGGTGAGGCTGCTGAAGGGCTGTGTGGGCACTCAGGTCACAAGGAAAGGAGTGAGTGTGACATGGGAGAAGGTTGCCTTTCCAGGATGGGCAGAGTCCCAGCCGATTAGATCCCTCAAAGGAGCCATTTCCATCAGCTCTGGAACATTCCGTGGATGTGGGGGGCTCTAGAGGAATGGCAGCAGGCCTCGGGATTTTGGAGTGCTCCTGGTGGGGCTCTGGTGGATCCCTTGACCTCTGTTCCTGCTTGAAAATGAAGCACCTTGAACATAGATGCGGAGGGCAGAGGTCACAGGAAAGGTTCATCTATACACGTATTAACTCCTTGCCTCACTGCTGAAGCCTTGAGAGGCATGCACTATTATCAGCACCCTTACCTGATGGGGAAACTGAGGCACAGAGGGGTCTTTGGGATAGGGTTTGAGTTCTGAGCCTCAGTTTTGATCTGGAAGGTTCTGAGCTCACCAGGCTTCTTTCTCAAATTAGCTAACAGCCCCCATCCTGGCTATTCCCACTGGAAGGCTCTGTCCACCCTCTCTGAGTACCTGGGTGTTGGCAGCAGGCCCACCATTTATTTTTCTGGGCCAACCTGAGCCTGGGGTAGCTATGGTCACTGCCATGGGGGTTCTTCCATATTGTACCACGTGGGTTCTTGGGCTGAGGCTTAACTCTTTGGGGGGAACCCTTTAAACCATTTTCTTGAGAATCGTACCTGTGTATGGGACCACAGCTTCCCTAGTGGGGGCTGAGGCATGGTGGCGGGCCTCTATCTCCAGGTGATTGACGCCATTTCTCGAGCCATCTCCCAGACCCCAGGTTGTGTGCTGCTGGATGTTGATGCTGGGCCCTCTACCAACCGCACCGTCTACACTTTCGTGGGGCAGCCGGAGTGCGTGGTCGAGGGAGCCCTCAGTGCGGCTCAGGCAGCCTCAAAGCTCATCGACATGAGCAAGCACAAGGGTGAGAGGCAGCTTGGGACTTGAACTGAGACAGGCTGAACTGAGACCCAGGTCTCAGTTTCCAGGGTGTCCCAGGAGAGGGGCAGACCCAGGGCATGACGTGGGGTGTAAGTCAACAGGGCTGATGGCCAGCCTTCTCCTTGGAGGCTTCCTCAAGTCTAGGGTCAGGGTTGTATGGTGTGCCTTGGTGCCAGGAACAGGCCGGGGTGGAGGGTGGAAAGGCAGGGAGGCAGCCCTAGGACATAGGCTATGGAATAGAGCGGGCTCCTCTCTCTCTGGATTCAGTGCTTCTGTGATAATTGACAGGGACTCACTCGTCCCAAGGTCTTTGACTAGATCGAGGCCTGGGGGGAGTCAGAGGAGGACACCGTGCCAGGAAGCAAACTTGTCAACTGCCTCGAAACCAAACACAATGGAAGGGGTGGGCAGGGTCAAAGATTAGTGGACACACAGAGCTGGGCAAAAGGCCATGGTCTCTGCCCGTTCTCCGGGAGGGGTTTTCAGAGGTCATGGTAAGGAGTAGAGAACAGGCTTGTCAAAGTTAGAAGGGTCTAGGCACAGAGTGTTCTGGATGGGGCGTGGATTCTCTGCTGCCAGGGAAGGCAGGGATGGTCCAAGACCATCAGCCTAGCAAGGTCTCACTGAAGACCTTGGTTTTGTGATTTTTTTTTTTCTTTTTAGGAAAAAAGATAACATAAAGGGCCAGCTTACTCAAGTCCTATCCCTTCCCCAGAACTTTAAGGGTCTTTTCTTGCCAGCCGTAGCAACAAGGACAGTCTCCACATTCTGCAGTGTCCCTGATAGGTCAGCCTGGGAGGGACTACAGCTGCCAACTTCCTGAGGCTGGCTGCACTCTGTGGTCAGTGTGGACAGCTGTAAGGGTGACGGCCCGTCCCCTCTTCCTGCAGGAGAGCATCCTCGGATGGGTGCTCTTGATGTTTGCCCCTTCATCCCGGTGAGGGGTGTCAGCATGGACGAGTGTGTGCTCTGTGCCAAGGCCTTTGGCCAGCGGCTGGCAGAGGAGCTCAATGTGCCAGGTGAGTGTCCGCTAGATTCTAGTCTCTGACTCATGCCCTGGTTCTCCACCCTTGATACCTTTTAAGGGTGCAGTGCATGCCTAGTTACGGTGCTTGCATACCTATAATCCAGTGCTCAGGAGGCAGAGGCAGGCAGATCTCTATGAGTTCAAGGCCAGCTTGCTTGCTCTACATAGTTTCAGGACAGCCTAGGATACATGAAGAGACCTTATCTCAACAAAACAAAACAAAACAAAACAAAACAAAACAAAACAAAACAGAATAAGAATGTGGGTACCAATACCAAAATAAAATAAAATAACAGTGAGCAAGCCACAACCCCCAGCTTCTTAGATAATGAAACAAACAGAAATCACAACCATAAGAAGGTGCAGCCGGCACGTCCACTTCTGCTTGTTGGGCAGTGTCCTGTAATTCCAGCCTCGTGGGCAGAGAGAGAACAAGCCAGTTAGCAAAGACTAGCCATGCCAGGGAGCTCCGGGTTTGCTTGTTTTGAGAGATCCACCTCAGTGAATAAAGTTAAAGAATGGTGGAGGATGATTCCTGAGATCAACCGTGGGCCTGCATGTGCGTGCGTGCGCACAGTTCCGTGAGCCCACACAAAGGCCAAAAGGTGCATACTCAGATGCACACCATACACATGAAAAATGGGGGGAAAGGTTTCATTCTGGGAAACTGGATCATGAAAATGCTGAGGAGCAACCTAGGAGCAGAATGCACCGCATAGCGTTGGGGGAGATGCCAGGACAAGCAGTCTATGTGACAGCGCAGGGTAGGGGCCAGCCAGGCCCTGGTGCTGCCGCAAACACAAGCTAACATATGAGGCTAGGGTCCATGTGTACAGTAAGTTCTGTTTTGTTTTGTTTTTTTTCCTCCTCTGAAGATAGGTCCACTACACAGTAAATATCCATTTTAAAAGAGAAACATGAGAAGTATTCCACCAGCGTTTCCCACACATCCTATCCTAACTCCTAGACCCATGTCTAATTCAATGACACTGGGAGGCATTGGCTATGCTGTCTGCATGGCAATACCCACTCCAAGAATATGGAGAAAGTGGGGCTCCCCAGAGAGACTCAGCCAAGGTGAATCTACCCCCAGCTGAAGTCGGAAGGAGCCACCGAGCCTGGGCCCTGTGGGGTTGAGTGTACTGGATTCTACCCAGCTAAGACCTGACCAGTTGGGTTCCTTTGCAGTGTACCTCTATGGAGAGGCAGCTCAGACACCCAGTCGCCAGACCCTGCCGGCCATCCGGGCTGGAGAGTACGAGGCCCTGCCTGAGAAGGTGCTGCCCCACATAGGTGGGCTGGGTGTGGGAAGGTGTCCTCCCCTGCCATTTCTTTCTCCCCTGGAGAGAATGGGTAGGTCTGGGGCCCCTCCGCCTCACTACCAGGTGAATGTTCCCACAGCTCAAACAGGCCGAGTGGGCGCCTGACTTTGGCCCTAGGTCCTTTGTCCCCAGTTGGGGAGCCACTGTCACAGGCGCTCGGAAATTCCTCATCGCGTTCAACATCAACCTGCTCAGTACCAAGGAACAGGCCCATCGCATTGCGCTCAACCTTCGGGAGCAGGGCCGAGGGAAAGACCAGGTGGGTAGTTTCCGGCTTGCTGCCCCGTGCCCCAGGGATCTTCCTTGGAACCCTCTGAGGAGACCGTTCACCTTAATGTCACAGCCCAGTGGGGGCTCAGGGTCAGAGTTCAGTGTTTGATATTGAGGAACCCCTTTAAAAAAAAAAAAGATTTGTATGTGTTTTGCCTGCATGTGTGCCACAAGAGGGCACTGGGTCCCTGGAGGTTAGAGTTACATATGATGATGAGCCATCTTGTGGGTGCTGGGAATTGAACCAGGGTCCTCTAGAAAAGCAGCAAATGCTCTTAACCCCTGAGCCATCTCTCCAGCCCCAGTAGCCCTAGCCAACCTTCCCCTCCCCAACCCAAGACAGGGTTTCTCTGTGTGGTCTTGGCTTGGCTGTCCTGAACTCACTTTGTAGACGAGGATGGCTTCATACTCACTTGAGATCTGCCTGCTTCTGCCTCCCAGAGTGCTGGGATTTCAGGCATGTGTACCACCACACCTGGCTCAGCAGCCCTTGTTTTAACGGACATTTCCACAGAAGCAAACAGGGTCAGGTTTCTGTGTAAACAGCTGCCTCGCAGTCTCAGATGTCTTCACATCTGCAAGCCCTTCTAGATGCTCTAAGTCCCTGCCACACACACACATACACAGTGCCAGGTCTGCATAGAAGTTGTCAGCTAGCTCGAGCATGGGTTCTCCAGAGACCGTATCAGCCACGGATGACCCAGACCTACCTGGTGAAAGAAGGTGGAGGGCCCCGTCTTCCCGTCTGTCCCAGCCTCAAACCTTACCAGGCAGGGAGGCTCCTGGAGCCCAGCTCCCTGCAGCATTAGCTTCCTGTAAGCACGACATGAGGCACCATGACCCTCCAGTCCTTCTGTATGCCCCTTCCAAAGGTGAGGTCAGAGTTCCCGCCTTAGGTCATCCAAGAGGAAGGATGGGAGTGACTGGTGTGGTAATCGGGTGGGAGGTGGACCGTAGGGGAGTTGGGACTTCCTGGCCTCTCACATCAGTGTCCCTAGGGCTCTAGAACACGGTGTGGTCAGAGATTGGCACCAAACCTGGCCTCTGGGGCCTCAGTTTTCGTGTGGTCGGGGAGGCTTTGCCTTAGCTCTCTAGCCAGACCAAGGAAGATAGAAAGATCAAGGAGCGCCACAGTGAACCCAGCCACCTGGGGACACCTTGTCTGACGAATTTGGCTAGGGAACACAAATACAAGAGGCTCTCAGAGTCAGGCATTATGAAGGCTGGGCAGGGGCCATCCAGAGGTGAGATTCTCAGCTCAGGCTGGGGAATGTATATATCTCTTTTCGTAGCCAGGACGTCTGAAAAAGGTTCAGGGCATTGGCTGGTACCTGGATGAGAAGAACTTGGCTCAGGTGTCCACAAACCTCCTGGACTTTGAGGTCACAGCTCTGCATACAGTCTATGAGGAGGCCTGCAGGGAGGCTCAGGTAGGTAGGGCACCCCCCCTTCTAACACTTGGAGACCCCTAGATGCTGACCTCTCGCTCTGTCTCACAGGAGCTGAATCTGCCAGTGGTGGGTTCCCAGCTGGTGGGCCTGGTGCCTCTGAAGGCCTTGCTGGATGCTGCCGCCTTCTACTGTGACAAGGAGAACCTGTTTGTTCTGGAGGAGGAACACCGGATACGGCTGGTGGGCTGTGCTCATTTTGGGAGCTGTGGAATTTGAGATGTCAAGGGGTGTAGGCCTTCAACTGCTCCAGGAGCAAGCTGGTGTTTCCAGAAGGGCCTACCCAAATTCCGAAATCCCCTTCTTCCTTCGTCTCCTTTGTTTGGTTGACTTGGTGTGGAGTGTGTGTGTGTGTGTGTGTAGACAGAAGACAATTTCAGGTTTCGTTTCTGAGGTGGTGTCCACCATTTTTTTTTTTTTTTTTAAGACAGGGTCTCTCACTGACCTAGGACCTCTTGTCTCCATTTCCTGGGCAGTGGAATTACCAGTAATGTGCTTGCCACCAGGCCAGAATTTTTAATTATTATGTATCTATATATCTATGTATTTATCTGTGTATGTATGTATGTATGTATCTATTTATCTATCTATTTTTTTATTTGGGTCCTGGGAGTCTAACTCAAGGCTTTGCGCTTGAGTGGTGGGCATGTCACTGACCAGGTCTGTCATCAGCCCTCGACTTGTAGTTAGATTTCTTTTTCGTTTCCATTGTCATTTAGAAGAACATCATCAAGGTTTCCTTTGTGACTTGTGCTCTGTAAACTTTATGTTCTCTGCCTTTTTAACTCCTGGGCTGACTGCCCCTGCGAAGAGCCCTGTCTGCTGCCAGGCCCCTCCTGAAGGTTCCTCACACCCCTATAATTGGCAGTTTATAGATTTGGATACATATGTCCCAGGCACAGACCCTCCCCTTGGTCCCATCAATAAGTGACTGTCCATTTCTGCCTGTCCGCGGCACCTTTGCTCAGCTCAGTGGGCCCAGGATCTGCCCTGGGGGTGGCCGCACTTCTGGAGATATTGTTGTTTTTATCATCTCATCTTTTCCTGCCGTGCATTCCTCACTGCGCCCTGACTCTCCGGTGGCATCCATCTCCGTATGCACCTCTGGGGTGCACCTGCTTGAGTCCTTCAAGTGTGTGTGTGTCCCTTTCTGCTTTTAGAAAGCGAGACCTGCGGTCACTGTTGTACAGTTCCGGAAAGGGTCCACTGGTCTTTGTTGAGATGGATTCTAATCTTAAATGGGGCAGTTGTTATAATAATGATTAACATGCCACGCAACAGATCTGGTATGAAGAAGGCTTATTGTGGGAAAGGGGGAGGGAGAGAGAGGTGACGGGGTGGCGCCCATGACAGAGACAGAGTGAGTGAAACAGAGAGCTAGTAGGGAGGCTGGCGGGTCCTTTTCTTCTGGCACACACCTGGAGGTGCCAGGTGATGACGTCAGAGGTTGCTAGGCCTCTAAGAGGCAGGCTAGTGGGAACACCCGTAGGCTATCATCAGTT
>CM053756.1:49531555-49551997 GCA_028658305.1 Pachyuromys duprasi
TTAGGGTGCGTGCGTCTTCCCTCTTTAAAGCTTCTCCCGCCGCCGGGTAGGTACTTGGTTCCCGCTAGTGGACCAGAGCAGGGCCTGCTGGACAAGTCCCTGCGTGCTTTCGTTCGGGAGGTGGGCGCCCGCTCCGCTGCCCCCGGCGGAGGCTCTGTAGCTGCGGCTGTTGCAGCCCTGGTGAGTACCTGAGGGCGGGACCACAGAGGGCAGGACCCAGGACAGGCAGGATGGGGATGGGGGCGAGGCAGAGTGGGAAGTCCTGCAGGGCGGGACTCAGGGGTGAGGGACTCCAGAGGGGAGGACCCTGCAGGTAGAGAATCTACTGTTCATCTCCAACTTGGGGTTCCCTGCTGGAGGACAGGACAGTCCCTGAGCCAAGACCCCCTCACCCCCATCTTTCCTCTCATCAGGGAGCAGCCCTGGCTTCTATGGTGGGCCAGATGACCTATGGGCGGCGTCAGTTTGATCATCTGGACTCCACCATGAGGCGCCTGATCCCACCCTTCCATGCGGCCTCTGCCCAGCTAACCACCTTGGTAGATGCTGATGCCCGGGCTTTTGCTGCCTGTTTGGTAAGTGTGCGGACCTGCCAGCCTAGGCTTGCTAGCCACAGCGGCTTGCAAATCTGCGGCCAGAGGCCAGGGGTACTGAGAAGGTGCCATGATCTGCCACAATGCCAGGAGCTCCTACTTTCTGCAAGCTTGAGGGTCCGGTCCTGGAGTGTATGGACCTTGCCCCAGGGAAAAAAGCTTTGGAAGACAGGACCCCAGAATAGGGGACCTGGAGTTGGAGATCCTAGAGGGATATAGGCTAGCAACCTTGACTGCAAGAGCAAACACTTCTCACAGGCTGGCCAGTCAGGATCTTGGCTTCCCGGCCAGGGATATGTAAGAGCTGCACCCTAGATTCTAGAGACCTGCAGTTAGGAAGCCTGTAGGTCATCCGGCCTACCATGGAGGCCAGCATTATAACCTGGTAAGGGACAAGCCTTAGGAGCAGCCCCCTGTCCTGGCCTCCCCAGCGGGCCAGAGCTCTAAGGAGGTCATAGGAATCTTAACAAACATGGAGATTAGGGGCTTAGACTAGAAAGAACCCCTCAGCCATAAGATAACAGGAAGCACAAGGAGAGTTCTGAGGTGAAAAAAAGAATCTTGAGAAATAATTACAGGCTGTGGGCAGACTAGAGGGCAGAATAAGGGTCCAGGGCCAGACTCTGAAAAGATGAAAGAGATGCTCAAAAGTGAGAGACACACATATACAGAGACATAGACAGAGATACACACAGAGACATACACACACACACATAAACACAGGGACTGATACACACAGTGATAGACACAAGGGACAGAGAGATACATAAAGAAAGACACAGAGGCATAGGGACAGAGAGATACATAAAGAAAGACACAGAGAGGCATAGGGACAGAGAGATACATAAAGAAAGACACAGAGAGGCATAGGGACAGAGAGATACATAAAGAAAGACACAGAGAGGCATAGGTAGAGCAGAGAGATAAAAACAGAGTTGACTGAGACACATGAATACACAGACGTACAGAAAGACACCCAGAGACAGACAGACACATACAGCCACAGGCAGAAATGTAAAGGCACAGACAGGTATTAAAGGAGGAATGTTAGTTTAGGTATAAGTATTAGAAATTCAGAGACAATTCTAACATTAGAAATCGGAAGTAAGAAATAAGGTGAATACTCAGAAAAACAACTAAGAGAGAAAGTCAGATGAGAGAAAAATGAACTGAAGGGCAGCAAAGAAAAATGACATTAAACATCAAAAATATCTGAGAAGATATAAAATAATATGACATGACGTTTGTGTAAGCGTGGATTGATTAATGTCCTTCACGTGGCATCCGGAAGATGGATTTTTGGAAACAAACAAACAAGGAAGGAAGGAGCCACTAAGTACTTAAGAATTTTTGGATGAAATGCTAGCTAGGTATACTTTTCTCATCAAAACCAAAACAATAAAAAAAAAAAAAAGTGAAAACGTAACAAAACTTATAATGAATTAGGAACCAGAACTGACTAGGGGGGCTGTAAGGGGTGGGCAGGGACAAGAGGCTAGATGAAGTACCACGATCCCCATGCAGGAGGGGAGGTGCGTGCTGTGACATAGTGACAGGCCAGCTGCAGATGCAGCGTCTGCTGCCACTCCTGGCTGACAGCAGGGCCGCTGGCTGGTCATGACTTCTGGGTGGAGAGCTGGGTAAATATACCAAACAACAGAGGCTGCACCCCTCCCCCCAAGCCAGCTGCCCCGTGTCCTGTCCTATCCTGTTCTGTCCTATCCAGCAAGATGGATGTGTGCAGTGGGAGGCTGGGATTTATAGCACTCACCACACAGAGTCCCTTCCTGTGGAGTTGAAACCGTACCAGCAGCCGTTCAGGAGAAAGGCCAGGTCTACCCATGACCAGGGGCAAGGGATATGGCACCACGCCAGCGAAGGCCTTCTGGCTTCCATCATTGGCATCTCTCTTGCCTCTTTAAACCGGGTGTGGGTAAAGTTGTTTGCATTATTTTAAATCGGAGTCGGCACTAGGAGAGCCTGGTACTGTGGGGAAGGATGCTAGTAGGGAAGGATTCAGGGGTCTTTCAAGGCTCTTGGTGTCTTTTTCTAGAAACAAGGTCCCCAGAGAATGCCGTTCACCTGTAACATGGGCCAATGGCACCCAGAACCCAGTACCAAGGCCCGGTTGGTACCACAGCTACCAACAGAAATGACATCCCTGAGGAATATGTCCTTGCCTGTGGCCAGTAGCACAGGGTGTACTTCAGTGGGGAATGCCCGTGCTGGTGGTCATGGATAAGTGCTGCCCATGTGTCCCTCAGCTGCCATGTCCCATGACACAGTCCTCCTTGATGCTACTCCAGCATGGGCCAGGGGACACAGCCAGCCCCTCATGGCCACTCACCATGTGTGCTTTGGTCTTTTCTTTCCCCCTGTAGGAAGCAATTAAAATGCCCAAGAACACACCTGAAGAGAGGGACAGGTGAGCACAGCACTGGCCAGGTGGCCCTGCTGAACCCTCTGGGCCATGGGTCTCAGTGTCTAGGGAGTTGGTCCAGATGCACTGTGGTCAGTGAGTGGTGATCTTTTTGGTCTCCTGTATCTGTGTGCTCAGCCTGTGGGAAGGGACAGCGCTGGTTGGGGCCAGGCTGTAGCCTGCTCCCAACTCACAAATCGCTGCCTGCCTTCTAGGCGAGCGTGTGCCCTGCAGGAGGGGCTGAGACAGGCAGTCGAGGTGCCGCTGAAGCTGGCAGAGACTGTGTCCCAGCTATGGCCGGTGCTGAAGGAGCTGGCCCTGTATGGGAACCTGGCCTGCTTGTCGGACCTGCAGGTACGTGGGTGCCAGGGAGTCACAGAAACTCAGGGTGGTATTCACATTCTGGTTCAACCCTCAAAGCTTCCAGTTATAGACATACCCTTATCCCCCACATACTGGGAAATAACTGTGGCAGTCTGTGGGAAGCGTACATCACAGGTCTGTGTCTGGTGTGGGGGATGGGAGGAAACAGAGCCATACCTCATGACTCCTGCAGCTAACCCAGGAACCCTACAGTATGCACTTGATTTCAGTGTTTAGTCCCGAGGTCTCGGAGAAGTTCACTATTCTTGGGAGTGGCCCTAGTTTGCAGGCTGACGGTTGCTGAGGGCAGGTACAGAGGGGTTGACAGCCTCTGGGGCACACCGCCAACCTTCATGGCTTCCTCAGGCTTCGAGGAGCCTAAATTCCCTTTCCAGGTTCAGGTCTTAGGCCAAAATGATGGCGGTAGCTTGGTCTCTGTGGGTAGGTAGGGTTAGGTCTAATGGTGTGGAGAGTGCAGGTTCCTGCTTGGAGCCCTTGCCTGTCAACCAGAGGGATAGGTCATATTGCTCAGTCCTGACACAAGGGGTGAGATTTTCAAGAGGTGCCGAGGTACTGTGGGTCCAGAACCAGCCCCCTTTCTCTGCCGTCTCTTCAGGTGGCGGCCAAAGCCTTGGAGACGGGTGTGTTCGGCGCATACTTCAATGTGCTCACCAACCTGAAGGACTTGACTGATGATGCATTTAAAGAGAAGGTGGGCAGGGGGCAGACTTGACACCCGGCCCCACCGTGGGGGGCGG
Organism: Pachyuromys duprasi; assembly: GCA_028658305.1. NCBI lineage: Eukaryota > Metazoa > Chordata > Mammalia > Rodentia > Muridae > Pachyuromys > Pachyuromys duprasi. The sequence continues at coordinate 49,535,689 of CM053756.1, forward strand.
GGGTTCCATGTCTACCGGGGGCAGGCTTGACTCTTACGAGGTCCTTGCACAGAGACAGGGTGACCAGGTGCTTGCTGGCACACTTTGACCTCTCCCTCCCCACAGGTCCAGTCCTGGTGAGTTGCTAGATAGCACCACACCCAGCACCCACATCAACCTGCTCTGCTCTCAGGGTAGAACGGAAAGCTTAGCCACTTCAGGCTGGGGACCCCCATGCACCAACACCCCGGAAACTAGAGAAACAATGGCTTTAAGAAACGACATGAACCTTAGCATTCATAACAGCCACACAACACATTTTTCTTGTATTATTGAGGCTAAAGTCACAGAACATACACATTGGACGTTTTAAAGTACACAATTCAGTGGAGTTCTTGCACATCCCTAGTATTGTACAGCCATCGCTCTAGCAAGTTCCGGGACATTTTTATCACTCTGAAGGAAGCTCCTGTCAGTTGGCAAGACACACTGTTCCCTACCCCATTCTTAAGCATCTGTCTCTTAGATATTTTGAAAAAGGTCTTTTTAAGGGATCAGTTCTTACATGGGATGCTAGCAATTGGATACCTTTTGGGTCTAGCCACTCTCTGATTAACTTTAGACAGTTATGAACGGGTGAGCCCTGCTTCTCTTTGTCCTGTGGACACAGATTACTTTCAGCAGTCTGGGGAGAAGCAGAAAAAAAAAATGGGATGGAATTCTGTGGAGGGTCAGTGGGTATGGCTGCCCCCAAAGCTCCTACCCACACTGATAAATCCAGGAGTGGCTGTCCAAAATGACCCTAGTCACTGTGAGGCGGGTACGCCATGGGGAGGTGGCAGCGAGAGCCCACAATTTTTCTGTCAGGAGTAGCAGGCCACAGCAAACATGGTAGGTTGACACATCCCTCTGTCTGGCAGATGCACCATCGAATCTCCAGCCTTCTTCAGGAAGCCACGACCCAGGCTGCAATGGTGCTTCGTAGCCTAGAAGCCCGGAAGGAGTGAAGAGACCTCCCCAAATGGATGGTTCAACTTCCAGTATCCCTTACCTATCTTAAGTGGTCCAAGCCTTGCTTTGGGGGGCAGACTCAGCCATGACATCTGCAGTGCCAGATTTGGGGCTCTATATACAACTCTCTATGTAGGATCAGAAGATGCAATGGAGGTGGTTGGGGGTAGGGTACAGAGTGGGGCCTGATTAAGGGTTGTGTCCTGCAGGCATTCAGTCTTAACACCTTCTGTTACCCATGGCTTCTAGTAAATTTTGAACACAAGCCTTCCTGGTGTGTTTGGTTTAGGGATATGGTTAAGTGCTGAGGCTGCGTTTGGGAGCACAGCCATAGGACCCCTTGATCTGTGACTTATAAAGTGAAATCAGCGTTTACGGAGTATGCATCCAGCTCTAGGATGCCCTGGGTGCTGGATCCATTGCCCTTGTCTTAGTTTTCATCCATTGCTGTGATGAAAACACCATGAACAGAAAGCAAGTTGGGGAGGAAAGGGTTTATTTGCCTTCCTTTTCCATATCGCTGTTTATCATTAAAGGAAATCAAGACAGGACCTCAAACAGGGCAGGAGCCTGGAGGCAGGAGCTGATGTAGAGGTCAAGAAGGAGCACCGCTTACCGGCTTGCTTCTCCTCGAGCTTGCTCAGCCTGCTTTCTTATAGAACCCAGGACCGAGAGCCCAGAGGTAGCCCCTCCCACAATGGGTTGGTCCTTTCCTCACCAATCATTAAATAAGAAGTTGCCTTACCACCAGATCTTGTGGAAGCATTTTCTCAGTTGAGGTTCCCTCTTTCAGATAACTCTAGCTTTTATGTCAAGTTGACAAAAGACATAAGCCAGCCCAGCCATGTAGGAAGGAACAGGGACTGTAAGTGTTCCCCTCACTCTGGGGAGTGTCTGGCTCTTGAGTATGGTGAGGACATTCTCTTTCTTCACTAGACAGTCTACTCCTAACTTCCATGACACCTTCACCCCACCCCACATCCTCAGATGTCCTGTTCGTTACTTCCTGTCTCTACTCTCTATTACCAGTAAGCCATCCCAATGACTTTCAGATGCGCCATTCTGTGAAGTTTCCTAAGTATGGTTATACTTATTAACACAGGCTATAAAAAGAAAACAGCTTGTGCTACTTTCTTCTTAAGTGAGGCAGAAAATCTAAATGCCTTTTAAGATAGATTTACTATCTGAAAATTTAAGTCACTTGTTTCTGGAAAGAGACATTATGGACTAGGGTGAAACAAGATGAATGGACCTTTCACGTGTGTTGCAGGCAAAGGGGTAGGATTCTTCAGTGCAGGAAGTTCCTACGAGTTAGACTAAACCTAACAAGGAGCTGGGAAGGGCCAGGCCAGTTCCAGTGAGGGGCTGTGGCCAACTTGTATATTAAAAAAATGCCCATGCTCCTGCCAGAGACCTGTCTGTGGTTCTGGGGTTTTGACGCCTGCTGGCCCTGAGGAGCATTTTCTTGAGTGTCTCTCAGGGCTCATTCTGTTTGTCCTTCACAGCAGCAATCTGGGTCCCAGAGGATGTGTGTGTGTGTGTGTTGTGGGTGCTACGGTAAGGCGATCTGGTGACAGGACAGTTGTGAGAGGTCATTGTTAGGAGCACAGTGGTAGAGGGATTTGTAACATATGGTTGAGGATATAGGGTATGGATGTTGATAGAAGGAGATTAATTTGGCGACGTTTGGTAGGGCAGAGACGAGATGTTTCTAAGTGTATGACGGTGCTGGAGTGTTGACAGGAGAGCGTTGTAAGGAGACGCAGGTGAGGAGATACTGAAGGGAGAATGTTGGTAAGGGTGTGATGGTTGGTTTTGGTAAAGAGATGTTTGTGAGGGGACTGTGGATGTTGGATAGGGGATGTTGGGAAGGGGGCTTTGGTAGCAATCACTGGTGTGGGATGGCTGTTGAAGGGACCCTGGTGAAGGGGCCCCTCTCCCACAGCACTGGTGTATGAAGTCCCATCGGAGGCTGGCTCTCATCCCGCCCTGGGTCTGAGGTTGCGGGGACTGGTGTCAACAGCGAATGATATTCATTTCCTCAGAGAGTGCCCTGTTATAGTCTTTTGGTCTAAACTCTGGTGAGTGGAGAGGGTTGTCCACGGCCTCCCACATTCTCAGCTTGTGGAGTTTCTAATAAAATGTGCAGCGGTCTTGGGTTAACTCTCCGACTGTGGGGATTTAGGATAGCAGGTGGGTATATTGCTAGGACTTTGTATGGTTCTTTGCAGGAAGACGGTGTTAGGGCTTCTCGGCTGCAGGCTGTGTGGCCAGATGGCAGAGGTGCAGTGTCAACGAGCAGCTCATGACGTGATGTCAGAGTGTGGGAGGAGGGTCCCTTGTCCTTAAACGCACGAGTTAACTTCCAAAGCCCCATACTTCCGAGTATGTCCTAACATGGAGAGAAGGTCTTTGCAAATGTCACTCATTGCAAAGAGGTTTTACGAGAGTATGGAGGGCCCCAACCCAATCAGATTAGTACCCCTTTTTTAAAAGGGCAATTTGGAGTAAAGCAAGCAGCAGGAGACAGCAGCAATTCCTTGGCAGCCACAGGCTGCGGAGCAGCTGCCCGAGAAGGACACTGCCAAGTTTCTGCAGGACCAAAACTGAGATCCATTTCTTGCAAAGCATAAGTTATTAGGAAACATTAAATTGGAGCCAAGGACGCTAATGAGAACCATGTGATCACAGCCTGTAAACATCTTTTAAAAGTAAGCATTGCAAGGATACACAGAGCGTTAAGTGTTCGGCAGGTGAAAAATATGACGGGCGAAGGTGAGCCAAACGAAACGGGAAGGGCCAAACAAATTTGGACAGAGATCTTAAAAAAAAGAGAGAGAGATAAAGCCAGCTGTCCCTGAGAGGGAGATGTTCACTGTGCACACAGGAATGCAACAGGACATGGCTGATGTTGATACCAATATCCACACAAGTTCAAAGACACCGAGTCCTTGTCTTTAGGTTGGGGCAGGCAAAGTTATCAGAGGTCAGTAAGATGTCAGTATGGTGTGGTTGGGAGCAGGGAAAAAGGCTGAGTTGGAGAGAGAGCCTGAACGGGCATTGGAGAGAGGGAGAGGACGGCTCGATGCCAGGATTCCACGAATGCAACTCACTTCTGAAGTAGAATTAGGGGCTATTGATTGAAATAGCAGGGCTCTGGACCCACACTACCAGAAATGCTGGTAAAATTAGCCTTGAGACCTGCATAACTAATTAGAGCGCGTGACTGTAATAAGGGAGGAGTCCGTGGAAAACTCAAGGAGCCAACACCAGTTCACTTGATCCGACTTTTACGAGATAGAAATCCTCAGCCCTCGGAGCTGAAAGCATTGCTCTAGATCTGTGTGAAACGCTGCAAAGTGGCATTCCTGTCGCCTCGTGCTGTGAACCAAGAGGCTCAGTAAACATTTAGTCATGGTTGGAAAAGGAATGGAAAAGGGGCAGTTTGAGCAGATGAACACAGCTCACGAGGACTACTGTGCTACTGCCTCCTGCCAAAGACAAGGGGCGTGCCGGCTTGGAGCCAGGCCTGAGGCCTAGGACAGATCCTCCATGGTGCAGGCAGAGGGCGCCAGCTCTACGCGCACCTCACACCTGGACTTCTGTCTGTGAACCCATGAGCTTGCCCCCTGCCTTCTAGTTCATCTTTTGTCTTTTCTCCTGTCTTCCTGCGCTAGGTTCAAATCCAGGGCGTCACGAATATCAGGAAAGTCTTTCTCTCTGAAACATACCGTACACTCTGGGCCGCTCTGTCCCCGTGTTTAGTCATGTGGGTTTGACACAGCACAGCCCCTGTCTTGGAAAACCCATAGTTCCACGTGGAGCCTCCAGGAGTGTTTAAGTATGGAAGACCTGGGGTATGAGCAACCCCAAATGACCCAGACTGAAATAAGACCATCACTTGATGGTCATTTGTCCTATCCACCTGCAACCCATTAATTACCCGCCTTTCCATGAGTATTCCAGTCTGAGAGCACCCTGTCCTGACTGGGGACTAAGAAACAGCTCACGATCACAGAGTGGCAGTCTTAGCTGGGCATTCACTGGAGACCATGTTGAAGCTGTGCTCAATACTCCTTAGGGACAGTGGAGATAGTTAGCACCTTTTGGCAGTCCTTGACCCTCTGAGGGGGTGCCAACTGAGGCTGGGGGTCAGGGAATGGTGGATTCTAGTGGACATGTGGATAGCCTGAGTGTCCTCTTAGTGTTTGGAGGAGGAGGTCCACTATGGTACATGTAATGGAACTTTGGTTTCTTTGTAAACCAAGCACTGATATAAATGTTTTTGTTGTAATCCTAAGTGTGGGATTCAGTTGGGCTGTAGTCTGTCCACACCTGTGAATTGTCTTGTGCCGGGCGTGATCTTTGCCAGCTGGTAACAGACTTCCACGTGTGGCACAGAGAGGGTCGTGGTCTAGGACTCTGGAGTACAAATGTGAGAGTGAGCAACAGACCCTGTGGTGTTTGGTGTTGGCATGTGGCTTGGAGCAGTTTGGGGAGACCAGAGACCAGAGACCAGAGACTGTGTGGTTGTTTGGAGCAGACAGACAGAAACGCTTCAGGGCGCAGCAGCATGGAGGACTGCTAGCTGTGTCTGCAGTTGATGGAGATGGGTACAGAGCCCTAAGAGAACCCCTTGACCCTGACTAGCAGGGAGAAGTAAAGGGGTCGGGGCCCCCCTCTCCCCACTAACCTTTTCTCTCTCCTACTTAAGGTTGGGAGATTGGTAGAAGGAAGGTAGAGGCCTAAACACCTCAAATAAAGTAGACTTTTAAAAGAGGCCACTACAGGTGGCTTTCCCTACAGGTACATGCCTGGGGTAAGGCCCTGTTGGGTACAGATACTGGGGATCTGGCAGCATCAGGGAGGTTCAAAACCTTTATTGGGCCATTGGGTGTGTGACATGGGTCTCTTGGGTCTGATCAACCAAGATAAGAGATAATGGGCAGAGGAGGACAGGGCTCTAGACAGGACTGGCGGAGGCCAGCAGGCAACCTTCAGAAGGGACCTTAGGATGCTTGAAGGGGAGAGAAAAGCCGAGAGGCAGAGGCTGTGTGGGGAAGAGGCAGCCGGGGGAACTCTGGGGATCCCCCAGTGCTTGAGGGCAAGGTATGGGGAGGATGGAGGAGTGGGGAGGGGGTGCCAAGGGGGCTGAAGGTAGGCAAGGGGCTTTGGGTTCTGAGTCCTTCTGCCCTGACCTTGGGAGAAGGGCTTTCACTCTCCAGAACGACCCAAGATTACAGTCTAGCTAGGACTGGCAGGGCTAGGGTCCTATTAGCACCACAGAGGGGAGACAGTCGAGGGATGGGTGGGCATGGTGGGCAGGTGCTAACAGATCCAGCGGATGAACCTGTCGAAGAAGCTAGGCTGGGCCAGACTGTCAAAGTCTTTCTCCCGGAAGATGGCCGCCCTGTCACCCAGGCTGATCTTGGTCAGCACGTCCATGTCCACGTCGCTGCCCACAGCGACCACGGTGGGCACCACATTCTGCTTGCGCATGGAGTGCACCGACTCCTCCAGGCTGTCGTTGCCCGTGACGCCATCCGTGAGGAAGACGAAGGACAGCTCCGCGTGACGCCGCGCCCCGCCCCGTGCGCCACGCACCACGTTGTTGATGGCGTGCACGATGCCCGAGCCCACGTGAGAAAAGGAGTTGAGGTAGGTGGTTCTCTCCAGCGCCTCGTGGATGGTGGTCAAGTTGTAGGTCAGTGGGAAGGCCACCTGCTGCTGATTCTGGCTGCCATACTGCAACAGGGCCATGCGGGCGTTGAGCGGGTCGTCATCCCTTCGTGCCAGGGTCAGGCGCCGTGACACCTCCTCCACGAAGCGCCGTGCCTTGTGGAAGTTCTGCTCCCCCAGCCGCTCTGAGCCATCCAGCAGGAAGACAAGGTCCACTGGCCGCTGTGTGCACTGGGCCACATAGAGCTCTGCAGGGAAGACGGAAGGTGGGCCCAGGCGGGCAAGGGGTGGCCGGCTTGAGACTCACCCCATCTCTGCGGACACCCTGCTCACTGGATCCCAGGTCACGGGACTTCGAAGTGTCATCAACAGCCACCGATGGAGGCCTCAGCAGAGCTGCCCCAGGTGCTCATCTGCCCCAGGTGGCCATCTGCCCCAGGTGCTGTCTTTGACCCGGGCTCCTTTGGGAGCATGTCTACTCTTTCCTGAGACTTCCTCTTAAATGTCCCCAAACTAGAGGACTAGAGATTTGTTTAGAGGTTCATCTTTTGCCACCAAGCATGCTCTCAGCCTCAACCAACCACCTCTGGGACTCTCAGTAGCCCCAAAACCCTCATTCAGCCCAGGATACAGTTACTCACAAAAAGGTTACTCTTTGGTGGGAGGGACAAGCAAGGGGCCTTGGATCTGACTCCCTCTCCCAGGGACCATTTAATTCTGAGATGCCTGGGTTGTCTGAGCCACCTGTCACCCAGGAAGAAGAAGGGCCCATGCATCCTGGTGCTCACTGTAGCTTTGTTATGCTCCTTGGGTATGGCTGAAGCAGTCCAGGTGACCCTGAACACAGCACCCGGAAGCTGAGGCCACACTTCACAGCACACACACAGACACACACACGCGCGCGCACACACACACAACAGGTGTCAGAGGCCACAGGCTAGGACCTGGCTGCTACCTATTCACTACATGTCCATCTAGGCTCTCCCTCGAGGGAAATAAGTCAGCTCACCTGTGCAAGCTGCTGAGGCCCAGTCATTTGGGATCCCAGGGAATCATATTAAGAACAAGCCAGACTCAGGTCATGTATGACCAAGAATGCTGAGGCAGGACCCAGCAGCCAGAGCACCCAACTGACCCCCGTCCAATCCCACCCCACCCCAGTTGTGTGTGAAGGTCCATCCAGTGTTTGCTAGCCCAATTTGCCATTTGGCCACAGCAGTGCATTCAGTTACAGGTTTCACTTTTTTAAATAAAATGTTTACTATTGCTCACTACCTCTGAGACTGAGCCCTGAGCCGGGAAGTTCCCGCTGATGGGCAGAGTCTTTCTCACTGTGCTAAAGCCACATACCTTATTGCCCACCATCCCTGGAATCTGCTCAGAATGTCCAGAAAGTTTTGTGGGTTTTTTGGGGGGGGGTAAGGGGGTACTACTGGACTCCCTAGCTCCTCGTAACTGACCGGCAACCTCACAGTTATTACCACAAACTTGGAGGCAGACAGAGTGAGGGCTGCTGGCTTGGGTACTTTTCCTTAACATCAGCATCTTGAGGGCTTGGAAGAGACCAGGAGACACTGGTGAAAATGCAGAAGTAATTGGGAGTTTGGGGACTCATGGAGCTCTGTGCTCCAATTTTGTGTGTGTGTGTGTGTATGGGGGGGGGGTCTGTGACCTCACAGCAGGGAGTCTAGCCCCGACCTGCTCTGGGCAGTGAGTACACAATGTCATCCTGGGCGAGAGGGGCACAGATAGGAACAAGGACATCAGTCCAGCCTGATTGAGGCCGCTTGAACTCAGTCAGAACATGCCAGGTTCGTGAGCTTGCCTTGAACCTGGCTAGTGACTTGACAGTGGGTCCCTTGCCACTGCCCATGCTGGGTGGGGATGCTGTTATGATTCTCAGTCAGGTGGCTGAGGGTATCAGAAGTTCTGCCTGTCTCCTCATGATGCCTTCATATACCCAGAGACCAGGCTGGGCACCCAGGTGTTTGGGATATACTGGCACTTTGATCTCGAGGGCTTGAGAGTGGCTGAGCTACACTGAGGCCCTGTTACAGACCCATGGCTGCAAACATACCTGACACCAAACATGGTGCCCAAACAGAACCAGGAGAGAGGGGACCTCCCCAAGCATTTAGATAGCATCCTCTCCATAGTTCTCAAACACAGGACAGCTCAGCTGAAAGATGCCCAGAAGTTTAGATCAAGAACCTTAATATAGCTGCGCGTTGTGGTGTATGCTTTTAACCCCAGCAGTCGGGAGACAGAGGCGGGAGAATCTCTGTGAGTTTGAGGCCAGCCTGGTCTATAAAGTAAGTCCAGGACAGCTAGCTTATTACACAGAGAAACCCTGACTCACAAAACAAAACAAAACAAACCTTAATGTAATCCCCTCTATACAATCCTTTGCTAAATGTGAGCTCCTGGGGTTTAAGGTGGGCCTTTACTTCAACACTGATGTCCTCATAAAGAAGAGGGCAAAGGTAGATGTGACAGTGCACTCCTTTAATCCCAGCACTTGGGACACAGAAGCAGGTGGATCTCCATGAGTTCCAGGCCAGCCTAGTCTACAAAGCAAGTTCCAGGGCAGCTAGGGCTGCAATACAAAAACAAAACACAAAACAGAAACCAAACATGAAAACCAAAAACAAAAGCAAGAAAGAGGAGGAGGAGGAGGAGGAGGAGGAGGAGGAGGAGGAGGAGGAAGAGGAGGAGGGGGAACACAGACACAAAGAGAACAGGCTATGAGAAGTGATTCTAGAATGGTATGCCCACAAGCCAAGGATGATAGCTCTACCGGAGGGACCCTCCAGAGAGTGTAACCCTAACGGGATAAGATTCCAGACTTCTGGCCTCAGGACTGGGAGGGTGGATTCCTGCTATCTAAGGCTCCAGCTGTGGCGGGAGCCCTAGCAATCTGTGAGAAGTGAGGGGCTAGCTCTGGCTATCTGCTCGCAGTGAACCCGAGGCTTTAGCAGAGTGCCAGCACGGACTCTGGGTCCCCTGTGATGTCCCTGTGCACCAGTTTAAAGGTGTCAATGAACAGTTGCATCCAGTCCTGCCGCTCGACCCCTGTGGAGAACTTGGCCCTCTCGGCGGTGTAGACCATCACAGCCACCAGTTGGGAGTAGGCAGCTGGGTTCTGTGTGAACTCCGTGGCGTTTAGCAACTGCTGGATCAGGGGGATGGTCGTGGGGAAGGTGGGGTCCGGACCCTCTTCCGTGCGGAGGAAGGTGACCGGGGGCTTGCTGCCAGGCCATGGTTCATCTGCAAGGGAGTGTCCAGAGAAGACTTTAGGGGGTCCGATGGGTGTGATGGCCTCCAGCCCTCCTTAGGCCTCTGACCATGGACAGTAGTTAGGACCGAGGAGACTGAGCCCAGGGAGACAAGTAGGAAGGAGCAGGTAGGTGGTGTCAGACCTAGGCAGGAAGCTGGCTGGGATGAAGAAGCTGATAGCAACAACACAGCCAAGGAGACTGAGCAGAGCAGCAGTTTTGGGGAAATCTATAGAGCTCTGGGGGAAACTCAGCTTGGAGTGTTAGTGCCCAAGCCCACTTGAGAGAGATGCACTAATTCTGTGAACTTTTCCAGTTCAGTGCTACATCCTGACAGCCCGAGGAAGAGGCAGCTCCAGAAAGCGCCCACAGGCAAAACCTCAGCGCTAACCTTTTTGTCCTGGAGATGTGATCTGCTATCCTAGAACCTGCTCTTGAGGGTCTGAGATAGTGGTACAGACACCAAGGGAGAACAAAATCATCTCTCCGTCCTTTCCCTCCCTCCCTCCCATTTCACCTCTCCTTTCCTCCTTCCTCATGTTGTGTCTCGGTCTCTGTCTCTTTCCCTCCCTTTCTCTGTCCCTCTCTCCCCACCTCGTCTCCTTGTGCCTCTATTTTTCTTTCTTTATCCCTCACTCTCTCCTCTCCTGTATTTTTTCCACCTCTTTATGCCCCCCTCTCTTTCATTCTTCTCTCTTTCTGGCTTCCAGTATCTGCTGGAGGACTCAACGAATGTCACATCCAAACTCATCCCTCTTTTTCTGGTACCGAAGGAGGCCTGAGGAAACTCAGATGTGTCCATGGAAGGAAGGAGCAGACCCCAGGACCTTGGACTTCATTCTTTAGAGCAATGGCTCTCAACCTTCCTGATACTGTGACCCTTTAACATCTCACAGTGTGGTGACCCCTCTAACCATAAAATTATTTCGTTACTACTTCATAACTATAATTTTACTACTGTTATGAATCTTAATGTAAATATTTGTGGTTTTTTGATAGTCTTAGGTGACCCCTGTGAAAGGGTCATTTGACCCTTCAAGGGTCAGGACCCACAGGTTGAGAACTGATGCTCTAGAAGCTCTTGTTTCTTGTCTCTACAATCATTGCCCAGATCTCTCTGCAGTCTTTGATACTGTAGTCATCAGCGAATTGTCTTTCTAGTCTTGAGCTTCTTAGACACTCTCAGTAGTTCCCTAATGACCGACACCATCCCTGGCCTGAGGCAGGCCCAAGGTTACCAAGGCTTCTGGGTGGTCAGGGCTAGCTACTTGGCTCAGAAGGTCAGAGCTGGGTCACAGCTGGTAGCGTTACTGACATCATATTCACAGAAATGCTCACACGGATGCTTGGCCAGGCCCTCATTTATAAAGACACCATCTAAGGTCTCCCGTTACCATGTCTAAACTACCTTGAAATTCCATAGAGCAGTCAATGCTAATGTGCTTTAAATGGTCAGTAGAAAGGGGGTTAGGAAGCTGGGAAATGTGGAGGGGACCTTGTAACGAACACTATGCTTTGTGGGGTCCAAGGCCTTGGTGTAGGTTGAGATGCCCATTTCCTCCTGATCTTGCCACCCTCCAGAGTGGTGTGCCCTCAGGTGTAACCCTGTATCCCATCCTGGAGCTTCTGCACCAGCGTTAACATATACAAGCCAGACACATGTCACCAGAAAGGAAGTTCTTTGAACACAGAAGCGAATCCTCCGTAAGACACAAGCCAGTCAAATTCAGCAGGCCGAACTGAGTTAGCCCGTGAACGAGGGCTCTGCCTCGGAGACACAGGGCTCACTCGACAACAGAAAACCAACACACTGGCCACTGCTTTCATAGCTAAGGAAGCCTCACAAGGTGTCACCAGCAGAGCAAGCATGTGACACGATTCAGCACCTCTCTGCCTTGATACCGCAGTTCAGCAACTAAAAGGGGAACTTGCTACTCTGTAAAGATGGCTCTAGAAACCCACAGCTGGTGTCACAGCCTTTGAGCAGAAACCTGAACCTCTCCCCTTGTGATTAGGAGCAAGATTCAGGGATCAAGGACTGGCTTCTGTGTTGAAGGGGTGGAGCCATCTGTGGTATCACCTCCCCCACACAAACCTCACTTAAGGCTTACATCCCGTACAATACTACACTATAGTCAGATGCCATTACCCATCAAACGTACAGTATCACCCACACAGCATCACCCGGGAGCTCAGTCAAAGTGCCTAGAGGCAGGGTTGGGGGTGTGGCTGTAGGGTCACACTGAAAACATGGTCCCTGGCCTTTGACAGATACAAGAACTGGCAACTTGAAGCCAGTGCCCTGAGCCCTACACAATCCTCTCCAGACAACTCCATGGCATGCCTGGAGGAGTGTTTCCTTGGGAATGATCGCTGTTTGATTGAATGTGAGACCCTGGCTCCCAGCCCACATGGTTCCTTCTGTCAGGCGACCTCAGAGCCTGTGCCCACATTCAGTGGTCCACCTAATCTTTGGGAGGGACCGAGGGACAGCTGAGGCTTTGCAGGGAGATGCAGCTGCAAAGGCTATGAGGACTACTAACCGTGAATCATCCCCACCATGCAGAACTGACCCAGCCCCCATTCAGCACTCCGGGGAGGGGCCAGGCTTCCGGAGGGAACTGAATGGCTCCCAGAGCCCCAGGACTGAGGCTCTTGGTAATCACTCTGCAGCAGAATCTTGGGGAGGCATTGACAGGGACCCTCAGCACAGCAGGGGCACCTCCTACCCTCCTTTGGAAGCAGCAGCTCTGGCTCCAGCCTCCTATGAAGGCTACAAAGGCAGCCACAGGGTTAGGAGCAAAGCCAAGCCACTGCTGGTGGGTATCAGCATGCTTGCTTCGCTATAGCTTATACCAACCATTCTGCCCATCAGTCTTAGGGCTTTATCTTTTGGCCAGAGCTTGCCAGGCCCTGTCAAGTGGATGGCCCTAGCTATGTCTGCCCACAACAGAGCTCCTGGAAGCCCAAGAGTTAAAAAGAGACAAGGGAGACCTCAGATGCTTGGATGAGACTCCTTTTGTGCTGAAATGCCTTTCGGTCAGTGGTCAAGAGCCAAGCACTGCCAGGCCAGCAGTCTCTGCCCAGATGGTAACCTGCAGGGGCTCCGGATGACACCACATGCTCCCAGGAGCCATTCCTCACCCTGAACTCCTAACTCTACCATGCCAGGGGTGAGCTTCATGGGTTTCTCCCTAAGGAGGTGCCTCCTCAGCGGCACACCCTTGAGGCCCCACAGTTCCTTGCAGCCTCCCTGGCCATTAGAACAGGAAGGATGCTGGGCCTGCTCTGCTTGTCTGGGGTTAGGGGTTCAGGCTCCCCCCCCCCGGGTTACCTGTTTGGCAGGGAAGTTCTGGACACACGATCTGGGGGTCTGGAATAGAGGAAAGAGACCAGGTCTCTATTAGTTCCCGCTGGGCCCAAAGCGACCGCCTACCAGCCTGCCGAGGGTAAAGGCCCGGGACCCATCACTCACCTGGACAGAGGACGTCTTCCATGTCATCGATGAACTTCTCAGCCACCAGCTCAGAGAACAGTGTCATGTTGCGCACCTGCTGCGGCTTGTCGCAGGCGATGGAATTGAGGTTCTCACTCTGGTGCGTCTCGTGGAACATGTCACCGATGCCGATGGCTGTCACAGTGACGTCTCGGTCACACAGTGCCCGGAGATTGAGGTCATCATCTCGGGGGTCATGGCGCCCGTCCGTGATGACCACCGCGAACACCCGGGTCTTCTGGCGCCGGCTCTCTTTGATGAGCTGATTGTAGGCGAACTTGAGGGCAGAGGGCGTCCAGGTGCCGCCGGCGATCCACTCGAGGTTTTTGACAGCCTCCTTGAAACTGGACAGGGAGTTGACCCGTTCGTCGTCCAGCCGGATGGCCTCAAAAGTGCCCTCGTGGCTGTACTGCACCACGCCCACGCGTGTGCCTGCAAGGGTACAACAGTGTGAACAGTGTCCGCCAGCCTGCTTTCCCACCATGGCTCGGCCCCCTGCTGCCAAGGGGTATGTGGCAAAGCCACGATTCTGGCTAGAGGTAGGGTTCTGGTTTCGGCCTCAGGGTCCTTCCAGGCTTTCGCTGACCTGTCTCAGACTTGGGGTCCTTGGCAATGGCGCCCAGCCTGTTGACCACATTGATGACAAAGTTCTTCTCCAAGGTGAAGTTGGTGTAACCGATACTCTCAGAGCTGTCGATGATGAAGACCACATCCAGGGCACCGCAGCGCTTCTCACAGTCTGGAGGTGTGTGTGGGATGACAGGGTTAGTGGGCAGAGTGTGTGAAGACCCTTAGGGTATGTGGCCAGAGGTGCTGTGCGTGTCCCTGCCCCGTGCGCACATCCCGACGCACTAGGCCAACTCACCGCAGCATCCACAGGTCTCCCGCACATAGGTCATGACGTCGCATTCCTGCAACACAGTCCCAGTGGGTGCATTCAGGCAGGGAGCACCCACTGTGGCCACAGGGCCTCTGCAGGAGACCCTAACCCCGTGTCTGCTAAGACCCATGCCCACAGGAGGAGGAGGGCTGGGGGAGGGACTACACACATCTCCAACTTTGCCCTCTGACCTTACCAATACCAGCTATACCCAGTGACCCCTATATTGTGGTTTTGTTCTTGCCAGCCTGACCCACTGCTGACTTTGCCCTCTGATCTTACACCTGCCAATTTGGATCTGTCTTCTGACCTTGTCTCTGCCAAGATCAGACCTGTTGACTCTGTCCTTTGACTGTATGCCTACTAACTTTGCCCTCTGAGTTCATCTTCAGCTTGGCTCCTGCCAACCCTATGTACTCGATTCTCTTGGCTTTTGCTTTTTAGAGGAGAAGAAATACAGTTATAAACAAGGATACTGATTCCAGACGAGGTGAAACCTACCGTGAGACCAGGGTCTCCTGGAGGGCCGGGTTCTCCCTGCAGGGACAAAGGACAACAGTATGAGGTAAGGCTTCTGCTCCAAGTTGCGCCTGGTGCCACCACCCAGTGCACACTGACCCATGGGCCCACTAAGTCAGAGCTGGGAGGCCCCACACACATCAAACTGACTGGTCCAGAAGCTATGGGCTAAAGGGACAGAGGTGGGCTTACCTCAGGTCCTGGGACTCCTCTTGGCCCCCGAGGGCCAGGTTCACCAGGGGGACCAGGGTCAGCCTGAAGAGGAACAGGGAAGTAAGCTCAGTATAGCCCTGGGAGGTCTCTCTGTCCCATAGGGGTACTGATCCCCCCTGTCTCTGCTGGGAGTATAGTGGACATGAAGGACGGGATCACCCATGTCATCCTGAGTCTGGCACCACCCTGGCAATGTCCTGAGCAGCCACTATCAGAGCCTGACAGGCGAGAGAGAGTGGAAGGCCATTGAGGGACTCAAAGATAGTGCTGGGATAACTCACACTGAGACATCCTATGATCCATCTGGCCACTCTCAGGTGCCCACTCTGCCTTACCTATCTATCTACTACCTGTCCACCCACCTACCATCCCTCCACTGAACTGCCGACCCCACCCATCCGTCTACCCGCCATTATCGGTCATCCACCCTCATGTGCTCTGCCTTGGCCTCGCTGTTCTTCATGTACCTACATGTCCATCTGCATACCCGATGGTACCAGGGACATGGAAAGGAAGACGAAATGGGCCTGGCCCGAGCCATAGATGGTGCTGGCAGAGGATGGGTTGGATAATAGAGGAGGCCTCTGAGCCTGACCGTTCCCTTCAAGGGCTTGGTGCCAGACAGACTGGCTGTTTCTTCAGGGGCCTTAGGCCCTCCTCATGTGCCAGCCCACTGCCCTAGGCACAGAACCATGACACTCACTGGCTCTCCTTTGTCTCCTTTCCTTCCTGGCGCTCCTTTCAGACCAAAGTCTCCTCGGCCTCCCTATGACAGAGGATGCACGTCAGCTGTGAGCAATGGGGAGCACGCACACTCCCGCCCCACCCCTCCCCACTTCCACAGGCTATCAGGAACTCAGAGGCGACACAGGAGCCATATGCATAGCTGAGCATGGACGCTGGCCACTTTTGGGAAAGCCCTGGGTTTTCTATGGAAATGGATATAACACAGGAGCTAACACAGCTTAAAGCCCAGCCAGGGCTCGTGTGGCCTGTCGGGAGCAAGGGCATGACCAAAGATGATTCCCACAGTGGACATGGCATGCGGAAGTTCTACAACCCCAGCAGGAAAAGGGTGACTGGGCAAAGGCACCTCCCTATCCAAGTACCTCAGGGCCTGGCGGGCCGGGCTCTCCTTTTTCACCCTGTGAAACAAGCAAAGATCTGATGGGTTACTCAGTCACAGACCCCAAGTCTGTTGCAGGGAGAGAAGCCCACCATCCTGTGGAGCTGAGGTCACCCCTCATGATTTCTTGG
>CM053756.1:49562117-49595989 GCA_028658305.1 Pachyuromys duprasi
CCTCTCTGAGTTCATCCTACTTGGAGTATAAGCTTTCTGGATGTTTATGTTCATGTCATTTATCAAATTTGTGAGGTTCCCCCCCCCCATATTATTTCTTCAAGTTCTTTACTCTCTTTGCTCTTCTCCTCCTTCTTTTGTGGTTTTTTTTTTTTTTTTTTTTTTTGAGACAGGGTTTCTCTGTGTAGCTTTGGCTGTCTTGGACTCACTTTGTAGACCAGGCTGGCCTCAAACTCACAGAGATCTGCCTGCCTCTGCCTTCTGGAGTGCCATGAGCCCTGCTTGCTCTCTCCTTACGAGACTCCTGTAGTGCATATGCTGCTCGTGATGCTCCGTGGGCCTCTGAGACTCTTCACTTTTCTTAAGAATTTTCTTTCTGTTCCACAGACTTGACAATTTCCCTTGTTCTGTCTTCAAGTTAACTGATTCTCTCGTCCCGTTGCTCAAATATGCCTCTGACTCTGTCTAGTAAAATTTTCATTTCAATCAATTCTGTGCTTTTCAGATGTTTTTTGGTTTGTTTTTAGTGTTTTCTGGCACTTCATTGACACTTTCATTTTATTCCTACATTATTCCCCAATTTCCTTTATATCTTCTCTTAGTTCTTTAAGCATGTTAAAGATGGCTACTTTAAACTCTTCATCTAACATGTCTCCCACTGGACTGTTCTCATATACAGGGTCCTTTGATTTATTTCTTCCCTTTATTAATCAAGGATTCTGCCACTGGGCCATCTATCTACCCCATAGATGAGAGTGGGACAGACAGTAAAAAAGCTTACACCCCCAAAAAAGAAAGATCTTAGATCTACACAATTTTACAATTTAAGAAAGTAAAAGTGTAACAGAGTAAATCCACAACTCTCAGAGAATAATAAAGACGAATAGTGGAAAAAACAAGACAAAATTGAAAAGAATGAAGTCAATGAAACAAAATCTGATTTTTAGAAAACACCAATGAAATTGACAAATATTTAACTAGATCAACAAAAAAACTTTTTTGAAGAAAACTCAGATTAATTATAGATGGACGTGGAAAAACAATTATCAGCTCTCTATACCTATTTAGTATTAAAAGCAACAGCAGAATTGGGGGGTGTGGCTCAG
Source organism: Pachyuromys duprasi (assembly GCA_028658305.1). Classification (NCBI taxonomy): domain Eukaryota; kingdom Metazoa; phylum Chordata; class Mammalia; order Rodentia; family Muridae; genus Pachyuromys; species Pachyuromys duprasi. Next base: position 49,563,224 of record CM053756.1, read on the forward strand.
TGGTTTTGCCAAGCAGGCCCAAGGTCCTAGACTTGATGTCTGGTGATCAAGTGTACATATGTACACACACACACACACACACACACACACTAAATGAAACCGACCAATCAGAAAATGACAAGTGGAGGGGATATGAAGCAATTTAGGCCCCTGAGCACTGATGATGGAAGCTGGTGGAGTTAATGTCAAAACCCTGGAGGCTTTTCAGAGACGTTATAAACAGAACTGCCAAATGATATGGCTCTTCCACATCTAGGCATGTCTTTATGTATTCAAAGCCTATTCACAGAGATTTAGTCCTTCCTCTCCCTCTCCAGGGTCTCATCACATAGCCAAGTAGTTTTTTTTTTTTTAGGCCATCTATTAGGCACATGGGAAAATTGTGACCAAGCAAATCACAATAAACCTCTGGCCAGTGATCTGACAATGTTGCTCAATTGAGGAAGGACAAACCCACAGCAAGGCATTGCATACCAAGATGGGCAGACCAGCAGAGATATCTCTGGTGGATAACTGACAATGAGTGAAGCTAGGGCCCCTCAGAATGGAGCTCCCCACGCCCTGGCTATTTCACTATCTGCCACATGGACTAGGAAGCTACCCCACGTCTAGATAGTGTTTGTGTCTAGGCTCTCTGGTGGGTCTGTGGGCATCCATGGAGATGCTGCCAACAGTGTGGTCCATCCCAGTGTTGAGGGCAGAGGCTAAGGGCAAGTCTGCTCAGGTGTAGTGTCCCACAGGCCCTGTTTATTTGTGGGGGTTCTAAGATTCCTAGATTTCACGAGTGCTCAAAAGAGACACAGCAAAGCTGATGTATTGAAGTGTGGGGACTGTGTAAAAGGAACAAAGAAACACCAAACTTACCATCTGTATTCTAGAAATCATGCCATCCCCAGTATCTAACCCAGCAATTAAGCAGTGAACACTCTATCTTCACTGTGCATTCAGAGACCCCAGAGTCCCTGCTAGATTGGTGGGTGCTTCTAAATCTGACCTTATTCTGAGATGAGAAAGCAGAACCAACTCTGGTATCCTATGCCAGAGCCTGTGAAAATCCCCAGCCCCTGGATTCTGAGAGTCACATCAGGGAGGCCTTGGATGCCCATAGCGCTCCACATCCTGAGAGCCCTTCTGAGAGGCCCTTCCAAAGCACAGCTGCCCAGATTTGCTGGCAAATTACTGCTGGACAGGAAGCAACCCACTCTCCAGCAGAGAGTGGCAGCAGCCTCCTCTGCTTCTTCCAAGGTCTGTGCTGGCTCCTGAAACCATTCCAACATGCAGAGGATTCCGCTGTCCCCAAGACGGATGCACAGCCCTCAAAATGGACTCTCTACACACCCATGCTCAACCCCTCCGGTCTGATCTGGAATACTCAGTATCACCTGTGCCCTGGGACCCTCCGTCCAAGCGCAGTTTCCGGCCCCACCTATTCCCTTCCTCTAAGGGACCCCAGAAGCCTGCGTTACCTCCAGTCTTTGTAAAATGAAATATCAAATGCCTTTTTCCTTGCCAAGTGTGTACTGGCCTTGAAGCCAGAACCACTTAATTGGAAAAAAAAAAAAAGGCCAGCTTACTACCCGGAGAACCTGGGTCTCCCTTCTCTGCTGCCCACAGAGTACCTTCGACGACAGTTGAGGAATTAGTTCAAGTGGCTGCTACTTCCGCCACGAGGAATACCCTTCCCTGGGGGCCGCAGGGAGGGCAGCAACAGAGCTGTACCCAAGTCCGAGTCACAGCGTGTCTTCCCACTGAGGCAACTTAGGTTCCTTGACCCTCGGGAGATATCCTCCAGGCCAGGGATAATTCAAACCTGCTAGATAGAGCCTCGGGTCTGACCAGGTGCCTGGCACTCTGAGGACTGGAGAAGTAGGGGGAATCTGAGCCATCAGTGGTCAGCAGAAAGCTGTGGAGTTCAGACCAAGAAGAGGCCCGCACCCCAGCCAGGCTCTGTCTGACAGAGACTAGAACCCGGGGCTGGACCGTCTATTTGGGTAGAACTGTGAGCCCTGTATCCACCTTAGACCCCTGAGGTGCATCCCCTGTTCTCTGTTCCTTCTCTCCCCTGTCTAGTCTGGACACCACGCGCAAAGAAGCTTACCTGGTGCTGTCTGGGCACTTCGAGAGGAGCCCAGGTCCTGACGGCCCGAGATGCGGGCGCCGAGTGGGTAGGAGGGAGGGGACCCAGGGCCCGCCGGAGACTGAGCGGGAGGGGACGCAGCCAGAGGCCTCCCACTTTAACCCTGCCCCGGGGCGGGCGGATGCCTGGAAAGCTCGACCACCGGGGGGCGCTGCGGCCCCGCGGATGGGCGGGGTCAGCGGGTGGGGATGCAGGACCCACTGTTCGGGAGCCCGAGAAGGAGCTGGGGGGAGGGGAGGAAAAGGAGAAGGGCGAAGTAGCAGTCACGACAAGCAGCGGCTCTAGGGTTGGATGCTCTCTGCACTGTGGTACCTGGTGACTTTTTTTCCCCCTAGCAAGTCCCTGGGCTCCCACGCCTTCCGGATCTTTGCTCAAGTTCCTTCCTCACCTACCGAGAGGAATGGACCCCAGGACTGGCCCTAGTAGGAGCTACTTCCACCTGGTGGGCCGGAGTTTCCCCACCTCTGAGTAGTCTAACTGAAGTTGGGCGGGATGCAGGATTGAGCTCCTAAGCTCAGTGAACAGAACCAAACAATGTATGTCTCTGCGGTCCCATGGGCACTGAATTGTTGTTCTCCAGGGAGATGAAAAGGTCCTGAAAAGGCAAGAGAACCAGTCATAGAGGTAGGAGGGGGTGAGAGGGCCCTGACATTGGCGTGTCACTCCTTTCTTTAAGGATCTCAAAGGTGGGCTCGTTTGTGGGCGCGCGCGCATGTGTGTGTGTGTGTGTGTGTGTGTGTGTGACATATTTGTAAATCTGAGTGTTCATGACCGTGGTGTGTGTGCACCTGAAAGTGAGCATCTGTCTGGGTCAGGGCGTGAGTGTCACAGCTGCATGGTGGCCGTGAGTACAGAGGCTCAACCTTGTGCTCTGGCCATGCCAGACTGCAGCTGCCCCGGGCTGTCCCAGCTTTTGTACACTTCCTGCCTTGGCTGCTCTCCACGGAAGGACCCTGGCAGATTCCCAGATCTGGATCTTTCTAAGGGAGTGGTCCTCTGAGACAGTCTAGGAGTGCTAAGGCTGAAGTTTCCCCAGCAGCTCCTCACAGGAGAGAGTCCATCTCACCTGAGGGCCCAGTACCTATGGCTTCCAGCCCTGTGTCTTTCTCAAGCATTGCCAACAAGTGTCTAGTCACATCTGATCCTTGCGGGGCCTGCGGAGGGACAACAAGAGACCAAGGCACTTAGCCAGTCTCCTGGGGAGAGGCTCCTTCTGATATCAGAGGGCTTCTTAGGGTCCCTCTAATAGCTAAAAGGAAATTGTGCCTCATTCTTGGGTGACAGTGAGGACCACTTGGCTCCAAGCACATTTGAGTGACACATGGGCTGGACATCAATGGAAGCTTCCTATGTGGCTTTGTGCATCCTTGGATCTTGGGACCTGCAGACAGGGTGATCCTCTCTTCTAAGCCAGCCTCTCCCCCCTCCCGCCGTGATGGATAAGGCTGATAGCGTGATAGGAGCCCCCTTGGAGGCTGCCTGATGACTGAGGGGAAAGCCCAGTGTAACCTAGCTAGGGATGTGTAGGGACTGATCAGACAAAACAGATTGTGTGTTGAAGGAGTTGGAAGAGGCAGGAGCGTCGAGGAGAGCCCTGGGGGCTAGGTTTGATGGTCACACAATGAACAGACAGAATGGACAAGCAAGCCATTGACCCCTGTTCATCTGAGTGTTTGCACTCAGATTGGAGAAAGGGGATGCAAGACAGCTTTGGGGGTGATTAGATCTGAGCAGACACGATTTCCTGAAGGCACAGGATGTCATCGGGATTCCTTTTTGGAGAAAGGAGTTGTGGTCTCATGTAACATAGGGAATGGTGGCTGAAAGGGTGGTCATGACAGGTTCGGTGGGGCGGAGGAGCACATCCTCTGGTTTGAATTCTTCTGGCCCTAGAGTGTGATTGTAACTCGCAAAGTCGATCTATGGGGTCTTCTCCTGAGGCAGCAGCTGACTTCACGCCATGGCAAGGATTCTAGGCATCCCATTTTCCCATGAAAGTCGGCTTGTTTTGCTGAGGGGCCTGGAGGTCTGGCCTTTTGGAGGAGGGGAGGTCTCCTCATCACCTTCCAAAAACCACAGGAAGCCTAGGCTGTCTTCCTCCACTTCAGCTCCATTTTCAGGCTGCTCATCTCTCCAGGGCCTACTGAGCCCCATGAGGTAGCCCGGGGCCTGCATTGTAAATACAATACCTTCTGGGTGCTGACGCATGAGGGGTCCTGTGAGGCCGTGAGGCCTGCTCGAGGAATAACACTTACTGGAAGGCATCCCCTCCAGCTGCTCCAGGTAGTCTTTGATTTCTCTTGTGCTTATAGGACACAGCAGGTATTTATAGGGGAGTGCCCCACAGAGCTCTACTCACACATCTAGATTAGAGGACGCTGTGTCACGAGGGGTGGGCAACAGAGGCCACTCTCCTCCCAGCGGGAAGAGTCAGGCTCGCTGAGGAGGATGGGCCGGGAAGAGCGCCTTGACTGTTTTAACTTCTGGTCCAGTGGTATTGATTCCCTAACCACCCCGAGTACATCTAAACTACATGGAGTTAGATTACAAAATTCTTCAAAATATTTATATTTTGACAAAAGCTTCCTCTTCACCAGATGTGCTGAATGAAGGGGTCACGTGAATGTCATGCAATTCAGCTCTGTGCTGGCATGGGGAGGCTGTGCCAACAAACTCCATGCTGCCTGGTCCGACTGGGATGTAAGAACGTCAGCATAGGGCTCCTCTGGAGGGCACCAAGTGCCCCAGGTCTGAGGCAGAGGACTAGAATAGCTAAACATACAAGACCATGTTGAACAAGGGTCAAATGTTTATGTCGGCTCGGGGGCTCAGGGTCACACCCCACCTCCCCAGGACCACCATCACCTGCACTGACCATCTCCGCTTCTGTGGAACCGTAAGCCCAAATAAAGCTTTTCTTACTTAAGTTGCCTCTGGCCGTGGTACTTTCTCACAGAAAGAGAAAAGTAACCATCTCGGCCACCATGACTAGCATCACCCTCACTGTCGCCGCTGCCGCTGTCGCCTGCACTGTCTACCGTTGTCTGTCGGCTGTTCTCACCATCATTACCTTCACCACCATCAACAGCATGATGGCCATGACCATCCTTACCCCGTCACCACGTTCCCCGTGTGCCCGCAGCAGGCCACTGCTTTCGCCTTGTCTTGCTAGAAGAGAGCCGTTGGGTACAGTCACACTCCAGGGGAGGTCCTACGCAAATGATGACTGCCGGGATGCGGGGCCTTTGGGGGCCCCTTTAGACCCTGCCCACCACCGGACCCTCTACTGTATCTTGCAGTATGGCTCTGTTGGGCACTAATTTTTCGATCTTCATTTGTCTAAACAAGTTTTTTATTTAACTTTCAGTCCTGAAGGGCATTTCTCTAGGTAGGAATTCCAGCTTAGCAGTTATTTCCTTTCGATGGCATTCCATTGCCTTCTGGCTTCCAGATGTGTGGGGAAGCCTGTCTTTGAAGAAAATGAGCTTTCTTCCTCTGGTTTCTTTGAAGATGTTCTCAGTGGTCTGCAGCAGCCTTGCTCTGGTGTCCCCGGGTCTAGTTCTTGAACTTAGCCTCCTTGGCATTGTGAGTTTGTTTGTTTTTTTCTTTAAGTTGATGGTAAAACATCTTTTTATTGGTCTTAGCATTTTACTTCTAAAATATTGCCTCTGCCCATTTTGTTTTTATTCTCTTCTGTACCTCGTTTCCACATCTCCCTATTCTTCCTGTCTGTTTTTTTTTTTAAATCGTTCTTCCTTTGTCTGCTTTTCCAATTCACATATTCTTTCTTCTATCATGTCTAATCGGGTGTGGACCTTACCAGTCAGGCTCTTAATATTAGCCATTATTTTTATTCTTTCTCTGTTTTATTGTACATGCATGTTTGCTCATGAGTGTGTGTGTGTGTTAGCCAAAGTTCAACATCTTCCTTCCTCACGCTCCACTTTTAAAAACTATTCTTTTATTTTATGTGTATGGGTGTTTTGCTTGCAGATAAGTCTGTGCACCTTGTTCGTGCCTGGTGCCCACAGAGGCCAGGAGAGGGTGTTGGATCCTCTGGAACTGGAGTTACATTTTGAGCCACTGTGTGAGTACTGTCAATTGAACCTGGGTCTCTGGAAGAACAGAGATATCTCTCCAGGTCTCCATCTTCTTTTTTGAAGCAAAATTTCTTGCTAGAGCTCACTGATTCAGCTGGGCTGGCTGACTTGTGAGTTCTAGGTTCCCTTCCCCACCTGCTGCTGGGAATACAGACACACATTGTTATGCCTGGCTTTGACACGGGTTCTGGAGAGCCAGACTCAGTTCCCATATTTGTACAGCGAATACTTCATACACTAAACTATCTCCCCCCCCCCACGTTCTTTATTTTTAGAATGTCTGGTTTTTCTTCAGGGTGATTCACCAGTTTCTTACACAGTCTTATCTCTCTTCCAGTTTTGTGAGATACTAATCACACGTATTTTAGAGTTCTTGTCTGATAATTTTAAAATCAGGGCTACCCGTAGGTAGTTGGTAACTTTTGATTAAATGTCAGATAACATGTGTGAACTACTATAAGAGTCCAATTAAATAATTAATTAATTAATATCCTAGTAGGAAGTTTCCCTCCCTCCCCTTTTTCCAGTCCCTCCTTTTCCTATACCTTTTCTTCCCCCTGTGCTTCCTTTCTTCTCAGAGAATGGAGACCCCCCAAGGGTATCAACCCGCCTTGGCATATCAAGTGGGACTGAGCACATCTTCTGTTGAAGCTAAACAAGACTGTCCAGTTAGGGGAAAGGGATCCAAAGGCAGGCGACAGAGTCAGAGATGGCCAGTGCTCCTGCTGTTAGAGGGTGAGGACAAAGCTCTACATCTATTACATATGCTTGTGGGGCCTAGAACCCTATGCTCTCTGGATGGTGGTTCAGTCTCTGCAAGACCCTATGGGTCCAGGCTAGTTGATTTTGTGGGTTTTCTATTTAACGCAATCTTCCTCGTCATAGGATTTTGGATGGTCAGGTAGTACAGGTCAGCTGGCAACCTCAGAGGCCTAAATCTAGTCACAAGTTTTCTCTCACCCTTTCAGTGTAATTCTCAAGGGCCCCCGCTGAAGACCTGTCTGGCATTAAGAGCCTGTCAAAGGCTGCAATCAGCTTTTAAAAGGCTTTATTGAGGTACGTTTAATATGATATCAAACTCATTCCATTCACAAGAGCAATTCAATAAGTTTTGCTATGTAGCCACCAATTTCAGAACACATCCATCACCCTGGTGAAGCCTCCAGCCCCAAAGAAACTTGGCTCTATTTTTTGTTTCGGAATTTGTCTTTTGGGCATTTTGTACGAATGGGATCACATGGTGTGGCCTTGTGTGTCCAGCTTCTTCTTAGTGCTGCATTATGAAGCCTCACTCATGACAGAGGGAAGCCATCATCACCGAAGCCTGACTTTATTTTCTTGAATAAGTGCTCTCTAAACTGTCATGAGATTTTGGTTAATTCCCAGAACGTTGAAAATAGGGTTTTGGTAATTTTGTCAGCAGTCACACTGATTTTAGGAAGGAAAGGGTTGATGATAACACTTGTTCTACTATTGTACAATCTTGCCTCGTAGGTTTTGTGCATTTGTACCACAGCTTGCTAATTCGCTTACTGGTTATCGAGTTTAAGAAATATGGATTCTGGGACCGGGAAGATGGCAAAGCAGCTGCCGCACAGGCATGGCAACCTGAGTTCAGACACCCAGCACCCATGTAATAGGTGTGGTGCAGAACACTATGGCGCTCACTGGCCAGCTGGTTTTGCTAAATCAGTGAGAGACCTTGCCTCAAAAATAAGGAGGAAAGAGATAGAGGAAGACACTTGTCATTGACCATTGACCTCTACAGGCATGTGCATACATTTGTATGTTCTCTCTCTCTCTTAATCTCTCTCTCTCTCACACAAACATAAACACAAAATGAATTCTGTAGAATTTCCTAGAATATAGCCATATCACCTCTGAAAAAAATAGTTTTTTTGTTTCTTCCTTTCATTCATATCATAAGTATTTTTCTCAACTTATGCATACTATTTAAATCTCTAGCAAGCCACTGGAACAATAGCGATGAAAATGAACCTCTTTCTATTCCTGTAGGAGAACAGCTTCTGCCTTCCACATTATGTTCTCAGTCCTTGGGCTGATACTCTTCATTATGTTAGGAAAGTTGCCTTCAGTTCCTCATTTATTCATCCGGGTTACTCTTGTAAACAAATGTTGCATTTGGTCAGCTGTATTCTTGGCGTTTTATATATTTAAATGATCAATGGCTCATCAACTCAACTTTATTCCGTTAATATAATAAAAGTCTGAAAGCAAAAATTGCATTCTGAGACTTAGGCCTGTAGCGCAGTGGTTCAGCACTCACCTAATATGCGTGAGGTCCTAGACTGAACCCCTATGACTGCCAAGAATGGCTGCATATGAGAATAGTCACAGTGTAGTATTCTCTTATGTCAGCAGTTTTGACTTACTAATATTTTCAAGGACCTTTGAGTCTACTAGTGAATGATGCTGGTCTCTGCTGTTCTTTTTAGCACCTCTGTGTAGTTTAGCTCACAAGGTACACTGCTGGACGCAGGAGTTTTGAAATGTTTCTCTGTCCTCTGTCTTCTGAAAGGGTTGATGCAGGGTTGATGTCACTGCTTAGATAATAAAGGACTGCTTAGATAATTTGTGTATCTCTGTTTCTCTCATATGAATTGTCTAAGTTTATTGGGATAAAGCTGATCACCTTATCTCTTTATTGTCTTTATGTATGTCAGATCTGTAGTGATGACTCCTTTTGGGCTTGTTTGTTTTTCTTGACAGAGTTTCTCTGTGTAGCCCTGGCTGACCTGGAACTCACGCTGTAGACCAGACTGGTCTCAAATGCAGGAGATCTGCCTGCCTCTGCCTCCTGAATTCTTGGATTAAAGGTATGTGCCAACACCACCTGGCTTTGATGACTCTGTTGTAATTAGTCTTTTCTTTAAAATGTTTTTATTTGCTTATTTATTTAGAGACATGGTCTCACTATATGGCTCTGGGTAATTTTTAACTCATAACCCTTCTGCCTCAGCCTCCTAATTGCTAGAATTATTAATTATTAATTAACTAACTAAATACTTAATAACCAACCATTCCTTTACATTTAAAAAATACATCGTGTGTGTGTGTGTGCATGCAAATAGTAGGTGTTGGTTCCCTCTTCCCCCAGTATGGGTCCCAAGGGTTGAAGTCAAGTCATCAGCAAGCACTTTACCTACTGACCCATCTCACCGGCCTTAGACTCCTTTCTTTTAAAATTTCGTATATGTAGAGATTTAAAAAGTTTTCCTTAAAGTTTTTTTTTAATCAAATTTGTCAATTTCATAAAATTTCTTTATTCTCCTCCCCCTCTTTTCAGGTTTTTACTTTTCTGAGTGACTAGGCATTCTCTCCTTCCGTTTCAATCTGGTTTGGAGGCCACAGTTCAGTCCAGGCCAGTCTGTGTTAGGAGAAGAACACTGGAGAACAACACTGTTAGCTAGCCCATGTGACAGGATGGTGAGGTATGGATACATCAGTGTCTTGGGCAGGACTGGGCCATTCACACACCTGAACCATGTAAGGGACATCACAGGTGCAGGGAAACCGAAAGCATGTTTCCCCAACAACATACTACTGGCACGGTAGTGTATGAATCACACGAACAGGAAGCATGCCTAAATACCATGACTGCCTGAAGACAGGCCATGGAGAGAAGCATGGAGCTCCTGCAGCCAAGGCATGTAAATGGATATCCTAAGAGAAGTAGGAATATTTTCCTCACAGGGCTGTAGAACCCTTCTTGAAGTGGAGGGTTGCTGCTGGCTCTTCCCATGAGGCTTAGGACTTCAGGGCTGACTTAGCCTCCCCTGTCACTGTGGAACTAAAATCAGAAAAAGCAGGAAGGCCACGGTGGGATCACATTTCCTACTGAGGTCCACTGGCATCTCCGTCTCCTGATAGTTGCACAGCCTCCGGGCTTGCCGCCATGCTGCCTTGCAGCCTGGACTCTCCGTGGGTTGAGATTCTGGAAGACACTTAGCAACATCAACCACAGAGAAGGGCCATTTCCCTTCGAGGAGCAGCTCCTTGGCAGGAAGAAAATGTTAAATTGTCTAACCAAGTTGAACCCTAAACAGATCCAGCTTGCCTGAGGTCTACCATCCTTGAGACCCAGAGTAAGCGAGTGGCGTTGGCGTTCCTCTGGACCTGCACTTAGAGGATACCCGGTGCCGAGAGCAGGAAACCAGGGGATTGGAGAGCTGGAAGTGACTTCAAAACAGTCTGGCTCAGGGCCTCACAGGGTCTGAGGTTTTCTGGAGTGATCTGAACTGTCGCAGAGCCTCTGGGATTCCCTGTAAGGTAAAGGCCTCTGAGGGCTGATGCTAGCTACTGCAGTGCAAATGCTCTTTACCACACACACAGGCTCTCCATGGACATTGTCAAGGGAAAGACCAGCACCAAGTGCCCACCTCCTATGCTCAGTGCATCCAGTTGTGGAGCAGGACATGGCATAGGCATCAAATGCTGTTGTTAGTTTCTGTTCCCAGCTGGCTGGGTCTCTAGCTACATCCATCTCCCGTGCCTGGACTTTTGTAACTAGCCTCTCAAGCCCAAACAGCTACAGCATGACTAATAACAGCTTCTCCTTGGACCATAGCCTTAGCATTTGCACAGTTTTAGATGGGGTCCACTCTCTACTTTGCAGATGTCCCCAGAATCCACTTAGTGCCTATAACCTTTGACCACCCCCATCATGTAGTGTAGGGAATTGAGAGACAGAGCCCTGACTCATCAGCTTGTCTGCCTGGGGCAAGTCACGTGCTCCCTCTGTACCCAAGAACTCGCTTGCTTGTGAGATGGACCTATGTGTTATGTGACTTTGTCTGTAGGGCGCAGGCATTCGTGGCTATCAGCGATTCTCTCTGACCTGTGTGAGAAGCCTGAGTGTGTCCAACGACACCCAGGCTTACTGTGATTGCTTAGTCTCAGCAAAGCTGGTCCAGTTAAAAACATCAGTCCCTGAAGTTGGGGATGTATGTTCTTCCAACCCTGGCGTGTACATGCATGTGTGTGTGTGTGTGTGTATTCTGGGCTCTTCAGAATGCCCTATCTTGGGACTCCCTGATACTTGAGGCTCTGAGTAAGGAAAACAAGGAGCCTCAGCAATGAGCCTCAGAGATAGGTGCCTGTCAGTCTCAAGACCCTCCATAGCAGAGATCCGGAATGAGAAGGGACTCCTCTCCATCACTCAGTGTCTAGCCTTCATTTCTCAGCCTGGGTATTGGGTTTCCATTGGGCAAGAGGAACTTTTCAACCCAGCCCTTACCCTACTGAGGGCAGCTAGCAACCCAGCTGTCTCCTGAGATCTCATAAGTGGTACAGTTTCATTACTTAGAATGTTCCAGAGATGGCCGGTCCAGGTACATGAGTCAGAGCACGCATTTCAGGAAGGAATCCAGGCTTCTAGTGTGTAACCGTAGTAACTGTTAAACACGGTTTTCTCCACAGCAAACTATGTCTGAGCTCAGAGGGAGCAGTGTTCGGATCATGGTGGAGACAAAGAAACTTCACAAGCACCTTGAGCGTCCAACCCCATCAGCTGTCAGGGATTATTAACACATTCCCTGAGTAGTCTGGGGGTAGGGAGGGGATGAGGGGAACGGTTCTCTGGTTTCTGTTGACTCACACTGCCGTGTGGTCTCCACTGGGCCAGTATTCAACTCCCTCCTGAGGCAAGGGAGGCCTACTTAGCCATTGCACTCAGCACCTCACATACCTGCCCCATGTCTTGCTGTCTGGGACCAAAGTTTCCAAGTAGCTTATCCTGAGATAGGGACCGTGTCATGATCGCATGAACTCCACAGCATCTCCGGTTGGGATATCTGAAACCCTGATTGGAGGTGGGGGGCGGGGTTTTGGTGGCGGAGATGACGCCAGGGCCATGTGGATGGAGCAGAGGTGGGGCCCTAGCTCGTAGCCAGCCAGAAGACACAATCCCACAGCTGTGAGTGAGCTTGGGAAGACTCTCAACCTGTGAACAGCCCCCAGTGGACACAGCCCAGGACCCTGGCCAGGTGGACTGTGGGGGAGGAGCGGAAGCTGCTGAAGCTGCTCTCTGTGTTCATCGCTCCAAGGGGCCCTCCAGCCCCCTCCAGAACTCCCCATTTCCACAGCTCCCTTTCCTTCCAAGGCAGCCTCGTGGCCACCACGCTGTGGGTCAGTCACTATTTTAAGGTCTAGATGGACGTGCCCCGGGGCTTTACCCACCTGTAGGCCAGCTCTGCCTGATGCCACTGCCCGGGCCTCTCAGTTCAGACGAGAGGCTCCTGTGACTCCGAGCTAGGAAGCTCATGTAGGCAGGACAGTGTCTGCACCCACCTCCAAGGTGCGGAGGGGTCAGGGACAGGGTGCTGCTGGGAAGCTGGAAGCAGGTTGAACAGCTCAACTTTGGTGGTGTTCCCCGTATGCATGTATAAATCTATTTTGTGTTTGCATGCATACACACCTGTGCACATGTACATACACACACACATGTAAGTAGAACTCATGTCAGCATGTGTATGTGTGTTGCACGTAAATGCGAAGCTATGTCTTCGTGAGTATGTACACGCACACACATGTACATATATTGCATATAGCAAACATTCACGCATGTGTAGTGCACATATACATACCATGCACATAACTGTACTCCAATACATGCATGAATATGTGACATATAGACTTGCATGTATGCATGTATATGTAATCATGTGCACACATGCATGCGTATGTTCATGTATATGTACACATATATAAATGTGTGTTTAAATGTGTCTAGGTGCTCTTGACTTGGGCGAGACATCCCAGAGTTAGGCTGGATGTGTGTGGGAAACTTTCTAGAACACAGCAGCTTGATGAGATCAGCTGTGCAGCCAACACATGTCAGCCAGGCGGAGCTGGGGGCTCAAAGGAAGCTGACCCCCTTCTTAGAACTCCTCAAGGAGGGAACAGGATGTGCTGTGTGAGAGGGTTGGGGCGGTGCTGGCTTCTTCTGAGTCACACACTCAGGCTGTTTCCAATTATGTGTCCAGCCAGCACAGAAAATGTCATGTAGGGGCCTCATAGACTGCAGGAGTGTGTGTAAAGCTTCACCTACTCCTCAGACCCTCAATCCACGCAGTAGCACAGACAGCCCAGGGCTCAGCCAGGCTGAAGTGTGGCTGTTGTTCCCAGGGCCAATGGCCTCCTGGTTCTGACCCCACATTTAGGATTGTCTGCCTGAATACTGGGGACTTGTGACGAGCTACACCACCATGACGGGAATGAGACTGAGCCCTGTGGCTGTCTCCCCACCGTGACCCCCCAGGGCCTGCTCTGCTCTGTTCTCAGTGGTGACAGGGCATGTTCTTCTTCATGCTCCTACAGCTCACTTAGTGGTGATCATGCCTCCATCCTTGGGCCAAGGGCAGCTTGACCTGCACTCAGAGGACCTTTCCAGCTGTCCCCCGATCACCAGGGGGTCTTGCCACCTAGCCATGGAGATATGAGGCCTCCTTCTGGGCAAATCCTCAGCTTCCCAGAATCATTTTACTGCCACTTCTGGGGTCCTTCAGGGATGGCAGGGATGCAGGTAGCCCTGCTGCTAAGACATAGTCTCTACTCATCTTTGAGGTCACTTCTCTCATGTCTTCACCATGTCACCTCCCAAGGTTGCCATCTCAGGCTCAGTCTATAGAAAGACGAGATCTTTCTAGAGTCTTCCATACCAGCCCAAGGACCTTTGATCCTCTTCCTAAAACAAAGTCATGAAGGCTGACACAGGCCCGTTTCTTTTCTCTTTGAACTGGCTCGACCCAGAAGGCAGGAGGGATGTAGGGTGCTGTTGAAGGGGACAGCTGCAGAAAGACTCAGGGTAACCACAGGCAAGGCAACAACCTATCTCATGGAGCTATAGACTTCACGGTTTCTATCTGTGACTGACTCACTCACACATTCCTGGCAATGCTCCCTCCATTCCCTCTTCCCTCCAAGTACCTTGTGGTTCATGCTTCTCTCTGCACGGGAGTCCCTACACAGGGTATGATGATGGACTTGTCAGACGAGAGCAGCGATGCTCAACCTCCTCTGGAGGGTGAATGACACTTTCACAGGGGTCACATATCAGATAACCCGCATATCAGATATTTACATCACGATTTCTAACCATAGCAAAATCACAGTTATGAAGTAGCAACAAAATAATTTTATGGTTGGGGTCACCACAACATGAGGAACTGTATTAAAGGGTCGCAGCATTAGGAAGGTTGAGAACCACTGGTCTACCCTCCGGTTGGAAGGCTCTGGCTGGTGGTATTTCTTCTTCTTCTTCTTCTTCTTCTTCTTCTTCTTCTTTTCTTTTCTTTTCTTTTCTTTTTTTTTTTTTTACCACAATTAGGGTTAGTCCTTTGCCTTAGGCCCTCTGGCTCCTTTGAGAAGTTCACAGTCAGGCAGGTGCTGGTCTCTGTGAGTAATCTATGTTTGGGATTCCACAGGTTGGCTGTGTTGTTGGAAGTTAACAGCTGGACTGTTCACTTGAAATTTGAATTTGAGTTACCCTGTATCAGCTATGTTTATGTCAGCTTGCTATAGGCTAGAGTCATTTTGGAAGAGGGAACCTCAAAACCTGCGGCCTGTGGGAAAACCTATGGTGCACTTATTTGATTGTGTGGCAAGGCTTAGCTCACTGTAGTGGCTACCAACCCCTCGGTTGGTGCAATAAGAAAGCAGGTTGAGCAAACCTGTCAGCAGCACCCTTCCTTGGCTTCTGCTTCAGTTCCTGCTCTGACTTCCCTGGATGATGGATTATAAGGGGTGTGATGAAATAAACCTTTACCTCCCCATGTTGCTTTTTGGTCATGGCATTTTATCACAAGAGAAACCCCAACCAAGACAGAAATTGGTACTGGGTCGTGGGGCATTGCTGTGAGAGACTTGACTGTTTTTTTTTTTTTTTTTTAGGAAGGATTGTGGAAGGACTTTGGAACTTTGGGCTGGAGAAACTACTGGGTGTTCAGACCTTAATGAGCTGATGTGGGAACTTAGAAAATAAAGGCACATATCTTTAATCATAGAACTTGGGAGGCAGAGATAGGCGGGTCTCTGTGAGTTTGAGGCCAGCCTGGTCTACAGACAGCCAGGGCTACACAAAGAAACTGTGTCTCAACAAAACAAAACAAAACAAAACAAACAGGGGGAAAAAAGAAAATAATGCTGGGATCTTGGAAGAGAAGAATGTTCAAAGAGATGCAAATGAGGGGGTGTGGCTTGTGAAGCCCCAGAGAAAAGTCTGGAGAGTCCTTCAAAAACCTATTGGGATGGATTGATATTTTTAATTAAGATTTTTGCAGATGCTTGCTGGCTGGGAATGGAGAATCAGCTGTGATGATGAAGAGACCAGGATCACTGAGGCAGAATCCTCTGGGAAGTGTTTCTGCAGGGGCAGCATACACAGGCTGTGGTCCAGAGCTGACCAAGGCTTCATGCCAGCCGTTGGACTTCCTGATATGTGAAAGTCACCCAGGTGATCCTGGTTGTCGAAGGCCTGAGCGGGTCGCGGAGAACAGTGGAGGTTTGGTACTCCACAGCATGGCTGGCGTCCCTGAAGAGAGGCCAGAGGAAGCCTTTAGGGTAGGTGCAGCCTGGCTTACAGCCAGAGCCCCAGACAGAGGGTGGAGAAAAGTCTTGTCGCCGTGTGGTAGGATCAGAGCCCTAGAGGAGAGCTTAGGGGAGAAACTGGAGAAAGTGCAGCCCGGTTGCAGAAGAAGACCCCAACAGTTTGGAAACACCAGTATCATGGGACACTCACCAATGGCAGCCGAAGCCATGGGGCAGAGCGGGCCTGAGCCTATGAGACATGCCATGTTAGCTGTGGCAAGCCCTTTGGATCTAGAAGACCATGAGACCCAGACTTTGGACACCGAGCTCTTTTCACGGCGCTGGAGTGTGGTTTTGCTTTGTTCAGACTGTGTCTGTGGTTCTACCCTTTGGGAGTTAGAAAGTATGTAATGTATGATGACGATTATTATTTTCACAGGAGCCCACAGGTGGGAGATTCTGGAGTTTTAGAGAGACTTTGGCCATTTTATTTATTTTCTTATTTTAAAGATTTATTTATCCTGTATACAGTGCTCTGTCTGCATGTACACCTGCACACCAGAAGATGACACCAGATCTCATTATAGATGGTTGTGAGCCACCATGTGGTTGCTGGGAATTGAACTCAGGACCCCTGGAAGAGCAGCCAGTACTCTTAACTTCTGAGCCATCTCCCTAGCCCAACTTTGGCTATTTTAAAAACACTGAGTTTATAAAGTATGTGGGGCTTCTAAAATTATTTTTGTTTTATATGGTGATATTAATATTAATGAGATCTTGGGGATGAACATAAAAAGGCAGAAGGTTATGGATTAATATGTGATGTGTTTGTGTCAAGTTGGTCAATTGTGCCAGTTGGGTTTTTTTTATTTTTTTGTCAACCTGGCACAAACCTAGACATACCTGGAAAGAGAAATCTTAATTGAGAAAATGCCTTCGTAAGATTGGCTTGTAGGTAAGTCTGTAGGAAAATTTCTTAAATAGTGATTGATGTGGGAGGGCCCAGCTCATTGTGGGTGGTTATGCCCCTGGGTCGGTGGAACTTCGGTATATAAGAAAACAGACTGAGCAAGCCATGAGGAGCAAGCCAGTGAGCAGCACCCTCCATGGCCTCTGCATCAGCTCCTGCCTCCAGGTTCCTGCCCTGTGTGAGTTTCTACCCTGACTTCCCTCGGTGGCTGACTGTGCTATGGAATTGTAAGCTGAAATAGACTCTTTCCTCCCCAAGTTGCTTAGGGCCATGGTGTTTCATCACAGCAATAGAAACCCTGACCAGGACGCACCCTTTTTAAATTTTTCAGAAAAAGAAAGATACATCAAATTTCTTCAGATGTCCTTTCTGAAAATTCGGAGACTTTGGTCAGTGGTCTCACCTTCACTCTATCTAGGTTTAGACTTTCTAGTCAGCAATGCATTTAAAGTTTATGCTTTAATTAATCATTTTTAGTTGTATTTACTGTCTTTCAGGGAATCAAATTCTCTACCTTGACAAAAGAGGAGTCCTTGACTGATCTTAAAAACAAAACAAAACAAAACCTTAAGTGCATACTTTACATCCTAAATTGTACCAACTTGAGGTTTGGTGTGTTTGGCAAACATGCAGACCTTTGCAAACAGCACCAAGCTAAGCCCTGGACCCTGAGCATGGCATGTGGTACCAACCGGTAATCCCAGCACATGGAAGACTGAGGCAGCTCTGCCTGCACCCAAGGATTTGTCCTGCACGCCCCTGCACTCAGGAAGAGGCCAAGCATTTTGCCCAGAGAGGACAAGACGCTCCTCACTGAGAGTAGTGAGCCTATACCTGCCAGGGCATCTGTGCCTGAAGGAAGAAGCCCCCAAACCTGGAAAGCACACGGCTTGAGGGAGCTGGGGGAGCCTGGGTCATGAGCACCCTATCACCCTGCCTGGAGCTTGTCCAATCAGTGCTCAGAGAAGCAGCTATGTCCGTCTCTGCTGCCCTCGCTCACATTAAATTTCCGGTTACTCTCAAAAGAAAGGCAGGCCACAATAGCACCGTCTACCTGGCCAAAAGGTGGACCTGCCTGCATGGAATTCTGTTTAGCCACGGAAAGGAAGAAGCTCCCAACTGCACTGCCACAGGAGTGGACCAGAGAGCTATGCTTGAAGAAAGAGGCTAGACGTGGAAGGCTACAGGTCCCCTGACTTCACTTCCTAACTTTTCCAACACAGGTAGGTCCAGAGACAGCCTGTCTCCCTGTTCAGTATGTGTCTGTAAGTTTTTCATTCCCTTGCCACTCAGTTACGGCAGTCTTTGGACACAGTGGGACACACACACAGGGAGGGAGGAAGGGAGAGAGAGAGAGAAACTGGGATTCGGTGCTCTAGGCTCTCAGGTAGAGAAACCACAGCACCCTAGAAGCTCAGGGTGTTTATTGCACACAGCTGAACAGGGAGGCGGGGTTAGCTAACCAGTAGGAGGAGTCTTTGCTGGGGAGCAGTTTCCAGGCGGTAAACCCCGAGTACAGAAAGCCACGGTGAACACTTTCTTCACACACTACCAGTATCCTCATGTGGACAAGAGGAAGGCTTTACCATTCCTCTGAGCCTCACCCAGGGAAGTTTTTCCACTCCCAGGGGTCTAAGGCTTTGGGGTCCTTGACACAGCTGTGCTCATGTCAATTAATACACCCACTTGGTTGCTTCACTCCCTCACAGCTAAACAGGCAAGGGGGAAGGACATTGTCATAGAAGCTGGCTTTGTCCTTCCTGGCAGCTTCGCTTTCCCACACTTTCCCCTACCATAATGATCAGTTTGCCTGAGGATCACATCAATGTAGCAAAGTAACCAGGATCCAAAACCCCTAAAACCATAACACCATGAGAAAAAAAAAATGCTCATCTTCCTTTCGGTTGATTTTCTCAGTATTTCTCAATAGCAGTGGGTACTGACTAACGGAGTGGTTGAGAGCTGAGTGCTTGCCCAGGGTGCCCAGCCGGCAATAGAGCTGAGCCCACTTGGTACTTCCAGGCCCTTGTGTAGACTACCATTTCCAGAATCTGGTTAAACAAACCAGCCTGGCCCTACTCTGCCAGGGAGAGTTCTCCAACAGTGCCTGGATTTGCGAAAGGGCCAGTGTTAGAAACCATGGACAAGACTGGAGTCCCAGTTGGCATTGACGTCTGGCCCCATGCCTTGTCTTTAAAATTCGAAGTCAACTCCTTTCCGGTCCCTGGTTCCCGATGTTTAATGAATTAGTAAGGACCCCTCCCATCTATTTATAACCCTGAGTGAGGCAGTGTCCTCTGTGGTTGCTTTTTGTTTAATCTGGTCCTGATCTAATGCTGACAGTCAGGGCAGTATGTCCCCAACCTGGGCTGGGTGTGACCTCAGAGGTGGCGTGGCTCCTGGCCCTGAGACATGGGCAGCCCATTCCCAAATGGAAAAAATCTCCTGGCTTTCCCGTCTCCGGCATGGGGAGCCGAGTGGGTGGGGAGCCGAGTGGGTGTTTTCAGGTGGGTGGCATGTGCCAAGAAGAGCAGAGCCCAGTGTTTCTTCTTTCTCCACGCACGCACGCAGACATTTTTGAAGTCAGTTTGGATTTTTTGTGGAAACTTCATTTCTTACTTCCCCCCCCCCCCTCTTGTTTCTCTGGCAACAGCAAAACAAACCCACACAGCCATGTCACCTGGCTCCCAGCTGCATTTCCCCAGCAGACACCTAAGGCTGGAAAACTCAGCGGGCTGTGGGCGTCAGAAACCCAAGCAAGTCCTCCTGCCTTAACCCTTAACTTCTTCAGGGCGGGTTTCTGAGCTTTGGTCTCAGGTCCCTCCCGGGAAGGTCTCCCTCGGGCCTGGGATAGGTCAGGCGGCTTTCCCACTGTGCAAAAGAGGCGCCTTGCCTTCTTGATGTAAAATTAGAAAACTGAGAAACCAAGACAGACCACACAATGAACTGGTAAAACGAGGGACCTCCGCCCAGCCTTCTCCCCTTCTGTGGCCCCATGGGGGTGGGGAGGTGCTGGGGGAGGCAGCTGCGTGTCTGGCTGTTCTACAGGCGCTGGGATCTGGCAGCTTCAATCCTTTTCCTGCTGACTTGCTCTATTTCTTTTCCGTTTTTTTTTTTTATCTAAACAAAGATTTCCCTATTTCTATCCAGTTTTTGAACCCTGACAGCGCAGGGAGTTTTCAAGCACTCTTACATATCGTGCCTTGGGGCACCAGGTGTCAGAGGGCCAGACCCTGTGTGGCACAGCTTGCTGGGCATGCAAGCGACATGAGCAGGCGCTGCTGCAGGCCTTGAGGACTCTGCAGCGTCCTCTACCCCCTCTGCCGAGTTTGGCAGGGAGAATACCTGCAGCCTTGGCCTCTCCACAAACCTCTGCAGTCTTGTTCCTAACCTAAAGGAGCAGAGTATTAGACAACCATGAAAATCTCCGAGGTCCTAGTGCCCTGGGTTCCTGCGGTGGCTTTTGCAGACTGGTTAAGTGCTCCAGCCTCTGTTGGAAAGATACAAAGTCTGGAGCTATCCGATCGTTGTTTAAACAAGCCCATCATAATGTGTGCTGTGCCGTACTTAGGGAGAGCATACAAAATTGATTTACAGTGCTCTCTAGTTCATAATTAAGTCTGGGGGAAGAGAAATTGCAGACAAAATGGTTACTTGAAAAGCAGTTTCTAAATCTCCCATCCCCAAAAAAACCCTTTCAAATGCATCTGGACTAAAAATTCCCCACCCTCTTTAAAAATGTACTCAGGCCAGAAGCCAGGGAAAGCTGGGTCCTGGCCCAGAGCGTCCGGCCTTTATTCAAATAATACACCAGGCAGGGCTAGCTGAGCACTGTCTGCCCCTGATAGTGACCCTGGCCTAGGAGACAGCCAGGGCCTGGGTGATGGTGAGACCCCCAGATCCCCTCATCTGCAGAGAGGTGGGCGCTCTAGAGAGATCGCAGGACTCTTCCTGGGCCGGCAACCCCTGTTGGCAGTTCCTGCTCCTTCCTGCTGGGCCCCTCTCCTGTGGCACCTCTCATTGGACACACACCTTAGGGTGGATCTCTTCCCATCTGCCTGTGGAGGAATGCAGATGGGAGAGACAAGGCCCGCCTCAGTTCTAAGTTGAGCATAGGCCACTGGGACAGAGTCCTCCTCCAAACATACCGGAAAAGGAAAATACGGGACTTGAATTGTCAAAATGATGCTGCCCAGTAGAAAGCTCCGAGGCTTTATGTCCGATCTTGGGGAAGCAGGTGTTGAGCTGGACTAGATATGTAGGATGTGTCTAGAAAGTTAGATGGCCAGGAGCCGCAGTGGCACAAGGGGTAGGGAAAAAACTCAGGAGCAGGAATGGTCCAGGCAGGCAGGTAGGAGTTCTTGAGTCAAATCACCCGTCTGTGGACTCCCATGACCCACAGGAGTCGACCCGTGCTTGTCATGAAGGGACCGTTGTGACCATGGGTTCGGGGCTGAGGACGGCTGATCATCCTTGCTGACACCCACTGAGCTCTGATGGGGTTCATGTCTCCTCTAGGGTCTGGGAATTAGATTCCCATGATTCTCCCAGGACCCTGAGAGGGGTGTAGTGGGTGAGCTGCCACCCTGGCTCAAGGGACACAATTCTCTGAGGGCAATTTACCTCTGCTTGTCCTGCCTGATCAGGATGAGGTCACTGATGTGTCAACCAGTGTGTTTAGGATCTTTAGTTCTCTGGACGGAGGTCAGAGAAACTTCAGAACCTGAAACACCATAAACACACACACACACACACGAGTATTTTTCTTGTCCCTGAGACAGCAGACCACCTCTGAGAATCATTCCAGTCAGAACAGGAAGGGGGGCTTCTGCCAAGTCAGTGACCAAATGCTCTGGGCCTGAGCTCCTATTGATCGAAGCTGGTGGCAGAGACACTCAGAACTGGATTTGAGGGAAGTTATGGTCATGCCCCAGGTCTGCACAATTGCCTCCAGTACGAGAGAGAGCCGGTGCTTCCATGTTGTAGGAGGTGGCCAGGATGGCTTTCTGAGTGGCGGAGTCTGCTATGTGTCCAGGAGACTTCCAGTGTCCGGGCCTTTCCCTCCCGGTCCACAGGCCCTGGGTTTAGGTGGGGGTAATTTCCTTCCGGCCGATCAGTCTGCTCACGTGACACAGATGGGGATACAGGTAATGTCCTTTCCTACTAATGTTTAGGGCTCTAATTCAGCTCCATGGACTTTACTTTCATCCCCTCTCCAGGCTTAAGCAATAATTTCTTCAAGCCACAAAACCCCTTGAATCCTCTTGTTGGTTTGGTCCTGGGTTTCCGAGTTGGGGGGGGGGAGGGGAGCAGGGACTAGCATGAACCTGTAGACTTGTACCAGAACATCACCCAGAACCTTTTGATCCATAAAGACACTCAGAGGACCCGCCCTCATGAGGCCACCCCTGTACCCTGGTGAGGGGTGCCGGCATGGCTACCCAGAGGTCAGGGGTAGTATCTTCTATGGGCCAAGGCAGGAGAGAGTCAGGCCACCCACAGCATGGTGAGGTACCCAAACATCTCCATACGTAAAGGAAGCATATGCAGTGCCTAGGTGCCAGGGCCATGCTGTGGCTCTTTTTGTGGTTGGTGAGTCTGCAGCACAGGCCAAAGCCCCCATTCCCAGGGAACAACAGAATGACCTTTAAAACACAGCCTCCCTAGGAGAGGTGTGGGATACAGGGGCCAGGCAAGTTATAGGACAGCAGACAGGGCAGGGGATGAGTCTTCCTGGCCTCATGCAGGGCCTGGCTTAGAGCAGTTCTTAGTGGCTGTCCTACGAATAGGTAACAACTGAACAAAGTAACTATTAGAAAGTTCAGAGGACCTGTAGCTGCAATGTAGGGAGATGATTGTGGCTTGGGATATAGGTTTAGGCATTAAAAAATGGCACATTGAATTGAATCACCGTGCCAAGCCTGGCTCAGTGATGTTAGGAATACTTTTTGAAGAAATTAGTGCTGATCCTCTCAAAACCCAGTTGTACTCGCGCAAGCTCTCAGTAAGCCTGGAATTCCCGCACTTCTGCACCAGAAGCAGATTTTCTTGCTAACCCCAATGTCTAGAACACAGCTGTCGTGACTGCCGACACTCCGAAGAGAAGGCAAGCTTGTACGTCATCTGGGGAAGAAGTGTGGGTACCAGGACTGCCAAGGCAGACCAGTCATGTGATTCGATAAAAGGCCAACTACCTTTTCTGCTGGACATGGGCTTGGATCTGTCATGTCCCTGGATCTTTCATCCCTATTGGATCCCTCATTTCATGCCCACTGGATCCTTCATCCCTGTTGGATTCCTCATCCCCCCTGCGTCTTTCATCCTCACTAGACCCTTAATCTCACTGTGGACTACTAGTCTTCTCTGAATTCTTCATCTCGGCTGTGAATCCCATATCCCCATTAGATCTTCATCTCCACTGGATCCCCCATCCTCACTAGATCCTTCATTCCACTGTGAATCCTTCATCTTCATTGACTCCTTCATCTCACTGTGAATTATTCGTCCTCACTGAACCCTCCATCCCTTGGATATCCTATCCCCCTCTAACTCATCTCTGCTGTAAATCCTTCATCACTGTGAATTCTTGGGACCCAGAGTTCTAGCCGCTGTGCCTCTGTGTCTACAATCTCACATTGATGTGGAATCCCGTGGGCCTGGGGCCTGGACCAGAGGTTGTAGCTCATGCTAAGTCAAGATGGCGGAGGGACAGGATCTAGGAGGTACAGTGGAGGGTAGTAGCTAGAACTCCCAGGCTAATGAGCACAGAACTCCAGATAGAGGAGTGTAAACAAGACCACCCAGGGGACAGGCCTTTAACAGATTAAAGGGCCTTTGGAGATATTTAGCCAAACCATAGTAGAAACAAAGTTGATTAACCACTAGAAGTAAATCAAATGTATCATACGCTGCCTAATGAATGGCATCTCATCCACCAGCAGACCACACACATGGAAGTGGTCCTATAAGACATGCCGCCTTTGCTCTGCAAGCTTACTGTACAAATCCACCTAGTGGTGCATTTCTAAGTCTATATCGCCATCAGTTAATGTAACCATGTAGCTAAGTGTTCCTCCTCCTCCTCTTCCAACTCCTTCTCCTTCTTCTCTTCTTCCTCTCTTCCTCTTCTTTTGGTACTTTTGAATTAGGGTCTCATAGCCCAGGATGGCCTTGAACTTGTAGAGACAAGCTTGCTTCTGCTGCTTGAGTGCTAGGATTAAAGGCGTGTGCTACCGTACCTGTTACAAGAATTGCTTTTTATGGTTTGCCTGCAGACTTCACCCCCATTCTCTATTTCACTGTCTTCAAAAGAGGAAAATGGTGGCCATCCTTACTAAGGCCTACAAAATGAAGGAGACCTGCTGAAGCCATGTCACAGTGGACACTTAGACACTGGGATCTTTCCCACATGAACAAATAAAAGGAAAAGAGGTAGATTTAATCCCAAAGATATCTACAATCATTAGCTAGATTAAACATTTTAATTATGAAATGTACTTTCTTGTGCATGTATGGGGTGAGGTGCATACATGTTAGCACATGAGGAGGTCAGAGGGCAACTTGCAGGAGTGGGTTCTCTCTTACTACATGCGTCCTGTGGATTGAACTGAGGTCCATAGCCAAAGCATTTGAAAGATTTGCTTTATGTGCATGTGTGTTTTACCTGGATGAGTGTATGTGTGCTGTGTTCTTGCCTGGTGCCTGCAGAGGCCAGGAGAGGGTGTCTGACGTCTTGGAACTGAAGTTCCAGGCAGTAGAGCCACCACGTGGGTTGCTGGGAACCGAACCTGGGTCCACTCCATTCAGCACTTTTAACCACTGTCACTAGCCCCCTCAAAGCAGAAGCTGGGCGTGGGAAGAGTCACGTGAGCATGGCGGGAGACTGGGAGGGGCTGCTCCGCTTCCATAGATCTGAGGGTCAGTGGTGCAGCCTGGGCTGGACCTTTCTTGCCATGGGTGTTCCCAGCTCCTCTCATGGCCTCTCCATGTCTGCAAAGTACATCCTGCCATCGTTACCTCAAGACCTGGAGTAGACTTCTGCTAAGGTCTCTTCTCAACCCTGGGATACTGCACAGGGGCTGGGAATGATTCATACAAGCCCAGATGCACACTCATTTCAAATGGATTGGGTTGCACCAACTTCCCACATTCCTTCCCACTCTCTGAGTCAGAAGACGACTTTCCACAGAAGGTTCCCTCAGGACCCAGGCTGTCCAGCGTGACTCACTGTGGTCACCCTGTGACCCACTTTCCACTGTGAGCTTTGGCACGGTGGATTCCCATGGCGCTTCTCTGTCACCACTGTCACCTCCTCCTGAGAATCAAGGCTCAGCGGAGCAAGCTGGTGCGGGGCAGTGCCGAACCTGGCAGCCATGCTTTTGGGTGTGGATGGAGGGATTAGCGGGAAAGGCAGGCCCTTCTGCTCTCCGGGGCTCCCTGGATCACTCCCATCCAGGCTAAGGTTGCTTCTGCAAGTTGAGATCTGGGAAGAGGGGAGCTGTGGGCGAGCGACTCTTCCAAGGCCGCCGGGAATGCACGGGGGAGAGCCTGGAGCCAGAGCCAGCATGCCTGCCTCTGAGCTGGTGGCTTGCCACCAGGACAGCTAAACATTTTCCCTTACAAGATCATTCGAAAATCCTTAAAGGCATAGCGCTTTTTAGCAGTATTTTTGCATGGGACTCCCTCAGCCTTTAGGGCTTAGGTGAAGTGCATACCATGCTGGTGAAGTCAATGGTGCTCCCGGCAGTAGATGGTTTGATCTTAGAATTGAGCACAATGAAGTGGTGCCTGTAAGCAGAGACGCAAAATGTTCTATTAGTGTGTCCAAATGGAGAGTGCTGGATGGAGGACTCTGCTGAGCAAGGGACGTGGGTTATTGTGATGCGGTTGCCTGTGAGCCACCAACAGAACCAAGAGAAACAAACACCTGTTTGCCACGCAGACACGAGGGTGGGTGCCCAGGTGGGCATGCTGTCCTACTATGTCCTTGCTTGTAACTTCCCATTGTTAAACACTGCGACAATGAGGCAGAGATACGAGGGATGAGTCTTTTCGTAGCTCTGGTATAGATTTTTCTAGGCTGTGTCACGTGGGGGATCAGACTCTCTGCCATGTGTTCATCCTGTTTGGACCGAAAGCACGTTCTTAAGTTTCTGAAAATTTTACTTTGATGCCTTTGATGCTGTGTCCATGCAACTATCCATGGACAAATCAAGGCCACATCCTAACCCTCCTGCCAGAAAAACCTCAAAACCAGCCTGCAGCAGAGATGAACCTTCCAGGGAGATCTCCTAGGCACTGGGCACCTGCCAGGCTGTGATGAGGGCTCAGGCCTTCTCCTGGTTCCTGCAGGAACACTTGGAGTCCGACTTCTTTTTGGTTTTTCAAGACAGGGTTTCTCTGCATAGCCTTGCCTGTCCCAGGCTTGCTTTGTAGACCAGGCTGGCCTGCCTCAGCTTCCCCAAGGGCTGAGCTTACAGGCGCACACCACTGTGCCTGGCTAGACATATGCTTCTTAAAGGGAGCTGTGAATGCAGCCAACAGTGTTCTGTTAGTTTCTTCACTGTGTGTGAGGTGGTGATTAAGACCAAGTTCCCAACCTCCTGGGGACTGGTATCAAGATCCAACCCCGAGAGACCAGGGGAGAATGTGTTCTTCTTGAAGCCATCTTTAAAGGACACAAGGTTATGTTGGGACTTGTCTACACTTTAGCTGAGAGTGAAGGAGGGGCATTTTCTTCTGGAGAGCTCCCTTCTTTATTTGGAATCTTGTTCTTACGAGCGCGCGCGCGCGAGCACACACACACACACACACATACCTCTGGTGGAATGTGCTCTGCCGGTATATATGGGGGCAATGCTGAGCTACATCCATAGCGGACCAGGTTGTACCTGCTCACTGGCCCCCAGTCAGCAGGACCATCTGTTCCCTGTATCATGTACCCTTGGACAGGACTCATCTGGTTAAAGCAGTGACCAGCACTGTCTTCAGTCCTTCTCATCTGCCACCCCTTCCAATGGGCAGGTGGGTCCTGCCCTACAAAGACTCTGGGTCTCAGTGAACAGAACTAAACAGTAACTAGACCTATCAGCATGGAGTCCCCAGGAGTCCCAGCACATTCTCTGCACAACCCAGATTGTTCATGTGATCCTGGCAAGGCTGGCAAGCTGAAGCTGAATGTGGACCCCACCAGAGTACCCGTGGGGGATGTGTCTGTCATGGTCAGCTGGAGCACGGCCCCTCTCAACTGCTTCCCTCAGCCCCCTCTGACTGTGGCTGCATTTGAGAGAACCCGTAATGCTCTGATCACTTAAGTGTTCCCATCTGTGTGGCCAAACCAGCATGAATTCTAACCATAAATGGCAACGTTCGGAAGGGGCCACAGGCAACACCAAATGATAAACAGCGGGTAAGAGCTCTGCCAGTGAGGGCTCTCCGGGCTGTTAGGACGGCTGGGAGAACACTGTTAGGAGACTCCATGGTAACAGCCCTAGCCGTGATTCCCTCCTGGCTCCTCAGACTCTGCTCTCTAGCCAAGGTGGGCTGTGAAGAGTCTCAACTGCTAAAAGGAAGTCCCCATTTTAGCCTCTTCAAAGTCAGTTAGAAGTTAACGGGGAAAGGATTAGGGCTGACGGATGCTGGCAGGAAGCTGTTCCCAGGCAGATGCAGACACGATACGCAGGACATGGAGTGCATACCAAAGCCCCATCGGCACCCACGGACTTGGTCAGCTTAATAAAAACCAGGCGCAAGACATAAGCATTGAGAGATTTTTTAAAGAAAGCTTTTAAATCTATTGCCAGTGAGCTCAATTTTAAAATGGCTTGCTTTTTTTTTTTTCTTTTTTTTGTCTTGTGCCGATGTGGCAACGAATGGTCACCAAGTCATCATTTTAAAAAAGCCAAGAAGTGTCACAAGAAGAAAAAGAAAATCACCAGACATAGAAGGAACACCGGGGTTTTTATGGGAAGGATGTACCCAACTCCTGGTGGGATCACAGAGGTTCCTGGCATCTGTAGTTAGATGCCTGTGGGATGTTGGTGGTTAGGCATGACCACCAGGCACACTAGCAGTCCCAGAAGGGCTCTTCTGACAGTGGGCTGTCACATCCCCTTGATCTCCATCACCGAGGAGCTTCAGGCATCAGGCCCTTCTGAGAATCAAGATGGAGTCACCTCCACACTCACAGACAGGAAACCCCAACATCTGGAATCCTGGGCGGAGCCCCAGCCTCAGCTGTGACTCCCTCCTGGTTGTGGGGACCATCCTGAGATACCATTCCACACTCAAGAGTATTAAAAAATCAAAGACCCCAAAAGCCAATGGGGTCAGAGAGCAACAGGAATGTACACAATGGGAGTTCAAATGATACAGAAGCTTGGAGAACTGGCAACTTTATAAAATTATGTTTCCTCTTACCTTCTGCCCACCCCCTCTACCTGCAAGTGTTTCCTTGAGACAGTGAAAACCATCTGCTGACAGTTGATGCAAGGACTTCACAGCTTCATCCATCACCTTCAAGCGGTGGATAGGACCACAAGTCCTGTGTGTGAGCAGCAGGAACCTGCTAAATGACACCAGCCTCCCACGTGCAGTAGCACCGAGGGAGGAAGACAGATGGGGAACAGATGTGCAGGGGTCCAGGCAAGAACAGTCTCGCAGGCTGGGGGCTGGGGAGTGTTGCCGGGCAGGTATGGGGTGACCCTCTGGCACAGAATCTCACCAGAGAGACAGATGCCATGGCTTGAGGGTGTCATACTCACACTGTGTGTGCGTTTGCACACGATCAAAATGTACGTACTTCCCTTCTTTTTATCAGTGTATGTACAATGATCAAATAATTGGGTTTCACGATGACCTTCTCATTCAAGTATACCAGGTGCTGGGCTTTTTCCTGTTACCATCTCCTGTCCCCCACCCCAAACAGCACTCCCTCTGTTTGTCATGTGTGCAAACCAGGTACGCATAGGTTCCTCAAGAAAACGGATCGCAAAGGTTTATAAAAGGCACCAGCCTTGTGGACCCTGAACATTAGGTAGGTGCCTGTGTTAGTCAGAAATGAAGTGCCTCAGAGCTCTGGGTACTCATGGCAGTGAAGGCCAGGCTGCTGCGGAATTCATGAGCCACCTACCCCAGACTCTTAAGTTTTGGGGTTCACAGGTGTGTGTGTATCATGTCTGGCTGTCCCCTCAAAGATACAGCATCCAAAACTCAAGATCAAGGTATGGGGGGGCTGGTTTCTGGCAAGGCATCCTTCCATGGCTCCTAATTGGTTCATCTTTCTATTTCTCCTCCTCATTTTCCTCCACACCCCACCACCTCCTTCTCCTCTTCCGCCTCATTTTCCTACCCTGTGGCACCAACCAGGAGCAAACAGGGTCTTGTATCTCTAGTCCAGCGCTTTGCCACTGAACAGCCCTCTAGCCATTCAACAGGTACGCCTCGTAAATCTTGCCTCGTATATCGCCACAGAGATGGAGATGGGGGAGTTTACTCTTGGCTCTCTCCCTCTTTTCTTATGACTCAGTCATCTGGGATCAGGCCCACCTTTGAAACCTCAGCGTACCCACCTTACCCACTAAACCCACCCTTTCCGAGCACAGTCAACTTGAGGCCAGGGTTGCCACAGTGATTGTGGGGGACACAGTCTGTTGGCACTGGGCAGGGTGAGGTGAGTCACGAGGTCCTGCCTCTTTTGCCAGATGAGCACACTCCTTTTTTCCACAGGGGCTCTGAAACTGCTAAGCGTGGGCAGCGGGGAGCGGGGACAGAGGGGGGGCAGGGGGGCATTTGCCCAGGACTCACCGCTGTGTTCTCGCTGACACAGACCGTACACACGGGAGCCTCAAGCTGAGGGTCTGCCAAGGGAGAGCCACCCAGAGACCCAGCCTCCCCCAAGGTGGGCAGCCACCTTCCCTGCAGCTCACAGCTTCATTGCACCGTCCCAGATTGTGGGAATTCGGAAGAGCTCTGTTCCCACAACCCGCTATCTCCCCGCATCTATTGAACCAGAAATTAAAAGAGGAATCCAAATATAGTTATAGGTTAAAATTTAGCAAGTATAAACCCATTACATATTAGAAGAGTTTATTTTTAATTTAAAAAAACATTAAATAAAAATTTTCCAAAACAGAAAAGACTTGGGAAGAACAGCCCTGCTATACATTTCTTAAGAATTTCACAGCCGGCTTAATGGGAGACAGCTGCTCTGGCAGGCCTGCTCTGTTCCAGCTGTGGTAAAAGGCTGTTGGGGGAAACTGGGCCTAGAGTCAGTGGAGGGAAAGGGACCAGGAAGGCCTTAGAATCCGTGGATGTTCCTCAGTGTGCCCTGAATCTCAGGGGAAGGCCGCCTAAAGCCAAGCAGGGAGACTGTGGTTTTGGTGCGTTTCTGAGAGAGTGATAGAAAAGACAAAAACCAATTAGGCCTCCCAGACTCTGAAGCATCCCAGAAACCTCCGGAGGTCCCCAGACAAACCCCCAAGAACTGTGGTGCCAACGCCTCAGAGGGCAGGGTGCCTGTGAAGGCTGGTGGGAGGGGTCTCACAGCATCATCGTCCTGTGCAGAAGGGAGGCAGAGTAAATGGAGAGAGACAGCGGCTACTGTCATAGGAGATCCTGGAACTGTCAGACCCCTACTCACATTCCTATACTCTTCTCTCACCTAAGAGTCTATTAGTGGGCTGGAGAGATGGCTCAGAGGTTAAGAACACTGGTATTCTTCCAAAGGTCCTGAGTTCAATTCCCAGCAACCACATGGTGGCTCCCAACCATCTATAATGAGATCTGGTGCCCTCTTCTGGCACGCATACAGATGTGCCTTCCTACCCCACCTTCCTCGACAACCCTCCCTCAGGGTCACCCCATTCTGCTGGAAGGACTTCTAAAAGAGAAGCCAGCCTGCAGCAGAGGGGTGCTGGGAGGGGTGCAGCGGTAGCTCGCAGGTCCCATAATGCTGCGGCTTCTTCTTTCCAGTCCTGCCTCCTGGCCTGGGTAGGGAGTCTTGCTTGGCTCCCTGCTTATGGCTGTGCCCACTCTGACACAGACCCTCAGCTTCCTCTGCTGCTGTCTAGAGGGATGGCAACCCTGAGCCCCCATGCTGGTGGCCAGCTGGCTTTGCTGCACACCCAGTGCTTTGGGTGAGGCAGCACTGGCTCCTTCTCCCTCCTGAAGTCCAGAGTCAAAGGGTGAGCTTGTGCTGGGGCAGGGTATGGCAGCCAGCACTCTGCACCAGGCCTATGTGCCAGCTACCCACGGAGGCACTAAGTGGCTCCAGATGTAGCCTTGTGATTCAGAGGCAGCTGGATGGTACTAGGGACTCTGTGAATGTGGGAAGAGGGCAGGCTTGCCCACCTCCTTTGGTCACCAAGTCACCAATACCAATGACCTTTGACTTACAGTTAGACTGTCCACAGGAGGAGGGCAAGGGACACACTTCCAGGAACTCCTTTTTCCCCCACATTTTTAATTTTTAGTCTTGAGATTGTATGTACAAATATATGTATATATATGCATATATTTCTAAATGTAACCTTCTCTGTATGATGTTCTTGAAGGCATGCTTTCAGGGCTGACCATTTAAATAAAGTAATTTTCATACAATATATTCTGACCACAGTTTTCTCTTCCCTCATCTCCTCCCACACCCTCCCCACCTCCCCACACTCCCAACTCCATGCCTCCTTTACATATAGAAAACAAACAGACAAATACAAATGATAAACAAGGATAAAAGAAAATTACTAACAAATGAAAAAAAGAGCAGAAACTAAGAAATAACAGGAGAAACACACACACACAAACCCATAGAAACTCAAAGTCAGAAGTTGTAATGTGCAAGCAAAAGACAGGTAAGGTAAAACAAACAAAGAAAAACAGCAACAACAACAACAAATCCCAAAGCAATATGGGATAAAAAAAAAAGGCAAAACAAGCAAAAAAACCAAAAAGAACAAACAAAAGAACAAAACAAAGCTCCCAAAATACTTCTGATTTCCTTTTTTGTTGGCCATCTACTTCTGGGCACAGGGCCGCTCCTTAAGTGTGGTTTGTGTGCCCCATGAGATTTCCTTGAAGAAACTAATTTTTCCCTTGTGAGCAGTTGTTAATTGAAGATAGTTTCTTAGTGGGTGGCGGAAGCTCCAGTGTCTGTTCCCGTCTGGTTTGGATCTGTGCAGGCTCTATTCACACAGTCTCTGTGCATTCATCTGTGTATCGGTTCTGTTACATCTAGAAGGCTTTGTTTCCTTGGCGTCATCTATTAGAAGCTAACATACATATAGAACATCCACGTATTGAGGACTTAGAAGCTAGCATCCGCATATAAGAGAAGACGCATCATTTTTGTCTTCTTGGATCTGCATTAACTCTGTCAGGATGATTTTTTCCCTTATTCCATCTATTTACCTGTGAATTTCATATTTGTTTGTTTTTAAGAGCTGAATAATGTGGTACAGTGTGTAAAAGTGCCACATTTTCCTGGTTCTTTCATCTATTGACGGACATCTAAGCTGTTTCCAATTTCTAGCTATTTCAAATAGGGAAGCGATGAAGGTGGATGACTGAGCTTCCGGTAGGATATGGAGTCCTTTGGGTATATGCCCAAGAATTCTCTATTTAAATCAGTACCCCACGTTTAAAATTGGGTTGTTTGCTTGCTCAGTTTTTTTAAAGTTCTTTAGTTCTTTAGATATTAGCTATCTATCAGATGCATAGTTGGTAATTGCTTTGGTGTCCCTTGCCATACAGAAGCTTTTCGATTTCATGAAGTCCCATTTATTGATTGTTGTTCTCTGTGCCTATGCTATCAGTGTGTTCAAGACTACTTTCTTTTCTGTCAGACTCAGGGTATCTGGCCTTATGTTGAGGTCCTCAATCCATTTAGAGTTGGGTTTTTGCAGGGAAATAAACATGGATTCATTTGCGTTCTTCTACATACAGCCATCCAGTTTGACCAGCATCATTTGTTAAATACGCTGTCTTTTTTTCCAGTGTGTATTTCTGGCTTTTTTTTTTTT
>CM053756.1:49596489-49613959 GCA_028658305.1 Pachyuromys duprasi
CACTATTCCTAATTATCTAAGAAAGCACCAAATTGATATCCAGAGTGGTTGTACAAGTTTACATTCCCACCAGCAATGGAGGAGGGTTCCCCTTTCTCCACAACCTCTCCAGCATGTGTTGTCACTTGAGTTTTTTATCTTAGCCATTCTGATGGGTGAAAGATAAAAAGAAATCTCAGGGTCATTTTGATTTGCATTTTTGTATGGATATAACCTAGAACCCCTGCTCAGATATAGACCATGGTAGCTCAGTATCCAAGTGGGTAGCCTAGTAAGGGGAACAGGGACTATTTCTGACATGAACTCAATGGCTGGCTCTTCGAACCACCCCCCTTCCCCGAGGGGAGGAACAGCCTTGCTAGGCCATAGAAGAGGACATTGCAGCCAGCCCTGAAGAGACCTGATAAGCTAGGGTCAGATGGGAGGGGAGGAGGTCCTCCCCTATCAGTGGACTTGGAAAGGGGCAGGGAGGAGATGAGGGAGGGATGGGGGAGTGGGAGGGAATGAGGGAGGGGGCTAAGGCTGGGATACAAAGTATATAACTTGTGATTAATATAAAAATAAAATTAAAAATATCAGGTGCTCATACATAGGTGGACTTACATCTTAGTCCTTAATTTGGTCCCAATGATCAACATGTCTGTTTTTATGCCAATCCTGTTTTTATTATTATATTTCTGTAGTATAACTTGAGATCTGGGGGGATAATATCTCTTGCGTTCTTTCATCATTCAGGATTATTCTAGCAATCCTGTTTTTTGTTGTTGTTGTTTTGTGTGTTTGTGTGTGTGTTTCTATATGAAGCTAAAAATTGGCCTTTCAAGTCCTGTGAAGAATTGTGACGGGAGTTTTGATAGGGATAGAAATGAATCTGTAGATTGCTTTTGATAGGATGGTAGGAATTTTACTATATTAATCCTGCTGATCCATGAGCATGGAGGATATTTCCATCTTCTGATGTCTTCTACAACTTCTTTCTCTAATACCTTAAAGGTTTTATTATATAAATCTTTCACTTGCTTTGTTAGAGTTTCCGTATATATTTATAAATTATATATACATATATAATATGATATATGGAACATATATTAATATAATATATATTTGACTATCATTTGTATATAGAAAAGCTATTGGTTTTTGTGCATGAAGTTTGTATTCTGCTACTGTGCTGAAGGTGTTTATCAGCTGTAGAAATTTTCTGGTAGAGTTTTTAGGATCATCTATATATAAAATATCGTCTACAAATAAAGATACTTTGTATTTATATTCCCTTCATCTCCCTCAGTTGTCTTATTACTTTAGCTAAGGCTTCAAGTACTATATTGAATAGTGTGTAGAGAGTGGGCAGCCTTGTCTCATTCCTGATTTTAGTAGAAATGATTTGAATTTCTGTCTATTTAGGTTGATGTTGAATGTTGCCTTGCTGTAAATTGCCTTTATTAGGTTTAGGTATGTCCCTTGAATTCCCAGTCTCTCTGGGACTTTTATCATGAAGGGAGTGTTAAAATTTTGTCAAAGGCTTTTCTGTGTCTAATGACCATATGGTTTTTGTCTTTCAGTCTGTTTATGTGGTAGATTATATTTCTAGATTTACATATGTTGAACCAACTGTGCATTTCTTTGATGAAGCCTGCTTGATCATAGTGGATAATCTTTTTGATATTTTCTTGGATTCAGTTCGCAAGTGTTTTTATTAGGAATTCTTGTATCTATGTTCATAAGTTGTCTTATGTTATTTATTGTTCTATTGATGTGAAGGGACAGTATGACCAAGGCAACTCTTACAAAAGAGAGCATTCAGTTGGGGGCCTGCTTACAGTTCCAGAGGATTAGTTCGTCACCATCATTCATCATGGTGTGAAGAAGACAGGCATGCACTGGGGCAGCTGCTGTGAGTTCTACATCCTGATCCACACGCAGCAGACAGAGAGAGAGGGAGAGAAATAGAGACAGACAGACAGAGACAGAGAGGCAGAGAGAGACCGAGAGAGAAAGACAGAACTCCTCCAACAATGACACACCTACACCAACAAGGGTGTATGTACCTCCTAATCCTTTTCAAACGTTTATCAACTGAGGACTAAGTATTTGAATATGAGTCTATGTGGCCATGCTCATTTAAACCACCACATAAAGGAAACTGGTCTGTAACTTTCTTTCTTTGTTGTGTCTTTGTGTGGTTTAGGTTTCAGGATAATGGTAGGTCTTTGTAAAAAAAAAATTAGGCAATGTTCCTTTTCTTTCAATTTTGTGGCGTAACTTGAGAAACATTGGCATTAAATTTTTCTTGAAAGTCTGATAAAATTCTGCACTGAATTCTTCGGGCCCTGAGCTTTTTCTTTTGGTTGGGAGATTATTAACTCCTGCTTTCATTTCACTAGGGGTTATGGGTCTGTTTAAGTTGCTTATCTGATCTCAATTTAACTTTGGTAGTTGGGTGTTTCAAGAAATTTATCCATTTCTTTTAGGTTTTCTGGTTTGGTGGGGTACAGATCTTTAACACATATTCTTACGATTCTCTGGATTTTCTTGGTGTCTGTTGTAATGATCCCTTTTTGTCTCAAATTTTATTAATTTGGATATTTTTACTCTGTCGTTTAGCTTATTTGGATGTGTGTTTGTCAATCTTATTAATTTTTTCAAAGAACCAACTCTTTGTTTGATTGATTCTTTGTATTGATTATTTTATTTTATTGACTTCAGCCTTGATTGTTTCTTATCATCTACTTCTTTTGGGTGTTGCCTTTTTTTTTGGTTCTAAACCTTTCAGGTGATGCCATTAAGTTGTTACTATGGAATCTCTCCAGTTTTTAAAATGTAGGCTCTTGTTGCTGTGCACTTGTCTCTTGCCATGCACTGTGTCACACAGGTTTGGGTAAGTTGTGTTTTCACTTCCATTCAATTCTAAAAAGTTTTCTATTTCCTTCTTAATTTCTGTTTTTCCCATTTTTTCATTCGTTAGTAAGTTGCTTGGTTTCCATGAGTCTGTATGCTTTCTGTTGTTGCTGCTATCCAGCTTTAACTCATGGTTGGCCAAGCACGCTTAAAGTCTTAGTAGCGACACCCATAAAGTCTCACCAACATGATTGCCTAAACATGAGCTGAACAAGGACAATAGACATGCCAGGAGTGTTGCAGACTCTGTGTCCATTAGGATGTGCATCCTGCCTGCCATCCACTTGTCCCTCCACACCCTTTGTTAGGCTCCTCAACTTTGCAAATACCTGTGTCTTGGGATTGGGAGATAGAATGGTATTTTGACCTTGTTCTTACAGTTGAGTGTCCCCGCCATGGTCCATTTTATGTCCAAGCCACAGATGCCTGATTTGAGAAGACTCGCTCCTCAGCCATGGTTCTCCACAAGCTGCCCTAGTTTCATGGTCCGCACCAGATAAGGAAGGCCAAATCCAGGGCCAGTCTCCTCTCTGGATCTGCTCATGTCCCCCCCTCACCCCCACCCCCGTGTGTGTGGAGTCACCAGGGGAGATGGGTCTCAGCTGCTGACCCTGTGGGGAACCTGGCTGCACTGCCCTTAGAAGGGCAGGATGTTCTCTGGTCGCTGAGACTTTAAGAAGGGGCAAGGGGAGCCCCCCCCCCAGCTGCTCTATAAAGTCACTGCTCATTTTACCCGATAAAACCTTCTGTGTTCCAAGCAAGCATTTCTGCCACAGAGACAGAGCATCTCTCCCAGGATCCAACTCAAATTATAAATATATGTTGTCCTGAGAAAATACACACACACTTGCATATACACACACACATGCACGCACATGCCTAAATCTCTGAAAGCAAGCGTCGTATACCTGGGAAGAGCACAGCACTTGGGAAAAGGAGGAGGAGGAGGAGGAAGAAAAATACAGAAGAACTGTTAATTTCAACCCTCCCACCCCTTGCTGGGAGGACGTGATCGGTGTTGCACAAAGCATGGATCTGACAAAATGTTCTTGGGAGAGACAGTTAAAGTCTGTAATAAAATGTGAACCTAGTCTTCTGGCTCCATGACCAGCTTTCTCTTAAGTCTCAGAGGACTGTGTTGGGTCAGAGGGGAGGAGGCCACTGAACCTGGCTTGGGTTTCTTCTGAGCCACACCCCGCTGCTAAAACCTTGGCGGAGATGTCTCCCGATTTGGAGTCCATCACCCTCTGGTTGTGCAAGATCCTTTCCAGCCTTAGCCAAGTGGATTGGGGTGGGATGGGGGTGGCTTGGGAAGGAGCGGTGTATGATGTGGCTGGTATTACCTGACTCCTGGGCTCAGGTCAGAGACACAGTAAGGAAAGACAATAGTCCTAGGCTAATACCATTTCCTGGGAATCTCCCTGAAAGTCTGGAAGCCTTTAGGACACCCACAGACCTCTCCTCATTGATTCCCGGGCTGTCTTCCGCACAGGGTTTGTCTCTTACTGTGAGCAAGACGGGGGAGGCAGATAGACAGCTACATCCAAGTTACTCATGAAGCAGTGTGGGGGGCGGGGGGACAACCACAATCCTTTTAGCATCTGGTGGGAGTGTAAGGACTGTGGAGCATCTTTAAGAAGCCACTTTACCAGCCAGGTGGTGCTGGTATACACACCTTTAATCACAGCACTTGGGAAGCAGAGGCAGCCTGGTCTACATAGTGAGTTCCAGGACAGCCAGCTACATAGTGAGACCCTGTCTTGAAAACACACACACACACACACAACAACAAAACCCCACTTCATGAGGTCCATTCACCCAGCAGCAGAGGTGCCTGTTAGGGAGTATCGTTTCGGGGATTTTTGTAAGATTGGGTTGGATTCGCTAGAGAACATACCCACTGCCCTGGAGTCTGCAGGGTCACTTTGCTATATGCTAAGTTCAGGAAAATGGAGCAACACATGTTCCACCGGATTCCGTGTAATGCCTTTGCCTGCGTCCAAATCTAATTGCATCACAAGCCGTGGGTTCACCCGCTTGTTGGTGGCATTTTGAGCCCAGGAACTGGCTATTTCCATTTTGGAGTGCATTGTAATTAAAGCTACTGAGTCTACTCAAGACTTTGGGAGGGTGTCTTTTTCTTCCTAGTGAGCAAATACACACAGCGGAACGGCACGTTATAAGCAAGCTCATGTTTGATTTCCTAGCAGTCCTCGGTTTCGAAAGGTGTTCCCACCATCTCCTGTTTTCCCCGGTGAAAGTGTATTTCAGTTCCTCCTCCCTCCCTGCAGACACCTGCTATTGTCCGTTCCTTTTAGCTGTCCCTGTGGGTGTGCAGCGGCATCCGGTCACTTCTCTGATCACTAGTGGTGCCCAGTGCTTTTTCATGAACCTCCCCATGTCCATAGACTTTCATTTGTGGAACACTTGTAACTTTTGAAATCATCTAAAACTTTACAAAGAACTTATGCTGTAAAGGATAACATTGCAGGTTTGAGTGTCAACTGGCGCTGGTCTCATGAGGTCACTTGGGAATGTTCTTTCTGTTTTCTAGCAGGTGTTATCTCTTCTTTAACTTCTGGTAGAAATTTCCAGTAATACCTGCTGAGATGTGTCTGGATATTTTTCGGGAAGGTTTCCCTTCCCATTCTTTATGAGATATAGACTTGTTCAGACTTCCCATCTCCTGCTGTGACTTGGTGGTTTACAGTTTTTGAGGAATGGGCTCATTCTACTTTAGTTTCTGCCTCTGTATAAGGTCTGCTCATATGCCCTGATCTATTGTAATATAAGCCTATAGTTTTTCTGTCTTCTTCTTGTTACTGTTCTGGAAATTGGTAGCTTTTTTCTTGTATTTTTTTTTTTCGTTAGCTTTGCTAATACTTATTATTTTAACTGTCTCAGGTAGCTTTGGCATCCATCAGGTTTGTCTGTCACATTTAAGTGCATGGATTGCTGCTCTTTTTATTTTCTTTCTCTCTTTCTACTTGCTTTAGATTTATTTCTCTCTTTTCGAATAGTTTTTTGAGATGGGAGTTTGGATTATTCTTTTGAGCTCTCTCTCTCTCCCTCTTTTCCCTCCCTGCCTCCTCCCATCTCTCCCTTCTCTTTTTCCTCCCTTCCTCCCTTCCTCTCTTACATATAAACAACATTATAAATTCTCTTCTCCTGTCACTGTGCACCACAGATTTGATAGGGTTTTTATCCATTTTAGTCAATTAAATACTATTTATTTAATATCAAATAATAATTTCAAGTTCCCTAGAGGTTTTGGTGTTGGGGGTTATTTAGAAACATGTTACTTCAAATTTATGCACTTAGAGATCTTCATGTCATCTCTGTTGTATAACTCAATCGCTTTAAAGTCTCTGTGACTTTGTAGTGACCTTGGCTATTGCTTGTTTCTATGTGCACTTAGGGTACACCACACCAGGGTGGGTGGTGTGATTTATAAATGCTGGTTTGATCCAGCTGGCTGAAGGTAAAACTCAGCTGTTTTGTGTCCATGTAGATTTCTGTTTGTTCTGGAAGATGAATAAAGTTTCCAGCTAGAATTCTGATGCATTTGCTTCTCCCGATAGCTCTGACTTCATGGATTTGTGTCAAGTTGGGAAGTTGTGTTTCAGTTATATGTGCTCTTTGGGTTGATCAGCCTTCCTGGTTAATCGATCCACTTAATACAATGTAATTTTCCCTTTTAGTTCTGATCATTTTCTATGAATTCTGTTTCTATACTACTATGGTCACACTCAACTCTTTTGTTTATGTTTGCATAGCATATCTCCTTCCATCTTCTTTATATATCTCTACTGATGGCTTTGAAGTTAGTTTCTTGCAGGAAGCATATAGGTGGGTCATATCTTAAAAATGTGACTTTTAAAAAAAACCTTAGACCAGTTACATTTAATGAGATTATTGATACACCTGAATCCAAGCTCACTATTTTGCTATCTTTATGTTTCTTGTTTTTCAGTTCTCTGTTTCCTCACTTCTGTCTTTATTGTTTTAACTGAACATGTTTAAGCATTATGTTACTGTAGCTATTTTGTTGTTGATTATACAGCCCTTTAAAAGGTGAATCAGTGATTTTACTGGTTCTCTGATATATACATTTTCCTCTCACTGTCTACTTAGGATCAGCTCTTCATCTGTCAGATGTTTGAAGGAATCTCACCACAGTGGAGCTGCCTGTAGCCATGATGTGTGTTACTCATGTCCTGTACATCAATCTGATTGTCTGCTTAGTGTCATTGAACTCCTAATCTTACTTCTGCCTCCCAAGTCTTGGGATTACAGGTGTGTGCCACTAAGCAGCCAATCAGATTGATGTACAGGACACGAGTAACACACAGCATGGTTGTGATGTGTCTCTGTGTGGATATATGTGGGTCTTCCCTGTTAAGGGAGGGTGCCATCAACTTTGTGAACCTTAGGACAAGAGCTAATGTCTGCCTATGATATTGGCAGGACACCAGCCCAGACCCATTGACGGCGCCTCATGGGAGACATTGTTAGGTGTGTAGTAAATCGTCACAGGAGTCTACTGAGCTAGTTTTTACTTGTGCGTTTTCAAGGTGTGACTTGGCTATGTAAATGGAGGCAGAAGAAACCCCAGGGTCCAGTGCTGCTCCAGGCCAGGTTGGGACTAGCTCTTGGTCTCTCTGTTTTCTGGCCACTGGAACCACACACAGGCTTGAGGAGGGACTAACTTTAAACAGCAGAAGTTGGTGGATCATGTAGCTGATTTCCCCTGTTTTTCTGCAAGCATATGAAAGAGGTTCGTATCATTTGAGTGAGATGGGATTGGGTAGACTTAAGGAATAGAGAAAGGGGACATGGAGGCTTCAAGCTCCAGGAGGAGCCATAATGGCTCACTGGTGATGGAAATGACATCTTGAGGCTATCTCGGTTGTTGGAAACTAATCTCTTAGGAACCTTGGGAAGAGACACAGTAATGGAAGAGATCGTGGTGGGCCATTCCCTGTAGGAATGTCAATGGTGAGGGGACATAGACACAGCTACATATTTGTCTCACTTAATGGCCTGATGAGTCCCCCTTAAGGGGGCTTAATGAGTCCCCTTAACCTTTTAGGGATCATGACTGGGGTAGACCAGGATTCATGGCTGTGATGTAGAAAAGAATTTTGGGACCAGCCAATGTAAAGCAGAGTTAGAGAGTGTCTCAGTTTGCTTTCTCACTACTATGATAAAACGGTCTGGCAAAA
This sequence comes from Pachyuromys duprasi, assembly GCA_028658305.1. Taxonomy (NCBI): domain Eukaryota; kingdom Metazoa; phylum Chordata; class Mammalia; order Rodentia; family Muridae; genus Pachyuromys; species Pachyuromys duprasi. Next base: position 49,604,613 of record CM053756.1, read on the forward strand.
GCAGCTTAAGGGAGGGAGGTCTTATTTCAGCTCACAGATAAAGACATAGTCCATGATGGCAGGGACATCAAGGCAGCAGGCTCTTGAAGCAGCTGGTCACATCACTCAGGAGCAGTGAGCAGTGAATGCATGCTGCTGCTGGGTGTACTTTCTTTACTTGTTCAATCCAGGATCCCAGCTGAGGAATGACATCACCCATAGTGGAGTGGGCCTTCCTAGTCAAGTAACACAGTCAAGATAATCTCCCACAAGCATGTCCAGGTACCCTTTTCCTGGATGGAATCTAGACCCTGGATGGGTCTAGATTCTGTCCAGTTGACAATGAATGCTAACCAGCACAGAGATTCTATTAAAGACCTTAATAAGAAGTGACCAAAAAGAAAATAAAGCATATACAGGAACACAGATCTTGGCTTCAAAGAAAAAGTAAGACACACCCAAGTGAAGGTACCAGGTCCTCAAGGAATGGTGGCAATAAGTTGTTTTCGAATTAGGCATACACACTGTTTTGATTGCCCTCACTCTCAAGTTATATCTCAAAAGATTTTAGGAAGTCTTTTTCTCTCTTTTGATGAGCGAGATTCTAGAGTGACTATGGAGATACCTTAGTCTGATAAGTTAAACCAGGAGCCATAGAGTAGCACAGTGGTTTAATGTGTTCCGGCCCCACAAATGGGGTTTCTGGTGAGGTTCATAGAAAGTTGCAGGTTTATAATTGGGAAGGAGAAAGACCTTAAACAAATGTTAATTGTGCAAGATTTTTTATTCCCATCTGGAAAAAGTCTTCAACTAGACTTGTGGGCGACAAGCCACTTTCCTTCTCATGTCACCGTAATTTTCCCTGCCTCTCTGTTCTGCTTCTGGGTGGGGGTGGCGAAAGTGAGGAAAACACATGGCTTGAAGGTACAGGCCACGCCTTGCTCCTTGGGAATGGAACCAATGTCCCTCACATCCCAGCTAAGCCTGTTCTTCTCAGCCTAGGGACTGAGGCTCAGTCCCCCTGATTCTGTTAGGCCTGAGGGGGCTATGTTTCCGGAGGGAGCTGACCCAGCAATGAGAGTGGTCTCTAGGTGCTTTTCACTCCCCATCTTCAGATGATGGTGGTGCATTCAGAGAGGACACACCCAAGTAAAGGCTTAAAGGGAGAAGCACTCTAAGAGACAGCAGACCTGAGGTAGAGCCCTGAGTGTGAGCAAATGTCTAGGGAAAGCCAAGGATGTACAAGAACACCCGGGGCTGCAGGATGGTGACCTTTGTGGGCCTTAGGGGATACAGGTGGTTTCTGACCAGGGGATCCTGCAAGAGCAGTGCTGCAAGGGTCTCAGCAGACCCTCTGGAGAGGTCTGTGACTGACTGTGAGAGGGATCCGGGCTCTGTATGTTCCAGGCAGGGCAGTAGATAGGGGAGCCCCTGGGAGCACAGCCCTCAGCAAAAGATAGTGATGGAGCAGGTTATGGGGTGCTCTCAGCATCTGTGATAATTGTTTTCAGTTTACCTGAACAGTAGACTCACATGTTTTTTAAATGAGTGTCCTTAGCAACTGACTCTCAGAAGTTTTGAAAAGGAAGGTTTTTATGCCGGCTCGGGGTAGTGGGTATGTAGGGTAGGCTGGCCTTACATCTGGTTGCTGTGTCTGAGTCATGGGCTCCCCCTCTCCCTCCTGACTCATAGGTTGGCAGCCATCCTACCAGATGGTCTGTCATCCAAGAGATGCAATTTAGTGCTGCCTGCCCCTGTCTCCAGAGCACCTCCCCCAGCGCCCCTCTTGCCACAAAACCACAGATCTGTGTGGGAGCCGTCTCTGAGGATGATTCTGCGGCATGATTGTTTGGGAAAGGCTCCCTGTGGTCTCTTGGGAGGTTAGCAAGGCCTGGGAGGTAGAGCCAGGGAGTTTTCCAGCTGGGACCTAGAGGAGGAAAGGGCTTTAGATAAAACACGGTTCCCAAGAGCTGGATCATAAAGACCCTCTCTTCAGCTAAGCTTGGCCTCTTCAGTCTCTATGACCACCCAGCAGTCCATTAAATTCTGGGCACATTAGTGGACTAAGAGATGGGTGAGGTCAGAGCTCTTGTTATCTGCTCCTCCATCTCTGAACATTGCTGCCTCAGGGACCAAGGCTTTAGCACATGAGCCTTTGGGGGAACAGTTCAGATTCAAGCTCCTATCCATCCCATAATTCAGAATGTACTCAGACTATCACCACAAACCCCATAGTCCCAGCAGCTCACACATGATGTAGAAGGTCAAGTCTTTCACAGTCTCTTCTGAAACTCAAGGCAACTTTTGGTAGCGAGACCCTGCAAAAACTAAAAAACAGGTCACATAATCCCAATGTACTGTTCCCAGACTCAGGGCCAGAGGCTCAGTCCTAAAGAAAAAAAAAATGACATTTCAGAGAGCAATGTTGAGGTGAAGGAAGGCTTCATTCAGTGAGCAGAGAATGAGGAAACCCCTTTGCCCATAAGTCAGCATGTCAACGTAGGGGTTGTTGGACTACAGATTCAGGGGAGACAATTAGGGAGAGGAAGATAGTGAACGGGATGAAGACTCTTGGTTTTTGGTGGGGAATAGGTAGAAATGTTTCAAGAACTCAAGTGACTCTTTTCCTTCTTTCCAGTCTGCGGTTTCTGGGGTTTCTGGTCATTGAGGTTGGACGGTATCTTTAGCCTTGAAAGGCAAGAAAGATAAGGCAGGTATGGATCCAAGCTCATTTGAATTATCACCTTAGATGGGAATTTCTCAGTGATCGGCATGCCTCACTCAGAGATGAGCAGGGGCTGGCTCGAGGGAAAGACAATATGAAGGCTGGGTACCAGCCTTCCCAGCGCTCCAGCAATTCATCAGACATCTGTAGCCAAGTAAGGAGACAATGTGGCAGGCAGGAGTGGCCCTGAACGGTAACCCAGGTAACCCAGGTTTGTGCTGTTATCACAAACAACAGCAGATATGTTAGCAGCACCTAGGCCAGCAGGTGCTGAACTAAATGATGACTTCCCAGATCTATGGTCTCATAGTCAATGGTTTCTAAGTCCATGAGTGAGTGAGGTGCCATCTTTACTGCTAACTGTTGTAGGAGGGGCCAGCCCACTGTTGGTAGCACTATCCCTAGGCAAATAGTCTTGGAGTTTACAAAAACATTAGCTAACTATGAGCCTGTGAGCCAGCCAGAGAACTAGCCATTGGACAGTGTTGCTCAGAAGTTCCTGCCTTCAATTTCTGCCTTGAGTTTCCCCAGTGTAAGTTTTCAACCTGGGAGTGCAAACCCAATAACCCTCCTCCCTGTGTTGTTTTGGGTCACAGCGTCTTTTCACAACAACAAAAACGGAAACTAGGACAGCACTCCCAGAAGGCAGGCCATGACCTTGACTCATGAGGGCTGTGTTTCCTCTTTTCAGCTCTGTGAAGTGCCTTCCTTGATTCTTAGCTTTGTTCTTAGGGCTTGGTCCTATTGAACTCTCTCTGTTTCCTCCCCTCATCTCATTTTTTCTCTCTCTACAATCTTCTCTTCTTGTCTCCATTGTCTGTCTACATCAGATTCTCAAAAGATTCCCAGGCACAGATCTGAAACACCCTCAATTCCTTTAGCCTGAGCAGTGACAGATGTAAATGGGAGCTACATCCAGGCCCAAACATGAACTTTATGTGGCTGAGGCCCCTGACTTTCTGTGGAGACCAAAGGTTCCATGGAGTGTACCTGGGCTCAGGACACCTGTACTTGGGGCTACTGAGGGGTCTGTTTAAATTTTACTAACTCTAGAGGCTGGACTTAGCTCTTTGCGAGCCCTGATACTGCCATGAGCTGTCATCCAAATACACCATATCCTTAGACCTCATTGAAGGATTAGAGTGTTTAGAAGGCTTCAGGCATGGAACAGACTGTGTGGTGTGTCCAAGAGACATGGTGAGGACCCAGTGATGTCCTCACCTGTGCAGTGTGGAGCTTCTCCTGAGATCTTGCAGAGCCAGCCTTCAGGATCTTTCCTAGCATTCTTTGCTGGACATTATCACTAACCCTTGATAGTAATGTTACGTTCATTCTGTGCTGAGCTCGCTCACACAGACTCAAACTCCCTCCTTTCCTGCAGATGCAGAGAAACATCTGGACAGTTTTAAAGTGGGGTTCCTTTTAAAAACTGGGCTTAAAATTGCTTTCAAACTTCCACATGGTCAGTAAATGCATCAAGCTGTGTTCCCACCATGGCAGCCAGCCACACAAAGTCTTCCCTAATCCCAAGAGTCTCTCAGACTGTCTCACTATGGTTAGGCACAGCCACCTAGCCCCAGAAAAGTTAAATCCTCTGGCCCCTTCCTCATGGCTGCATCCTTCTCTGACTTTTGTATTTGGCATGGTACCCATGCTCTGTGAGGTTGTCATGGCAACCACAGCTCCTGCTTCTTCACGGTTCTATAGTTTTCCAGCACATACTTGCAGAGCCAATGCTGGCCCTTCGCATAGAGCAATGGTGGTCACGCTGCATAAGCACTCATGTATACTGACTTGTTCCCATCCCTCCAGGGTCAAAACTTATGTGGGATGGGATGGGCATAAGCCCAACTTTATGTCAAATGAGCTGTTTCCAGAAGGAAAACAACTTTCCACCAACCACATGGGCTCTTTCATTGCTCTGTGTCCTTGTCAGCACCTGTATTAGTTACTTGTCTGCTGCTGTGGGAAAAAAATGCCATGACGAAAAGAAAAATAAGGGAGGAAGAGTTTATTTTGGCTTACAGTTTGGGGTACAATCTATTGCAGCCAGTAAAGCATGGCAGAGTCCGAGGCAACACCCACAGTCAGGAAGCAGAGGGAACTGGCTGACACACAGCAACTTTTCTCCTTTTTATGTATTCCAGGACCCTAGCCCATGAAAGGATGCTCCCTACAGTGAAGGTGTGTCCCCCTGCCTCAGTTAACCTAGATAATCCTTCCTGAGCATGCCCAGGCCGAGGCTTGTCACCTGGGTGATTCTAGATCCTATCCAGTTGATAATATAAACCATCACGACTCTGCCCATTGTCAGTTTGATACCCAAACACATCACTTTTAAGTCATAGCTTTCCTTTCCTTGTCCCCACAGGCTCGTGACCATCTCATCATGCAAATGAATTCAGTCCAATCTAAAAAGTCCCCATAGTCTTTAACAATTCCAACAATGTTTAAAAATGTGATGTTCCCTCTAGGGCTGGCAAGATGATTCAGTGGGTAAAGGCTCTTACTGTCTTGAACACTCCCCTCCCTCCCCCCCAAGAAGGTTGAGAACCACTGCTCTACACCATCAAAAACCAAGTTACACACTTCCAATATACATTGGTACACAGTAAACAGAACAGGATCATAGGAAGGGATTATTGAAATAAAGGAAGACCCAAACCAATTATGGAAAAATACAAAATCCCACAACTCTCTGGCATCTGGAACTCAGTAAATCATTTGGGCTCTAAAGGGTTTAGGCAGCCCCACCCCTCTGCCACTTGCCCTAGCTTTGCCACGTGCAACTTACATAGTCTCCATCTTGGGCTGGCTTTCTGAAATGCCTGAAGTTTATCTTGGCAGATGTTGGCATGGCATGCCATGATGACACAGTTTGGCACCTCCAACATCCTGGTTGTTCACTGCAACTCAGGCTTTACCCTCACAGCACCATGCAGGGACTCAACCAACTATCCTCCATAAACGGCGCATTTTTAATCTTTGTCTTATCTTACTGTATATATGAATAAGAGTAGTAAGCAATAGCCATACTCTGAATGCTACATTGTTTTGGAAATCTCTTCATCAAAGATATTAGTTCCTTACTTGTAAAGTTAGCCTCACCCAAGTTCTCAGGACAGAGGCAGAACGCATTGCCACAATGTCACACGAATGGCCCCTAGCCCAGTTTTTTTAAATTAAATTTTTATTTTTTATATTAATTACAGCTTATTCACTTTGTATCCAAGCTGTAGCCCCCTCTCTCATCCCCTCCCAATCCTCCCTCCCTCCCTCATCTCCTCCTATGCCCCTCTCCAAGTCCACGGATAGGGGAGGTTCTCCTCCCCTTCCACCTGACCCTAGCTTATCAGGTCTTATCAGAGCTGGCTGCATTGTCCTCCTCTGTGGCCTGGTAAGTCTGCTCTCCTGTCAGGGGTTGGCGATCAAAGAGCCAGCCACTGAGTTCATGTCAGAGACAGTCCCTGTTCCCCTTACTAAGGAACCCACTTGTATACTGACCTGCCATGGGCTACATCTGAGCAGGGGTTCTAGGTTATACCCAGGAATGGTCCTTGGCTGGAGTATCAGTCTCAGAAAAGACCCCTGTGCCCAGATATTTGGGTTCTGTTCTAGCCCAGTTTTTGATAGAGTCCTTGTTCCTCCCTGAAATTCACAACCCGGTTCTCCACTGACTGTTCCTCTCAGCATTTTTGTCTTCCAAACGCCTACCAGGCTCACTCGGCTCTGCTGATAGCATCCTAGGGCTTTTCTAGCTCACATTTCTGAACTCTTCCATACTTTTCTTGCAAGTCAGTTCTGAAAGTCAAGAGCCACGTAGACAGGTCTATTACAGCAGCAGCCTGGTACACTCCTGGTACCATTTTTTTTTTTAATTAGTTACTTTTCTTGTGGCTGTGGATAAATGTCCTGATATTGGAAAGAAGGATTTATTTTTGGTTCATAGGTCAAGGGTCCGGACCAACATGGCGGGGAAGGCATGCCAGCTGGAGCTTGAGGCAGCTGGTCACATTGTGTCCACAGTGAGAAGGCAGAGAAGGATGAGCGCCGGCATTCTTCCTGCTTCCTCCTTTTCATTCCGTCCGGGATCCCAGTCCACAGGATGGAGCCGCCCTCTTGCCTCAATTAACCGAATGGAGCGAATCTTTCTTTGCCATGCGCAAAGGTTTGTCACCTAAGCGATTCTAGATCTGTTCAGGTTGACAGTCTTAGCCATCTTAGCTTGATCTTTCTAAAGACTTCTTACGTCGTAGTTTTAGGTATTCAAATGTCATACTTAAATTATTTTTACTGTATTTATATGTGTGTGAGTTTATTTTTGGGGGTGTACACTTGCCACAGTGCCTGTGTGGACGGAGGGCAACTGCAGGAGTTGGTTCTACCACGTTGGTCTCAGTTGTGGGGGGTGTTGGCAAGTGCTTTTGTCATCTGCAGAATTTTGTTGACCTTAGTATGTGTTCCTTTATTTACTTGTTTAGTTGTTTTACTCGTGTGAATGTTTTGCCTGCATGTATGTCTGTGCACCAAGTGTCACAAGGTCAGAAGTGCGGGGGACATCAGATTCACTAAAACTGGAACTATTTCTGTGTGAGCCATCCTATGGGTGCTGGGACTTGAACTCGGGTCCTCTGCTAGAACAAGTGCTCTCAACTGCTCAACCATTCCTCCAGCCCCTAGCCTGTGTTCTTTCATTTGCAGTTCTGTAAGAATGAGTGACTTTGAGTAACTCACATATTTATTTATTTGCCATCTGTATTTACTCTCTGGCAATATGTCTTTTCCAAATGCTCATTCTGGAAGGTTGGGTTGCTTGCTCTTGCTCTGTGGCTGTGTCTTTCATCTTTTTCTCATCTTGAGATAAAGATAGGCAGAGTTCTCAGTGTGGCTGAAATCTGACTCAATCCAGTCCTTTCCTATCCGTGATGCCTTTGGTGATGTTTCTGAGGTTTGTCATCTGACACGGGTTGTGGTCATTCTCAAGGGCTTCCTTCTAATGGCGGAACACATTAGGTTTTTCATTAGATACGCAGCCCTCCCTGAGTTGGCTTTGTGTGAGTGCAAAGTTGAAGTCTCCCCTGTTCTAGCTAATTGGAAGGAGGAACCTTCCTCTACCCAGGTAGGTCCTCACTCACATTAGGTGCTCCAGTTGTCCAAGAACTTGTAAGGATGTCTGAGGACAAGCATATCAAGCTTCTGAGAAGGGCTCATGAGTCAGATTCAGGTCCAGCCTCATGTCACTCTCAAGTATGAATGGGAAGGAGGATAAACAGGGTCCCCTCTCCCCTTTTGGCTGGCTTCGTATCCATGTGCTCAGGGTGGGTTAGAAGGCTCTGTTCCTTTAAGTCCTCACCCCCATTAAGACCCTGCCCACTTGGTGATGTGGCCCTGGAAGATCTCTCATCTGGGAGTTAGTGGACAGTGTACTCCAACTTGACCCAGACCAGGCCTGGCTATTTGGAAATAGCTCCTGAACCCCCACAACCCATGGTGCTTCAGCAAGCATGAGTTCCTGCAACTTTGGATGTTTGCAGAACTTCCAAAAACTGAATAAATATTTACATCTCACACGATTGCTAGAAATCCCTAAAAGAGGGACTGGATTCCAGGAATGAGCTGTTAGTGCATATTTTAAAAACTACTATTTGTATTTAGTTATTTGGTGGTGGAAGTGGTGGTGTGGGTTGTGGGTGTGGGCATGAGCATGGGCACGAGTGTAAGAATGTGCGGGCCACACACGCATGTGCAGGCTTTCATGTGTGTGGGTGTTCTCACAAAGCTCTGTGAAGGTCAGAGGATGTCGTATGGTTTCTACTGCAACTCTTATAAAAGAAACATTTAATTGGGCTAGTTTGCAGGTTCAGAGGTTTGGTCCATTATCGTCATGGTGGGAAGCATGAAAAACCTGAACACAGGCAGGAGAACAATCCGTGGGGCTGCGTCCCCTCAGAGGCACAGGCAGAATGATTTCCATGTCTTTCCATTTCCTGTTGCTGCCCAAGTTTCACTTCTTCCTCTATTCCCGGGCAGCCACGCTAGACTGACCTTTTCCATCACCCCACGCCACTGTCCTCTGCTTCCGTCCTTAATCTCGGAGGGCTTGCAGTCTTGCAGTCACGTTGCGTCCATATGGGGGGCACGCTCTCTGTCTTCAGTGATCTAATTTCTAGTTTTTAGCAAGATGAGGGTTTCCTTGGTTTTGATGCCCCCAGAACCTTACAATACCTTCAAAAGCAGAAGGGGGTTGGCAGAAAGGTCAGAATCAGGGAGAGACCAGAAGATCCTGCTTTCTGAAAAGATGAAGGATGAGCTAAAGGGAAGCAGGTGCCTCCTGAGCCTCTGAGGAACGGCCCTGAGGCCCCACATCTATCCTCTGCATCTCACTGCTGAGCTCGCTGTATCTGTGGTCACTTGATTCAGGTCGCTTGGCGTTCCTAGAATTACGATACCGCTGCTTCCTCCTTCCCCTCTTCCTCGGCTTTAGAAAAGCAGGCTGACATGTGAGGCACCTTGCTTGGTTGTATCTGGAGTCTTGGCCACCGGTGTCCTCCCACAAATGGGCTTGAGAACTCGTTTGGAAGTTCTAGCCAGGCCACAGTGGCTTGAGTGGCCTAGCCTACAGAACATGCCTCCTGTCAGGGAA
>CM053756.1:49614459-49649770 GCA_028658305.1 Pachyuromys duprasi
TGAGACTTGTGAGAAGGGAAAAGGTTATCTTCCATCTACTTCCGGCACACAGTGGTGTGATAGGAATAGGAGACTCGCAGTAAGCACCTTAGGAAACACTGGTACCCCAGATCCTTGGTCGGACTCCCCGCATCCCCCATGATCCTTCTCCTGGCCTCTCTGTTCTGTCCCTGAGCTCACTGGACCTCCCAGGCCCTTCTTCTTTCATAGGAAATGGGCAGAATCTCAGCCGAGATTGGAGGATGCTTCCTTGCTGCAGAGGTTGAGGGGTTCAAGATCTGCAACTTCCTACGTCTGTTCCCTGCATATGCGCATCTAAGGAAAGGCACACCCAACACATTGCTCTTCTGTAGCGCCCCTGTACTAGCTGTGAGGTTTGAACTTCAGAATAGTATTGTCATGGTACTTCTGAGAGGCAGACCTGTGAGGTCATCAGCGAACCATGAAAAGTGTGGCCTTGAGGTGGAGCTTTGGCTGTTTCTGGGACAGTCTTAGTCTGTTTTTTGCTGCTTTAACAAAATACCACCAACTGGGTAAATTACAATACACATCTATACCTCCTAGGTTTGGAGGCTGCAAGTCTGAGATCAAGGCATGGTATCCGGTAAGTAAGGGTCAGCTGGCTGTGTCCTCCCATTGTGGAAACTAGGCAGGGGAAGGGAGCAGACATTTTGGTCTGTGAAGACAGGGCAAAAGATCAGAGGGGAGAGTAAGCCCCTTCTGCCGCCTTCACAGCGGTGCTGCCTCCGTTTTCTCCCCAGGTCCAGTTCTGAAGCATTGGCCTGTAAAGCTTCTGTCTGGATTTGTTGTTCCTCATCCCTGCTGTGACTTAGACCTTGGATTACAGACCCTCCCCCACCCCCCCAATATAGCTAGGGAGTCTGTACATTCTTTCCTGACTCTATCTTTTCTCTAAGTCCATACTGGCCGCTCCGTGGCTGGGATCTTCATCACACTCCTCACTGAGGTGAGAACAGGGACCAAGCCAGGAGAGGGGACTGGCCCCCTTATTGGCAGCAGCCCCTGCCCGCTGCACATCCCTGGCTGGCACAGTACCTAGGTCTGCTGACTCCTGAGTGGACTGTGTCACTGGTCCTGGCTGCTTCCTGTCATTTTCCAGGGCCAGAAGAGGTTTATAGGAGGAAGAAAGCCAGATTGCAGCCCCCGCCTTGCTTTGGGATTTTTATGCCAGGATCTCCAGTCAGTGTTCTCCAGTAATGTCTGGCTGGCACCACTGTGGGGAAATTGGCTGTTGAGGAGGCCAGGGAGCTAGCTGCCTTCGGTATGGGAACGAACAGGGTGAGTAGCTGACGACACTAACGTAAAGGCCCTTGTGCCTCAGTGTTGCTGGAAGCAGCAGCGTATGTGTGCATTGGGAAGATGTTCCATATTCAGTCCTCTCATGATGAAGGCTCCAGAGGACAGCTGATTGTGTACTGGCTGCTTTTGTGCCAACTTGACACCAGCTAGAGTCATCAGAGAGGAAAGAGCCTCAGTTGAAGAAATGCCTCCATTTTCTCAATTAGTTATCAATTCAGGAAGGTCCAGCCCAATGTGGGTGTTGCCATCCTGGGCTGGTGTTCCTGGGTTCTATAAGAAAGCAGGCTGAGCAAGACATGGGGAGCAAGCCAGGAAGCAGCACCCCTCCATGGCCTCTGCATCAGTTCCTGCCTCCTGGAGCCTGCCCTGTTTGAGTTCCTGTCTAACTTCCTTCAATAATGAACAGCAATGTGGAAGTGTGAGCCAAATAAACTCCCCCCTTCCCTAACTTGCTTTTCGGTCATAGTGTTTTCATCATAGCAATGGAAATCCTAACTGAGACAATTCACTTCAACATCACTGATGCAGAGCTCTGCTGTTGACTGTCTTAGGCGCTGGCTGGCCACGTTGGTCTGGGGTTGTGTGGTGTTGGTGACCAGCTCAATTAAAGCCAGCGGAAATGAGGAAGCATATGACTGGGAGGAAAGGAAGGGAACAAATCTTTCCTCAGAGCCTGGAATCCATCCAACCTCTCTTTCAGCAGATTCCCCAGAAATGAAAGCCATTTGTAAGCAGTGCCAGATGTTGGGTTCTCTAAGATAACCTACTAGAACAGGCCACATTTGGCCTGGAGGCCATGAAAATGCTGCACATTCGTGTATGAGGGAGACTACAGTGGTGTTTTTCCAACATAGGGCCACAGAGCATGCCAGACAGAAGCCAGAGGGTGATATGGATGCTACACAGGGTCATGGACTTGTGAGCAGCTCGTGCATGGCCAGTCCTATCCTCACCAACACTGGGTATTGTCAGCATCCACCCTTCAAGTTTTAGCCTTGGGCTTGAATTTGAGTTGCCCTGTCCCTGAGGTGGCGATGTTGGTCACTGTGGTTGATCATCAGGATTTGTGGATCTCAAGAATCACTTGAGAAATGATTCTTCAAGCTGTTGCCTCATTTCACTTTTAACCACTGTTGAGTTCTAGGGCTTCTTATGTCCTATGATTTATAAACACACACACACATACACAGTCCAGGACCCACATGGTAGAAGAAAATAGTTGATTCACGACAATTGCCCTCTGACTTCCACACATGCTATGGTATACATGCATGTGCACACACACATAAACAAGCAAACATTATGTAAAAACAAGTATCTCCCCTAACGAGAGCCATTATTCTGATTTCTAGTGCCGTAGACTTGGTTTTCCTGTTCTTGAGCTTAACATAACCAGGAGTGTGTAACATACACTCTTGTGACTGGCTTATTTTGTTCAAACAAAGAAAGCCTTGGAGAGTCATTCACATTGTCTTGTATCTCTATTTTTGTAATTGTTGCATAGTAGCCAACTTGTGGATTATGTTACAGTTTATTTATTCATTCTCCAGTTGGTGGACATTTGAGTTAGTTGCTTCCTGCCTTTGGCTTCTTAAAAATGAAGCTACTAACGGGGTTGTGGCGCACACCTTTAATCCCAGCACTGGGGAGGTAGAAGCAGGCAGATCTCTGCGAGTTCAAGACCAGCCTGGTCTGCACAGAGTTCTGGGCCAGCAGAGATACATAGTAAGGAGGAAGAATGAAGAAAAGAAAAATGAAGGAGAAGATGAAAGAAGGAGAAGAGAGGAGGAAGAGAGGAAGATTCAGGAAAGAAGACATAAGAAGGAAGAGACTGAGGAGAAGAAGAGGAATAAGGGAGAAGGAAGAAGGAGGGAGGAGAAAGGAGGAGAAGGAGGAGGTGGAAGAAGAAGAAGAAGAAGAAAAAGAAGAAGAAGAAAAGCAGCTGCCATTACTGCTATATACAAGTTTTTGTTGTTTGTTTTTAGATTTTTGTTGTTTGTTTTGGGGTTTTTGTTGTTGTTGGTCATTTCATTATTTTTCACAGAGGACTGAACAGTTGTGTCGGGATGTTGCACAGGACCCTATTCTGAGCCTCAGTGATGTCATTTTCAGGACTTTAAACCATGGCTTGTTGACTATTGACATTCTCTCATGGGCATAGCCATGATGCAGCCATCGCTTCAACCAGTGTTGTAAAATTCTACCCTAGCTGCATGTGACTATAGTACATAGGTGGGGAAGGACTAGCAGAAGGAGCTGCATCTACAGTCATGGAGGAGTCATTCATGCTGACCTTCCAGTTTGGCAGCTTTAAGATCATCTACGTCCTTTCCCAGAATCCTTTGTCTTTGCTCTGTTAGTAAATCTAATGAAATCATTGGATCCCCAGAGTGGACTTTGGTGGAACCACACCTTGGTCTGAGATGGTTGGAGGAAGGGATGGCATTCTTTACCTCTTTCCCCCTGAGAAGGAGTTTTAACAATGGTGGAGGGGTGAAGCTTTGCATCTACAGTCAATGCGGAAGCCCCCAGTCTCCCCTGTAGAACCATTCCGTCTTCTGAGGATGTGTAATATTACAGGTACTTAACATCCCTCTGATGTTTGCTGTTGTGGGTCTGTTCTGCAGATGTATGACAGTTCCATGTTGTTCATCTGCGTTCCCCAGTCTCGTGGCTGTGCAGCATTCACCAGCATGTAACGTGTTAGAACTCACCTAACCGTTTCCAGGTGGATGGAGAGCATCAGTCTTGAAAATATTCTTATTTTAGATCCCTGAGCCCTCCTGAGAGCCCACATGCAGGGATTTCTGGTGGCCTCTGGGGCCATTTGCTCTACTGAGCAAAGCTCAAGAGGACTGGCTGTCAGTCAGAGCTGATAACAACACGGCTAGGATGTCCTCCCTGGTGCTCCTTCTTAGTTCCCTTTTAGACGGGAAAATCTAGATCTGTGCTTCTCAACCTGTGGGTCACAACCCCTTTGGGGTTGAACGACCCTTTCACAGGGGTCACATATCAGCTATCCTGCAATCCGGTATATACATTGTGATTCTTGACAGTAGCCAAATAACAGTTAGTAGTAGTAGAAATGAAATAATTTCATGGTTGGGGGGGTCCCCACAACATGAAGAACTGCATTAAATTGCCACAACATTATAAACACTGGGAACCACTTTTCTAAAGAAACATTTTCCTGTCTGTCACCTCAACAATAGCCTAACAACAGAAACCAACCCTGGAGGTCTGCTCATCTCCGAGGTCCCCTTGGAGAGTCCAGGTCTCGTGTTCTCTGCTGCTGAGGTGGGAGCTGGAAGCTTCTTGCACGTAGTTTCCTTTCCTCTGGTCTCATCAGGAAATTCTCCCTCATCTGGATCTTGTGGAGCTTTCCCTTTTAGAGTCCCTGATGCTGAAGAAGCTGAATGCCTCCATCCAAACACAGGACTTGAGGGGATGAAAGGGAAGCCTAGAGCCATCCTGAAATCCCATCCTAACTATGGGCATAGTGTAGAGGGTGTGAGACCCCAGTCCCCTGGGATTTGCCTAGACATACATATGTGACATCTTTCCTGCCACTAAGATGCAAGGGCAGGGTTCCTGGGGGATCCTGGGAAGGGTGATTTTTCCAGACAAAAGAAACAGAGGATGTTGTGTTTCAGATTCAGCCTGAGGCATGTAGCTTATCATCCCTATCTTCACATGGTATGAACAGTGAACCTACTGTGAGCCTCTTCCATGTGGCTATGAACCTTGTCCTCCCATGGGATGTGAGTTGTGGGAACAGTGTCTTTGTGTGGGGTCCCCAGTCAGTAATGTCATCAGGACCTTGGGCAACATGGCTGGAAAGAGGGACTAAGCTATGGTGACAAGTGGTGTTGGCCTCAGGTCACATTCATCCTGGCCTCTCATTTCTCTGGTTCACAGTTGAAGGCCTCCTACCATAGGGTGAATGCCAGGGGCTTCACTATCTGGGAACATTGCTTCGGCTGCTCCTAATTCCAGTGAGTTTTCCAACAGCCAAACAGCCATTCAGGAGGCTCGCCATTTTGTTGAAGATGTTCTCTCTGGCAGTTGGGATAGCTCTCAGTGGTGTCTAGACACAGAGCCTTATCTGGTGGTTTCTGGGCCTCATGAATGTATGAGGAATGCAGAGGCCCTGGGCTTGTCTCTAAGACCGTGGTTGTCATAGAGACAGCTGGTCCTGAGATCTCCAAGGGTCAAGGACTGATTTGAGCCTGCCATCAGAATCCCTGTGAGTTCCTCCCCACCTAAGCCACCGGCCTCCAGTAGAGATGCAAAGAACCTCTGCTCCGCATCTTGACTGGGCTGACTGAGCCATCTCTGTGTGTTCTTGGTCTGAGCAGCCATCTTGGCAGGGGACAGCTGGCCGTGTGATTGGAGCTTCCTGCTGTACTGTCCCATGGGGCGTGTCGCCCCAAGTACCCCATCCTTGCCATTCTCACACAGAAAGCTATTTTCAGTGCTATTGTGGCTTCTGCCACATGTGTAGGCAGAGAAGAGATCAAAGGCAAGCATGTGGGCAGACCTCATTATCCCCAACTGGCGAAGAGATCTGTGGAGCAGGAGGCAGAGCCTTCGGGAAAGCACAGAGCCATCCATCATGGTGTTATCACGGGCAGTTAGGCAGGCAAGACGGGACACTTGAAGAGCTGGAGGTGAGAGTCACTCTCTGCTCATGGCCTCTCAGAGTTGTGGGTAGATTGGCTCTGGTTGGCTTACTTCCTGTGGTATCTCCCGAGGGACACCCTTGTGTTGTGCAAGCGCCTGCCAGGCATCTTCACAGACATTCATCACTTCCGCATTGGAAGCCTAGATTGAAGATGGGCTCTCAGGCAGGCGCTGTCTTCCACAACACTACCCTGCTTCACATGGTAGCCAGGCTGAGCCTGGAACACAACTTGTCTTTTGATGATTCAGACATGCAGGGCTATGACACAGCCCTGGGATGTCTCTTAATTCCCAGGACTAAAGCCAACCCTGCCCCTGTGTCCAGGAAAGGAACGGAATCTTCAGGACTTCTCAAAAGTGTCTGTAGAACTACCCATTGAAGGGAACAGGAAGAACCAGGCATCTTCCCAGACTCACCCTACCCACCAACTCCAGACTCCTCTCTCCTCCTATAGCCTCCTTCCCCTGAACCACTGTGGCCTTATGGGTCACAGAGAAGGGGGCAGATGAATCTGACTGCAGTCTGTCTTAGGGCCTATCATGAGCAGTTCATCGAGTTTAATCCCCAAGCGGACACTCTACTCTGTGGCTGGAAATTATCCCCTGGGTCTCCACTAGTCCCTGTCCTGCAGAGAGGGTATAACAGCAGCTCTGGCTAGCATGTGGGAGGTGGTTCACCACTCACAGCCTGAGGAGTTGAGGGACTTGGGCACCTCTTCAACAAGCCTGGGCATCCTGGCTGCTGCCCACACTTTCAGTACAGATAACCCCATTTGCTTCAGTTGACTTGGATGTCCCTGCGATTTTCATTTATCGTTAAGCCTGTGAAAAATCCACCAAGGCTCCAAAGCACACACATCATTTTTGGGGTTGGAACTTGGGGTGGGGGTGGGGGGTCAATGAATTTTGAATCAATGTCTTAAGAATGAAGTTTGTCTCTGCTCTGCAGATTCTGGGTATGGATTAGGTAACCTTGGCTTCTAAATATGGATTCTTCTGCAAAGCCTCAGCCAGAAAGTCTTGAGAGACCCGTCTTAGCCAGGATCCAGCTCCCCAAGGCTGGTGGACTTTATATCCTACTCCAGCTGTGACATGATGCTCCCTCTTAGGAAAGAACATTGCAACCAATATATGTTTTATGGGTCTGAGAGATTTGGTTGTGGGGTACCCTTAGTTTATGTTCAGTGAAAAAAGAAGTTGCAAGGTAAATGTGGACATGACTGGTCGAGACCTTCGAATCCATATCTGCGCTCCCTGGGAGCACAACAGGAATTTACTTAAGGTTGTTCTTGGGCTCAGGGCTAAGGCTGCGATGCTGGCCTGCCTTGTCCCCTCCAGTGACCCCACAGTCCTGTCTGGGATTCCACAGAACTAACCCCTGGCAGGATCACATAGAGGTGCCCACGGCAGGAAAAAAGTGACCTTCCTCTAGGTCTGAGAGGAGCAGATAGTCCCCTGTCCTTGGCAGTGAGTCACAGCTGGATTGTCTCAAGGGCCGGTCACAGTTTCCAAAGAAGTTGCTGGCTGTGGACAAAGGCATCTGCTTTATGTAAGAGGCTCAGCTCAAACTTGGCTAAAAGAGCTGGTTTCTTCAGAGCATGGCTTTCAAATAGCATTCGTTTTCTGAAAGTGTGCTTTTTCAGGATAAAGAAGAACGATATGTAAAAAGGGTTTGGGGTATGGTGCCCACTTCTGTCCATCTGCACTCTGAACAGTCACCGGCTTCCTCATCTTCACAGGCCAGCCCCAGCCCATGTTTTGTCTGAATTAATCCCTTTCTTCTCCTTCTTCTTAAAATTATCGACTTTGTTGTCATTCATGAATTTTTAAAAAATCTACAGAGAAGAGAGAATTGTCCCCGGGCCACCTGCTGTTCATTTTGCCACACCTTCATGATTTTGTGGCACTGTATTACGGTGATTCAGAGACATCCCAACACTTCAGCCAGTGCCTGGTGTTCATCTCCACAACAACCAGGCTCACTCTGGACCAATGTCTCTCCCCAAAATAGCCAGCCCACCTTAAACTAGCTCCAGAATCTTCTCTAGAATCCAGGCCATATCTCAACCTTCCTGCTTTTCACATCTGTTTTTTTATGGCAATTTTTTTTCTTCTAAGTTTTATGAAGACTTGAGCTTCCTCCAGACATTTCTATTTCCATTGCCCTTAGGGTAGAGGTGCCAAGATTTGGGACCTGGGTGATTTATGTGAACCGCAGACAGAGTTAGATTTGCGCATTTCAACTTGTTCTCACACCAAGACATCTCTTCTTATAAATTTCATTTAAATGTTCAAATACATAAAACTTGACCTGACTTAAAAGATCAAGGCTTAAGGGTCCCCCGCCCACTCCTTGTGTCAGAAGGAACTTGCTAGCTTCTGGGAAGTTCGTTTTCTAAACACAGTATTTTTTTATTAAATCTTTGAAAATTTCTTCATGCATACAATGTATTTTGAGCATGTACCCCGCCCCCCTGCCCAGCACCTCTACCTAATTTCTTCTTGACCCACTCACCACCTCCTGACTTGGCCCTTCTTAAAAAACAAACAAAAAACCCAACAAACCTAAGTCCAGTTTGTGCTGAGCAGTACAATATACTACTCATGGGTGTAGACTTATCCATAAGAGCATAGTTGACCTGCTAGGGCCATATCTTTAAAGAAAACTGACTCTCAGATCCTCAGAAGGACCGTCAACTATCAATAGCCCCTTACCTAGAGGCAGGGGTTCATGAGCCCGTCCTTTGTGGTTCCTTTGGTGATAGTGTGATGACTATATTAATGTCAACTTAACACAAACTAGAGTCATTTCGAAAGACGGAACCTCAATTGAGAAAATGCTCCCACCAGGCTGGCTTGTGGCAAGCTGTGGTTCCCTTTCTTGGTTGATAATCCATGCGGGAGGGCCAAGATCACTGGTGGCAGTGCCAGCCCCCAGCTGGTGGTCCTGGGTGCTATAAGACAGCAGGCTGAGCAAGCCACGAGGAGCAATCCAGTAAGCAGCATCCCTCCATGGTCTCTGCTTCAGTTTCTACCTTTAGGTTCCTGCACTTCTTGAGCTCCTGTCCCAGCTTCCTTCAGTGATGTGGAAATGTAAACCGAAATCAGTCCTTTCCTCTCCAAGATGTCATGGCCACGGTGTTTTTAACACCAGCAATAGAAACCCTACCTAAGACAAATATTGGTACCAGGAGTCGGGTATTGCTGTGAAAGACTTGACCATGTTGGTTTTGGAAGGATCATGGAAGGACTTTGGAACTTTGGACTAGAAAAGCCACTGGGTGTTGAGAACTTGATGAGCTGTGGTGGGGACTTGGAGGAGGAGGCTGGGAACAATGCTGCTGATGGAGGCCTGGCTTAGGGCCATTCAGGTGATATGCCGAATTAAAAATCTGTGGAAGTAAAACCTTTCCTTTACCAAGACAATTGGTCCAAGTTAGCTGGAGCCTTCCAGATAGGGTTTTTCTGTGTAGTCCTAGCTGTCTTAGACTCGCTTTGTAGACCAGGCTGACCTCGAACTCATAGAGATCCACTTGCCTCTGCTTCCTGAGTCCTAGGAATAAAGGTGTGTGCCACCATGCCCTGAACCTTATTTATTTTCTAAAGGAAAAGATAAACAACGCATGGAGTTAGACAGGTGGGAGGTGGGGAAGATCTGGGAGGACACAAGAGAGGAGAAACTGTGATCAGAATATATTGAATGGAAAATTATTTTCAAATACAAAAGAGAGAAAGAAACAGGTCTGGGTCATAACAAACTAGCATAAAACCCAAACTATTTTGCCAAGGCAAAAAGTTTTCCATCTACAAAAGGATATGTAGAAATATTTAGGCAGACAAGTAAGCTAGCATACCCATCAGGGGCCCTGCTGAGATTTCACTCCCACGAAGGAGTCCTGTGCCTCGTTCTGCCTGATATTCTTACACTGTTGGCTAATTTAAAGTGCCACACTTGGTAAGCAGAATACAACTTTGAGCACCCAGTTGTAACTTTGAGCCTATATCTTGATTCCAGAAAACTGAAACCCTGGAGGGATTTGAATTTCTGCAAAGGCAACTTCTTTACAGTTTTTTAGGTGGCGTTTTGTCTTATTTAACCTTTTTCATAGAAAAGACAGTACATTTGTTTACATTTCCCACAAGGGAAAGAGTCTGAGTTTGTGAGGTCAAGTGGTGCCCCTTGCCGGACCTTGTTGCCTTTTGATGGCCCATGATACCCAGCCAGGCTCCCCAAATCCTCACAGCAAAATAGACTGTTGGGGCTTCCATCAACCCAACGGATGAGAATGAGTTTGCATCCGTTCAAGTCTGATCAACGGTACTGGTGTTCACTTGTATGTCAAGGGTCCTAGAGGCCCATTCAGGGCTTGACCTACTCTGTCTTTGATTTTTGTTTTGTTTTGTTTTGTTTTCTTTAATGTTTCTGAAGAGTATTCATATGAAATAGATCAGTCTGTGTGACATACTCTGACACTTCCTCTTGCCATACAGAATCTTACACAGTGTTGGGAAGGGATTCCCATACCCAGGTCATGAAGCAATTCCCAAGCCATTCTCATACTTGTACAACCCATAGTTTATTTCTGGTCTGTGATCCACTTGGAACTTGTCCTACAGTATCTCGTGTGATACACAAGGACCGCAGAGAAACTCGTGTGGCTATGGCTGGGAGCCAGCCTGCTCCTACATGAACCCTCTCCCTGCAGCGGGAATGTGGTTGATCTGGCCCCTTCCGCCTCTGGCTTCCTTACACACCAGTGCCTCACTCTTAGCTGTGGACAGTTTAGAGTATTTTTAGCATCTGCTGGAGACAGCCCCACACCCCTGCCATTGCTTAATTGTTTCCAGGGTTCCCCAGACTCTTCCTGCTTATTTTTTCATATGGGTTTTAGAGTAAACATGTCTGGAGGCTTCTGTTACCTTCTCTGTTTGCTTGTCTATTGTCTCTTTGAGGACTATCAATTCCCATTAGTTTTGTTTTGTGACCTCATAAGTGTTCTAACTCATTTGCCTTGTGTTTATGAGAACCTTGGTTTACAGAGGAGACAGCCTGCTTCTTCCTCTCTGGTCCCCACATGTGTAACCACCTCAGCATGCCTCCCATAGGATGGGAGAGAATGTGTGGGGACCTGGTCTCATCCCTAGCTTTGGCGGGAATGCCACAGCGTGCCCTCGCTGTTTGTCAGCCTTGCTATTTGTCTTGGGACAGATCTCCTCTGTGCTCTGTGTGGGTTGGTAATGAGATCTCTCTCTTTTGAAGCTTCTGAGGGGCAGCCAAGCGGAGCTTGGGGTGTGAGGGCCCATCACAGTTCTACTGACGAAGTCTTCAGCGACTTCCTGTAAGTTGTGGGCGCCTATCTTTTCGGCCCTGCTTTTCTGTGTTTTGTCCTGAGCTGCTGCACTCCCCCCCCCCCACCCCCCTTGCCTCTGCTTCTCCTCACCCAGCTCCCCCCTTTAGGACTTGTGTTATATGTGATGGTCTTACTTGTATTATGGTATCTTGGCTTTGCTTTGGGTGGGGGAGTCTGGACTAAGCTACTACTTAGTGATATTTTGTGGTGGTCCTGCTTATGCCTGGCTCTCACGTCTGCTCTGCGTGCCCTGCAAGAGAAAACTCCTCCTTTCTGTCTCCAGGGCTGGACCCGGGGAGAGCCAGGGTCCCTGCATTGTATTACACTCCTGCCCAGGCTGACCTGCGGGCTGCTGTTACCGTCAGCGTGTGCTGCTTCCCGACTTTGGGTGGCTCGGCTCAGCAGTTGCCTCCATGTGCCTTATTGTCCCACCTGCATCGCTGTGGTTCTGTCGCTGTGAGGAGAGGCCACAGTCGGCCATTCTTTTCTTCCTAGGCACTTCTCGACCCAGTGTTTGTCCTGTGTGATAGAAGAGCACAATCTTTGCGGTTTTATTCAAACCAGCCTTAGTGAGACAAAACTTAGATGTAATGAAATCATGAGCCCATTTAAGGCGTACACTCAGATGACTCTTGACACGCCAGGAATGTTTGGTGTTGTTATAAATAAGATGAGGCTTACAACAGGTTTTCTATGAAAGGGGTTTATTAGGTGGAGAGAGGGGGAGCAGGGAGAGCGGGCCATGATGGGGGGAAGAGAGAGATAGAGGAGAGGAGGAAAGGGGGGCGCCCCGATAGAGAGAGAGAGAGTAAGAGAGGGAGGAGTAAGAGAGGGAGTAAGAGAGAAGAGAGAGAACACGTGTCCGTTGTCCCTTTTTAAGGTCAGGTAACCACTAACCACGCCCCCAGGTGTGGCCACCTGGCGATACAAGATGACATCATACGTTGCTAGGTAACCCAGAAGCAGGTTGTTTCAGAATACTAAGAGGTGTCACCCTGGAAGAAGCTGTCCCCTTCCCAGAGGCAGTGAGGGCCTCTGATGGTCCAGGTCAGACTGGCTTGCTCTGGGAGCTACATCTTAGAGGGGGCGGTGTGTGACCTCTGCTGCCTGGTGTCTGCCTTCACAGGCGGAAGACCCTGTTCCTCTCATTGCCGAGTGGTTTGTCCCGGGCAAGGTGGCTTGTCTTCGACACACAGAAGTCACCTGGACCTGCCTCCAGGTCTGGGCCTTTATAGGTGAAGCTGCTGCAAGCTTTTCTAAGCAGGACTTGGTTTAGAACAACGTTTTCATTTTCTTGGGGAAAAAAATACATGAGAGAAAACTGCTGAATTGTAGCAGGAAGACAAGCTTTAAGAAGCCATTTTCCACACCAACCAAGGACCTTGCATGAGCTGCACCTAAGCCCCCTACAAAGATGTAACTGATGGACAGCTCAGGCCTCATGTGGGTTCCCTAGTAAGGGGAGCAGGGGCTCTCTCTGACATGGACTCTCTTGTCAGCTTTTCAACTACTTCCCCCTGAAGGGACTGCCTTGCCAGGCCACAGGAGAAGAGGACATCCCTGATATGACTTGATGAGCTGGGGTGGATGGGAAGGGGCCTCCCCCTTTCTGAGGAATGGGGGAGGGGGAGAGGGAGGGAGGGTGGGGCAATGACCGAGATGTCATGTGAACAAAGTAATTAATAATTAATTTAAAAAATAAGCCATTTTCCAAAACAGATATTGCACTGAGGCAGCAGTCAGCTCGCGATAAAATCAAAGGGGTTTACTAATACGCTTGCTTAAGAAATACTAAGTTACCCAAAGTAGGATTTAGCTAAAGGAGAAGCTGCCTGTACTGTGACTGGAAAAAGGTGTGCTAGCCAGGCTTGTTAGAAACGGCGAGAAAGACCCCTTTCTACCATAACTGAGGTTTAGGGTGGCTGAGAAAACATTTCTGCCAACGTTTATTCACCAGGGATCATCCCCAGTTAGGCGCCATTCCCATAACAGAAGGAGACAACCCTGACTTAGAGCCGGCCAGCCAGCAGGCCCATCCCCATACCAAGAATTTCCTTTCAGGAACAGCTCAAGGGAGCAGCACTGGGTGAAAAGTATCCTTGCTTCTCAGGGAAAGCGTAGGTCTTCTAGGTGGGCAAGATGACCCGGGGAGACAACTATTTCCGAATAACCACAGTGGTGTACTTAAGACATAGTTCTGGCAGTATCTTCGCTGTGTAAACCTCCATCAGCCCAAGTGGCCAGACTCCCAGTCTCCTGTCTCTGTTTAAATTGTTCAAAGTGTAACCTGGGGCTGGACCTGGAAGAGATTTCAGGATGGCGACATATGTGAGCTGTATAAGCCTAAGGCCTATATAAACCATTAAGGTTTTCTGTCCAAGGCTGGTTCCTTTTGTGCATTAGCCAGAACCTGTCCTGTGCTATCATTACCGAGTTTTCCCTTCATTCCATTGATCTTTAAATGTGTGGAGTGATGTCTCCCTTGGACAGCATATTAGTTCTGTAATATCTTCACATATTCTTCTTGCTAGTGCAGCTAATCATAGCACACTGCAGTGTAAGTCAGGGGAGAGAGCTTCTAAAAAATCTCCACCTGTAATGTGAGTGCTGGAGAGCATCTGAAGGATCACCAAGCTTGTTCCATGGGACAGATAAAGAAATGAATGTCTGGGAAAGACAGAGACCACGATGCAGAGAAAGTCAAAGTAATTCCTCTTCTGAAGCAACCAAGAGATCGGCTCCTTTTGGGATGGGAGGGACTCGGGAGCTGGAAGTCCACTAAACAGACTCTGGGATGAGTGTTATACAAGGTCTCTAAGTCTTCCCCTCTACCCCACTGCCCCTGTTTAGATACCAGCCCCATGCTTTCTCTTACTGAAAATTTTTCTGGGAGCAAGAAGCTGCCATTTTAGGTAGGCCACTCTTGCTGTTCCTGTCTACCTATGATTCTCTAACTCTCCCTCATATCTATTCTATGAAAGGGGCCCTTAGATTGCTCCATAGAGAAGCTGAAAATGAGGTAACCAGAGGAAAGAAAATTGCAACTCTACCTTGGTTGCTGCGATAGAAAATCTACAAGCTGGCCACATAACTGTAAGAACAAACGGTATAGTGTGATTAACAGTCAGAGAGAAACCCACAAGATCGGCATTTGCCTAGGCTGATGCCTAGCAGATGAGCCAAGGTCAACAGTGTGCAGAACAAATAAAAAAGTGAGGATTCAAAACATGGCTACCCGGTAAGTGGACGGAGAGTGTGTGATCATTTCCCTGGTTGAACCAGAAAAACACGCACGAAGTGTAGGGCCCACTAATCGATCAACTAATGTCCAGCTTTTGATGTAAGTCCTATAAAAACATCTAGACAAAGAAATTCATCATTTTCCCCTCCCACTCTCCACAGTTTCTCTGACTTTTATTTCTACTAATAAACTTTTCTCACATCTTTAATCCTCACTGGTGTGAGATAATTGACTATCTCAGGTTGACTTTGGGGTTTTATTTTGTTTGGGGAGACAGGCTCTCATTACCCATATTAGTTACTTTTCTATTGCCACGATAAAACGTCATGACCAAGGCAACTTATAAAAGTGTTTAATTGGGTTTATAGTTTTGTAGGGTGAGAGTCAATGATGATGGAGGGAAGGTATGGCTGCAGGACCAGGTAAGTGCTCACATCTCAAAGCCGTAGCAGGGAGGCAAGGAGGGCACTTGGGGATGGCAGGAGACATTTGAAGCTTCAAAGCCTGCTCCCAAAAGCACACCCCCCTAATTCTTCCCAAAACAATTTCACCAACTAAGGACCAAGTATCCAAGCATATGAGCCTATGGTTATCATTCTTATTCAAACTACCACACTATAACACTGGCTGGCCTCGGTCTCTATGTGTAGACGAGGCTGACCTTGAACTCACATGATCCTCCTGCCCCTGTCTCTCAGGTGCTAGGACTAAAGGCACACACTACACTTGGCCTTGGTTTTGTGATGACCATTTGTGATGACCTGGAGCATCTGAAGTCTCCAGGTCAAGTAAAACCAGAACAAGGAAAGTCTGTTTGCGCTTTCAGGACTGTGTCACTACTTGACATTGCCCTCAGGAATGCGCAGTAGTTACAGCCAGCTTCTCCCATGGCTTCTCAATGCCAAAGCTTAGGCTTTGGCTTTCGTTTCCCTGCACTTGCTGTCCTCATGCTGGCACCACTGTGATGGGCCTGAAGTCCTCCCTGTTGCATCTCTGTTGCATGAAGTTGCAAACTACCATTGTCTCCAAACTCCAGAGCCACCTCAGGGATGGGGCAGCCCAGAACACAGAAGTCTCTGCTTGAGAAGAGCTGAAGGGGGAGCCAGAGCCTCTAATCTCCCCATCCTTATTGGATATGGAGGGTCAAATTATCGGATCATGTAACAGAGGTAGACTGTAGAGACCCCATATCCCCAGCACGGTCAGATCCCAATGATCTGAACCCAGAGGCATGCTGGAGACCTTGGCAGAGTGTTAGGACACACAATTCCTTGGACACCCTCTTGGGTCTCATTCTCTTTGAGGCTAACTCCTATGATTAGGAGAGAATAGTAGCTGCTCCTACGGGGAGAACCAGATCCAGGCGCTGCCCCCTCAACTCTGGTGAGGGTGGTAGAGCCTTCCAACAAGTGACACACCAGCTTTCTCACCAACTCTGACTTTTCCATGTAAGCCAGAGAAAGGAAGGGACAAGGCTAGAAGACCTGCTGTGCTGCATGATGTTTGATCACACTATGAACCCCAAGACTGTGTACTGGAAAAATCTGTTTATATTTGTGGTGTGGCTCAACCCTAGCATACACCTTTAATCCAAGAACTGTCTGTTTATTGTAAACAGGGGGTTGTGGTATGGCTCAGACCTAATACACACCTTTAATCCAAAAGCTTTCTGTTAACAGAATTAAATAAAGTCAACCATAGGTCAAGAGGTGGAACAAGCAACCAGCTGACAGGAAGTGAACATAGGAAAAAAAAAAACATAGAGAGTGAGAGGAAGTCCGGAGGACGGATAGAGAGACACACAGGAAGTAGAAAGGAGGGACATTCAGTTGGAGGGGTTTTAAAGACGGTGTGGGGAAGAAGAGGGGATGTTTCCTTCTGGATGTCAGCTGGGTGCTTTCTCTGCCTCTCTGAGCTAGTAGGCCTTCACTCCAGCATCTGACTCCTGAGTCTTTATTAGTGAAATCAGACGTTTAGGATCTTGTTTAAAAACAACACTTCTGGGATCCCCATATCATGAACTTAGGCAGGTAGCGTGGCCATGGGTTTCCTGCTAGCATTTCCAGGAGCTAAAGACCCTATCCTGTTAGAGGAAACCCATGTATCTGGGTCCCTCTGTCCAGGAGAAAATTGGTCTGGTTTCAGATGTTAGAGCTGCTTCAAGAGGCTAGCTGACACAATGTCAACAAAACAGGGCATGGACAGCTGGGCTCAATCATCCACTAACCTGAAGCCTCTACTGTGGGCTCCTTGGGCTGGCCTCCAGGTGCAGAGAGGATGATTGAAAACTCATTATGTGAGCGGCAGGGCACATCCAGGGCCTGAAAAGCTGTTTGTTGTCTGGTCGCTTGCTGTGCAGGAGGAACCCTCAAGAAAAAGGTTCACATGGATAAAACATAAGGTCTAAGAGATTCAAAGAGCTCAAGTTCAGGCAGAAATGTCTTGGTATCAGTTAGTAGTTGGTGTGGCGGCAAGCACTGACTTATTGTGGCTTTGGGGGAAGTCCCTCACAGTGTCTCCATTTCTCAGACTAGAGTAAAATCTAACTATGAGAGCAGAGGCTTCCACTGGCCTCCAACAAGGACCTGTGGCAGCGAGGCTCTGTAGGCCCATAGTCTCTCCTGCCTGGAATCCCCAGTGACCACACTAAAAACCTGGCACAGAGGCTCTTGGGGTAAAGAGCCACAAGTATGTATCAAGGACCTGGATCATCAAGTCCCAATTGGATGTGGGATGCAGACCTGGAGTGACCATGGGGTCTGGGCAACAGGGAAGGGAGTCTGCAGAAAACACCTTCCCTGTTTCCTCCCAGCTCAGGCTCCCCAATCTCGACTTTGGTCCTCCTCTCAGCTCCTGGTCATAGGGATGAAGGATGTGATCTGCTCCTCCAGGTTGCAGAGTGCCATGTGTTACTAAGTTAGTTTGTGATGAGGAAACCGAGGAAAGAGTTGGGTGTCTGAATGGAGATAGGGTGCCCAAGGCCAGCAGCCCCCTTGGGTTTCCCACTGTGGGTTTCCCTCTGGATCTTTCCCCTATTTTCTCTCTCCAGTTCTGCCTGGATGCCTACCCTCCATCAGCAGAGAGGGTCTAGTGCAATGGTTCTCAACCTTCCTAATGCTGGGGCCCTTCAATCCAGTTCCTCATGTTGGGGTAACCACTGTAAAATTATTTTCATTGCGACTTCATAACTGTAACTTTGCTACTGTTACAAATCGGAATGTAAATATCTGTTTTCTGATGGTCTTGGGAAACCCCTGGAAATGGTCGTTTGACACCCCCCTCTCCCAATCACCTTTGCAAGGAGGCCCTGTCTCACAGGTTGAGACCCACTGGTCTAGTGTTTTCCCGCATACATGGCCTGTGGTAGGCTCTCATGGCTGTGTGTGTGCACCAATGCCTCCCAGGCCTAGTGTATCTAGTTGGATCTGATTTATATGTGGCTTCCTCCCCCCACAACTCCTCAAGAGTGGAGAACGAGGCAGCGGGAACTAGAATGGTGCAATCTTTCTTTGCCCCTTGGCCAGATCTGCATCTGCAGCCCCCTACCCTACAGGATGGCCATCTCCTGGCCATGGCCACAGCCAGTGCCCTGCTAGACTCCTGCCTCATTCTGAAGCGGGACTTATAACTTATCAAGGCATCTTCTTTAGCTTCCCTTCTAGACTTTTGGGGAATGATTTTTAGAACCAGAACTAATAGGTACTTGCCTATTTGGTCTTCTTCTGGTTAGATCTGGTTTAATCTGGTTGAAGCTGGTTTAATTTGTTTGGACATGGATGGCTCTACTAGAATATGGTTGGATCTAATTGGTTCTGGTATAATTTGCTAAGGTCTGAGTTGGTCTGTTATTATCTGGTTTGGTCTAGTTTGATCTGATTGGATCTGGTTAGGTCTGGTTAGGTACAGTTTTGACTTGTGCAATCAGTTTGGGTTTGGCATATTCTGGTTGGGTCTAGTTTGTTCCAGTTTAATCTGATTAGCTCTGATTTATTCTACTTTAATCTGGTTGGATTCTGATATGGTTTGCTCTAATCTGGTTGGATGTGGTTTAGTCTGATTTAATCTGGTTAAATGCACTTTGGCCTAGTGTATCTAGTTGGATCCAATTTATATGTGGCTTATACTTGTTTGGGTCTGGTATATTGTGTTGGATCTCATTGGATATGGTCTAATCAGGTCGGATTTGGTTAGGTCTGTTGTAATCTCATTGGATATCATTTGGTCTAGTTTATTCTGGTTGGATCTGATTTAGTTTGGTTGAATTTTGTTGGAACGAGGGTAACATGGTTGGAACCAGTTGGGTCCGGAGTTATCTGTTTGGACAAGCCATCAGCCCTATTGTCTCTTGATTCTGCACTGCAGGGTTCTGGGTTCCTCAGAACCTCAGCTCCCAGGTGTGGGAAGGCCTTTGTACCATGCTTCCTCTCAGAAGCAGATGGGCAGTGTCCATGGGCCAGGGCAGCTTCTCCTCTGCCCTGTGGTCTGTCTGGCATTGGCTTCTCTTTCCAAGTGTGTTGGGTAGTGTGGATAGATAAAGGAAAGAACCATGGAGAAAAACAGAAACCTTTATTAGCAGAGATAACTGGTTTGGAGTGTGGGGGAACCATGACAAAACTAACTAAGGGGACCGGGGTCTTCAAAAAACAAGAAGGACAAGTCACTATTTTGAGGAAAAAGAGCTCCAGATTGGTTCTTAGAGAAAAGTTGAATGTGACCTGTCCAGGGTAACCTCTCTGTGTGTGAAGCCCTTGCAGGTAGCACCTTTGCTTTTAGAGCACAAGGACAAGAGGCAGGAGCCAGCATTTTCTGCTGCTCACATTGAGCCACTAAGAGCCAGGACCAAGGTCCACGTAGGTCACTGACAAGCACCCGATGAAGAGGAGTGGTCTCCTCCAAGTTTGTGTTTGAAAATCTTCTTGGTCTCAATTTTCTCAAAGCCGT
Organism: Pachyuromys duprasi; assembly: GCA_028658305.1. NCBI lineage: Eukaryota > Metazoa > Chordata > Mammalia > Rodentia > Muridae > Pachyuromys > Pachyuromys duprasi. The sequence goes on from CM053756.1 coordinate 49,633,996, forward strand.
GATCCAGCAAGCTGAGCTAATGAGAAGGTTTGCTCCACTTTGAGTGTGGAAGACTCAACACAAACAGAAACTTCAGGGACGGTGTAAAGACACCAGGAACAGGCTAGGGGCAGCGAGGAGGAAAGTAAAATGGCTGGGTGCAGCCCCAATGCAGAGGAAGGTCAGCAAGATGGCTGCCATGATGACCAAATCAAGGGCGGAATATAGATAGGAGCCACAGAGGACATTACACAAAGCCAACAGCGTGCACCTCAGCTTTCCCTCTAAGGCAGAGTGAGTTGACCAGGAACACTCGGGTCACATTTCCTATTCCTGTTTGGTCAGCGGTGGGAAGGGCAGGAAGGCCTGTTGAAGTGAGTCCCCATGCACACAACCGTGTGTGCGGTCCTTTAGCCCAGTGCCACCTTCCTGGAGACTGTCTGGTAGAGCACACCACGAAGCAGGGCCTGGTAGTTAGGTACACGGAACAGGTGGCGCTCACCGAAGGCCACGTCATACTCTGCGGTCTTGCCAGTGACGAGCACACGGATGTGGGGCTCATTCACCTGGGGCCCTACCACCACCACAAAGATCTCAATGCCTGCCCGCTGGGCCTCCTGCACGGCCTTCTCAATGGCCTCCGCAGTGGCCCCCTGCGAGTTGCCATCTGAGAACAACAGCACTCTCTTCTTGGTGGCACCTGATGAGGCTTCCCGGTAGAAACGAGTCACGTAGCTCAGGGCGTCATTGACGTCTGTGGCGTCATTGATGAAATCCATGCTGTCCACAGAGCTGGCCAGCACCGTGTAGTTCTGCACGAACTGAAGAGCTGCCCGGCCCGGCTGCTGCTGGCCCAGGCCACTATACTGTACTACGGCCACTCGCACATCATGGGAGGGGTCTGTCCTGCCTGCTGACAGGAATCGCTCAGCTAGGCGTTTGGCGAAGACCTTGGTGGTTTCAAAGTTGTGGCTGCCGACACTGGCTGAGCCATCCAACAGGATGGTGATGTCAGCCGGGGAGGAGAATGTGACTGTGGGGGAAAGATGGCAGCTTGAGGGCGGATGGACCACAGAGGACTGGCCAGAGGGTACCTAGATGTTCTGAGCTGCCAACCCCCAGAAGAGCGAGCCTAGAGCCCTGCAGGCCCCTCATCAGGGCCTGCCTTCCCCACCCTGCCCCACCCCATCCTTGCACTCACTTGGGCAGGTATAATCCGGACACTTCTTATCTATAAAGGAAAAATCACATAGATGTGAATGCCATGCCTTCATGACCCTCTGCACCTTACCCACTCTGAGTTCTGCCTTGGCCGGTTGCCTAACCAGTACCTAACCCTGAAAGAGAGGCAGTGTCTAGCACCGTTTCCTGGTCCTGGCTCTAAAATACTGAAAGGCACAGTAGGGCCTGTGGCTTCCTCTTAAAAAGGGAAACTGAGTCTCAGAAGAGGAGAGATTGTTTGAAGGTCAGGTGCTGTGCCAAGCTGCTGACCAACTGCCTATCGTGAATTTGGCACAAACTGCATCCCTTGACCAAGATGTAGACATCATGGAGTCAGACCGGGCACAGGGCTGATAAGCTATGTGCCCACGGTGTTGGGGGCGGGGCCTTGGCCTGTAGCGTAAGATCGATCGCCTGTCCTCATGTTGCTCTGCTGAGCCAGGGGCCACGCTGGACAGTACCACCCGGCCAGGTCACAACCTTTCTTGAGGCAGAAGTGCCAGGCACATTCTGAGGGCTGTTCCTAGCCCAAACAGTCCCAGAAAGCTGAGGGGACATACTGCCCACCCAGCCCGTTGATCCCCGGCACCCACCTATGCAGATCTGGGCTGTGATGTTCTTCAGAAATCCATCATCTAGAAGCTCTGCATAGTTCTCCTTCACCAGGGAGATACCAGGCCGGCCTTGTGACAATGAGCCTTGGCAGGAAATGTCATTGAGCTGGTCGGAGCCCGCGACAAAGCCGAACACATCCTTGATGCCCACAGAAACTACCTGTGGAGGGCAGGGTTGCATGGATAAGCTGATTCTCCCCCCCCCACACCCCAGGACAGTCACCGTGTTTGCAGGAGACCCCATTTAGTCCCTGCTGGGATTATGCAGCTGCCCACCTGAATGTCTGAGCCGCAGAGCACGGTGAGGGGTGTTGTGTCCCGTTGAGTGTCAGAGCGTCCGTCTGTGATGACCAGAGCGATTCGGTTGTTCTGGGTGGGCGGAAGAAGCCGGTCCCGGGTGTACTGCAGCGCTTCTCCTGTGAACGTGCCGCCGGCCATCCACTGCAGCTTCTTGACGGCTCTGCACAAGAAGACAGACGAACCAGGGTCAAAGTCACGATCAGGGTCCTAGTCGGGCCAAAGTCACGATCAGGGTCCTAGTCGGGCCAGGCCCGCTATAGGATGGGGGGCGGGGATGGGGCAGCAGTCTCGGGGTCTTCTCACTCTTTGAAGTCCTGGGCGTTACGGATGTTGGGGCTCCGCATGTCCACGTGCTCTTGCATCTGGTTGTGGCTGTACTGGACCACGCCCGCATGTGACTGCCCTGGCTCGAACTGTAGGAATGACACCATCAGGTCTGAAGTCCAACATCTCTGTGTTCTAAGATCCCAGCCTCCCAAGGACCTCTCCTCCTAGGGGCCTGAGTACCCTGCATGCTCACTAGCACAGGGGCCCTCCGTCACTACTCCCCCAGGCCCACAAGGCTCTGCACAAAGCCCTCCCATATATGTATCTGTAAGTCTATATCTCTATATCTCTATATGTCTATATGTCTAATGTCTTCTGTGGACATTAAGGATGTGCTTGGCTTCGTTGAAGGCTCCAACTGGCCCACTATATACATGACTCAGTATATAGAGTGATGAACGTAGAAGCTACAGTGGAGGGACTTAGCTCTCTGTTGGCCTTACCTGTGGCCCCAGGCTGGCTTGCGCTTACCTTGACCAGCTCGTCCCTGCTCAGGCGGTCAATGACCTTGATAATGAAGTCCTTGGCAATCTCAAAGTTCTGTAGGCCAATGCTCTCAGAGCTGTCCAGCACGAAGAGGATGTCAATGGGGCCACACGTGCACTCTAAGGGGGTGGGATGGGCCAGCCCTTAGTGCCTCTCTACAGGCTCCCCTCAGGACTCCGAGGGTCCACCCCACACTGTGGGTGATGAATCTCCTCCCATGTCTCCTCGGGAGCTAGGCTTTTCAGGCTGGCCTTCTTTGACAGAGCCAACAGTTGCTACCCATCCCCCTTCACCCCGATGCTGTGCAGGAGTGGATAAGGCAGGCCCGGAAGTCTGGTTCCGCTCCAGCCCGTTGATGGTTGCTTGAATTGTTAGGGAGAAAGGGCAGGGGACAGCAGTGTCCCGGGCCTGCGTGACTCCGGGGTACTGCTCACGGGGAAGGCAGATGGGTGAAGGAGCAGGAGGGGTGAGGGCATGGCTGCCACATGGCTGGCCCACTTCAGAACCAGAGTAGGTCTACTCAACACTGCACAGGCACTCCCAAGGGTGAAGAGGTACCACTCACCACAGCAGGCTGAGGAGAGAGGAGAAATGCCCCTAAATATAAGCGTTCCACCTAGCTTCACCTAGCTCTAGCTAGGCCCTCAACATGTCAGAGTCCCTGAAATCTCAGAGGGCGTGTAGCCCAGCCCTGGTTTTCCCTTGGCAAGGGTGGGGGGCACTGCCAATCTCAGTAGAGTCTAGGCCCCGCTTGACTATACCTCCCACCTCTGAGACCTTCCTAGGGCAGAATGCTGGGTTCTGGCTAGCAGGAGCTTGCTGGCTCATTAAGGAAAGTTACACTAAGATCCAGACACTCACAGCACATTTTCATGATGATATCCAAAATCTCACACTCCTGGGGAGAGAAATGAGAATGTTAGCATGGTTTGGGTTGAGGCCATTCTCGGTAGACCCTGGGAGACCCTGGGGGTTGGATCTATCCAGGGACTTCTCACAGTCTAAAGTGTTCCTAGCTTTACCCCCTAAGAACATACAACATATGATGCAGTTACTAACACAGAGCTGCCATGTTGTTGCATGTCCCCTGTAGTCATCACACGTCTCAATTGTAGCCATGTGTGTCTGTGGCCTGAGCATCCTCTCCCAGCTTCCCCCAGCTGTGAGCACTTTACACTAACTCTCCCATCAAGATCCCTGGCCGTGGCCAGCAGCCCTGAGGTTTCATTTACAGACACCTTACTTACATCTGGCCCAGGTGGTCCCACATGTCCTGGAGGGCCCTGTCAGAGAAAGAACAGATGGAGACTCTAAATGGGGAGTTTGAATCCAGAGATTTTAAAACTATGTGTCCTCTGAGGACCTCAGTGTCCCCAGTTGCCCTTGGGGCAAGCCTGGTCCCTTGGGTCTTTTGGCTCCAGCCTTTAATTGTTGTATATGGCCCTGCCTCACCTCCACCCTCAACCCCTACAGCCATATCACCTACCTGGGGTCCTTCTGGGCCTCGGTACCCCTTTGCCCCTTTGGCCCCACGGGGTGAAATGTCGTTGTTCTGAAAGGAAATGGTGTGGGGTCAGCAGGAACAGTCATGCGTACCAGCTGCTCCTGGCCTTCACAGTACATCTCCTTCCTGCCCTGCCCCACCGTCCCAGGGAGCAAAGCCTTTGGAATTCATTCACACCCCTGAAAGGCCCATCACCTCTCCCTACTTACATCCTCTCCTGGGTCTCCGACTTCACCCTCATCCCCCTTGAGGCCCGGGTAGCCTTTTGTGCCCTGTAGGAACACAAAACATGTGGGTTTAGTGGGATCCTGGGAGTAGAGAAGGCAGAGAAGGTGGATGTGACACAGCACAAGTGTCCCTGGAGTTGGTGATGTAACCCCAGAGCCATGTACAAGCGCTTCTATGGCATGTATGGTTATATGTGGCCTGTCAGAAGCATGGTGGGGATACTCACATTTATTCCGGGGGGGCCTCTGTTGCCTGGGTATCCCTGTGAAGGAAGATAGAATGGTTGTACCAGGGTCCAGTGGGGAGGACGGCCAAGTTAGAACCACAGGCTGCCAGAGGCCCAGGTCCAAATGCCTGGACTAACTGATGGCTCTGGTCTATCCCACCCATCCAGGTGCCCTGGTGGCTAGAAGGATACCAAGATGGGCATGTAGGAAAGCCTCTGACACTCACAGGGAAGCCGGGAAAACCTTCTGTGCCATTTCCGGGTGGACCATCTTCACCCTGAGAGAAGATTAGAGTTGCTGGCACCATGTAAGATGGTGTCCAGATGGCTAGGGGCAGTACTGTTCCCAGAGCCCCTTACACCATCCAGGGAGTAGCCCCCTTTCCAGGTCTGCCCTGAATTGCGCTCTCGAGCAAGAGGGTCTTGGCTGAGGTATCCTCACCCTTGAGAACTGACTGTTATTGCCCTCTGCCCAACATCTCCCCCAGGGGACAGACAAAGAAAGTCCCGGATGCCAGTCACTGATGACCAGCGGTAGCCCAGCAGGGCTGTTCTCCCAAGCACTCACCCTTTCGCCCATCAGTCCTGGGTCTCCAGGGGGCCCAGCAGGTCCTGGGGCTCCTCTAGGACCCTAAAGGAGAAGGATATGTAATAGCCAGGTCATAGACAATGTAGGTTTGGGCTACAACAATCTTTCCTGGTACCTTCCTAGGCCAAGAGAGGCTAGACAAGTTACAGAGGAATGGGGTGGGAGTGTGGGAGATACTGTGAGACTAGGGTAGTTTTAGGGTGACACTGAGGGATGGCCTCCTAGGTGGAGAGCGGTGCTGAGTATGCAAGTTCTTACCTCAGGGCCTGGAGGACCCTCATCACCTCGGTATCCTTTAGGTCCGATGGGGCCAGGATCACCCTGGGAGATTAAGAACCAATCAAGAGCCATGAGAGCTCAGTTCCAACATCCCCAGGTCACACCTGTTTTCCATCCCTTAACATTGAAAGTCCCAGACCATAGGCTCCACCACTGTCATCTAGGGCCTTAGGCACAGGGGTAGAGAACCCTCAGTGGCCAGCGCAGGGTGTGGTCAGGCTGGGGTCCTTGTATGTCTCTCTAGCATCCATGCTGGAGCCTTCACTTTAGGTCCCAGGACACGTGGATGTCCTCCTTTTGTCCACGAGACCTTAATGGCTGTACTGTGTACTAGCTTGAGAAGGACCTCTGGCCATGGTGGGACCTCCGTATGATGTGGACTCTTTCACTTAAGTCTTCTTACCAGGCAGCCATGTCTGGACACAAAAAGGACAACTCCAGACTCAGGCTATGTCTGTCCCTGAGATGTAGGACATGCCTGCCTAGTTTCCTTCTGATGGAAGGTCTGGTGACCTGAAGACTCCAGTGGCTCTGGGCTGAGCCTAGTTATACCAGCCCTGGATTCCAGAACATGGACTCTAGGAGATCCTATCACATCCTTCGATGCTGGAACCTTTCGTATGTTAATTCACCCAAACTCACCTCTAGTCAATCTCATGCTGGTGTCTCCCAAGGTTTCAAAGAGTTCATCTCCAAACACCCCACAGCCTAGGGACTCACTTCTGTTCTCAGTCTCCCTCCCTGCTATGGTCAGGTCTTTATCACCCCTCATCCCCATACTACTTGGCCCTGAGCACATAACCAAGGCCAGATATCTTGCTGTCTACAAGTGTCTGTGTTCCACAGCCTACAGTATATCCCATGGCCTCATATTGAGCCAGACCCAGGTTAGCTCTGAGCATGGATGCTGTGTATCTACAGGAACACCTATCTGAAGGAGCCCACCCCCGACCCCTGCCATGCTGATCCACTGGGAACATTTCTTTCTGAAGACCCTAATGAAGCTCTTGGTACTGAGTGGTGTGTGAGCCTACAAGCCCACATTATATTGCCTTTTATTAGGCTTCCTACCGAATCTCCGGGGATGCCGATGGGGCCTTCTCTTCCTTGATCACCTTGTGGTCCAGCTTCACCCTGGGGAGAAATGAGCCCATGAGCATAGAGGTAGAGGCCACATGACCACCAGCAATTTGCTCTATGAGTAGCCAGCTATCTTGGGGGCCAGCAATGAGGTACTCTTGTGAGGGCTGAAAGGGTTTGCTAAACTCAAAAGTGGAGACCACAACTGGCCCTATATGCAGCTTCTCCTTCTCCAGATGGACCCACTAATGAGCAAGCCTATGACAGGATTTGGATTGATGCCCTACCTTGGATGCCCAGAGCCCTGGGCAGTTCCCACCCTCCACAGGAAAGCAGAGGGCTGAGGTGTAGACACCAATAAGGGGGAATAGCTGGGCCTCGTGATCTATGCTCAACTCTGACATCAGTGTTCCCCCTAGCCAGCACCTAGGCATGACTCACCGGGTCTCCCCTTGGGCCCCTCACACCAGGGGTCCCCCGAGGTCCTCTTTCGCCGGGGCCGCCCTGTGTGGAGAGAACCAGACATGAGGCTGCCTGTGATCCACAGCTGAGAAGGGTGGGTGCTTGAGGGCTGGGCCTGTTGATCTCTGCATGTGTATCACGCCAGATCATTCCAGAGGCTGGCCTCTGTGTTCCCCAGGCCACCTGCCTCCACAGACTCCCAAGAGGCCCAAAGCTCATCGTGCAGGGTGAAATCTAGAAAGCCAACAGTCTGGCTTCCTGCCTGGCCAAGGCATGAACACAGAAGCATGGAGGACCTACAGGGGCAGGCCTGGGCTAAGCTGCCCAAGCCTTTTCTGTCAATGGTGAGGGCAGTAGCACAGTACCACCCAGCTGACTCACCCTCTCTCCCGGGGGACCATCCGGGCCAGCATTCCCCTGAGACAAAGAGGAACAGTACACATTAGTTTGTGCACAAGCCTGCACTCAGCCCACAAGCGGGGATGGAGGCTGGAGAAGGATGGGGGTTCTTACCTCATCACCGGCCTCTCCTTTCTCTCCAGGAGGACCAGGCTCTCCCGGCTCACCCTGAGGGAGGACAAGTTGAGAATGATCACAAGGCCCAGTGTCCATGAGGCTCAGCCATTCCATCTCATGTCACCTCATCTTACCTCGTCTCCAGGTGGCCCTGAGCTCCCTGGTCTCCCAGCCTCACCATCCGCTCCAGCTTCACCCTGAGGAAGATCAGAGAGGTCACGGATGCTTTGTCTATGGGTCCAGACAGTGGAAGCCACATTGGGCCCTAGTGACATCCCAGGATCCTCCAATTTGCCCACAGCTATATAGCATAGCCTTGATCATCTCATCTTCAAACCTCCTCAGGTCTAGACCTGAGGTGTTAGATGGGTCTGCCAGTCAAGGCTTTGTGGCTGTACTGTTCCCAACCAGGCCTGTTCCTCACACTGTGGATCCCAGAAGAAATGCTTGACCCAGGATTTAGTAGCTGTCAAAGTCTCCTTTCTCTGGGGCTTCCTGTCACCTACCTTTTCTCCTTTCAGTCCAAAGGCACCAGCATCACCCTTGGGACCCGGTGGTCCTTGAATGCCCTGGCGGGGAGATAGAAAGACAAGTCACAGCTAGCCAAGATCCCTGTGGGCCCCAGACAAGCAGCCATCCTCAGACTGAGCAAACGAATCAAATGAATCCACATACAGCTCAGCCATTGGGAGAAGACAGTACAAGCAAGAGCTGGACCAAGTTCTCAAGAACCCATGCTTCCAAAATATACGTGGTAGAGGAGGTGGCTTACATCGAATCCTGGCGAGCCTTTGCAGCCTGGCAGTCCTGGGTACCCTGTTTCCCCCTGAGAGGAGAAAGAAAAGTCAAGATTGTAGTGGTTGAGTGGAAACTAGTGTTCTGTTCTGTTCATCTGAACCCTCTCCACCCCAGGAAAGTCAGGGGCCCTCTGAAATTGAGTGGACCACTTGGGGTTTACTAAGGCCTGGGTCTTGGCAGGAAACATCGCCTGACTCACACCTCCAAGTTTCCCAGGAAGGCCCACCATGGGAACTGTGCCCTTGGGGAGGACCCTGGCTTGGTCTATCCCCCTCCTAGACAGTCTACCCCACCCTCCCTGCCCCCCTGCCTCATGATTACCTTCATGCCGTCTACTCCATCAATGCCACGCTTGCCTTTCTCACCCTGGAAGACAAAAGAAGGTTGGACAAAGGCCAAATGTCCCTGGCACTGACCCATGGACAGTGTTTGTGTCCTTGACCCATTCACACTCACCTTGTAGCCCTTAGGTCCTCTGGAGCCCTGTGGAAATAGGAAGAAGAGACTAAGAGGTAGCTCCCTAGTTGGACGAGAGGGCACCCCCATGGCATCCTCACTCTCCCATTGGGTGAGAGTGAGGCAGGTACAGTATGGTGGGCCCACTGTGATTGCAACACCATCCCACCAACCCAAGAGAGCATGGAAGTGAACATTAGGGACACAGGACAGAACGGGTAGGGAAGAGGGCAGGGCCTATATTCAGAGGGTCTCTAGGAACTGCCCACTGAGGCAAAGGGACATTTTCCGTCCCCAGTCCTCTCTGAGCCAGGTGGCTTGAGGTGGTAGCAAAACTCGTGGGACCTGTCTCTGAAGACCAGCCACATTTCCCCAGAGGCACAGAGGGGCCAGGAGGGTCTATTTCCCACGCTCCTGGCTGACAGAAACACTACCTGTCTCCCTGTGATGCTCGTCAGTCAAGATAACTCTCGGTGCTCAGAAGGACACACCCTGAAGTGGCTTTTACTCACCTTCTCTCCACGGCTCCCTTTTTCTCCCTACGAATCAAACAGGAAAGGAAGGGATGAGTTATTGTTGTACGGGGCAGTTTGTATCTTGCTACCAAGCCCTGACCCATTCCACCCAAGAGAGCCTACTGGGCATTAGGGACACATACCTTCATACCCTGGTACCCGACTGGTCCAAGATCCCCAGGTCGCCCCTGGAACATAGCAAGAGATAGTCAAACATCCCTGGGTAGCGTGGGAAGGTCCTGCTCTGCTCGCCTCACCCCTCACTGCAGCTAGAGAGACACACATAGAATTTTCGAGTGACCTGCTGTAAGGACCCCTGACAGCATCTCATGACAAACTCCAGGAGGGAACCCAGGATACTCCAGAGGGAGGAGAGGGTATGCCAGAACCCCAGAGGAGGGGTAGAGGAGTCAGGACACCCTGAGAAGGACTAGAAGGAGGTGGGATTGGCCCAAAGCAGAGGCCCTGGGACTTGGTTGACCTGACCCCTGGGGCACTTCTCTGCCAACAAAAGACAGTCTGTGTGATCTCTGAGCTCCAAGCTGTTGTTCTGGAAGTTCCTATAGCTCAGGTCCCCAGCCTCAGGCTTCTCGAAGACAGTAATTGATACTCACAGGGTCTCCAGCTTCTCCTTTCTCTCCGGGAAGACCCGGCTTTCCTCGTTCCCCCTGGAAAGCAAAGGGGACCAGCTCAGAGGAGGCCGGGTTAGGAACCACACCCATCTGTTCTGAAAAGCTGGGCAAGACCCTTTGTGCATGGAAAGGATCTTCAGAGCAGTTCCATTCAGGCTATGGTTTTGGGCCTGCCTGGGTCCTGGAAGTCTTACGCGGGCTCCTCACACTCTGTCTCCCCGGCTGGATTTCGGCCTAGAGCTGTGCAGGTGCTCAAGGCTGAGCTGGTATGCTGCTTCAGGCCCAGAGGAACAGGCAGACACAGCAAGGAAGCTCCCTGGAGGACCATGTGGCAGGAAAACCACCGTAGTCCTGACCTTTAGGAACTGACACTGAGCGAGCATCTTCCATTGTGTTCAGATTTGTCCCACGCAAGTCACGCTGAGGCTTGGGCCCCAAGTTTCATTCCCAACTCCCCCAGCTTGGCATCAAGCAGATGCCAAGCTGACCCTTGAGCCTACAGGCAACCTTCTGGATCATAAGGAGGACGTTCTGCAACCCCAACTCCCCACCCCAAACCTACATTAAACATGTGCTTGGACTTTCTCCCTGGACAAAGGCACCTTCCCAGCCACCATTGAGTGTACAAGGAGCCCAAGGAGGTTGGCCCTGTCCCGATATAAGCAAGGCAATTTCAGCCACTCACCTCATACCCAGGGTCTCCTCGGGGCCCTGGAGGCCCTCTGGCAGCCTGAAAGAAATGAGAGAGATCCAGTTTATCCCCAGACCCTAGACAAGGGTCAAGGGTCCAGCAGGGAGGGTGGGCCACACTTACCTGGCATTCAAAGGTACAACACTGTGGAAGAAAGGGATAGGACAGGAAATCAGCGAGAGTCCAAATGCAAGGGACTGATGTCCCAGCCAGGACAGGGAAGGACCCCGGGACACATACTCCAACAGGGGACACACTGCCAGAGCTAGGACCCGAATGAGACACAGGCTCTAACTCGCATGGCTCGGAGGAGAGCACTTACCACTTGCTCCACATTATTTTTCTGAAACGAAAAAGGAAGAGCAAGTTATTCTTTCCTCTGGGCACAGCCTCCCTTCCCTGCCCCCCCCCCCCGAAGATGCCGGTGCTCACAATCATGTCCACAATGGTGTCGATGGTCTGGCTGATGGTCTCCTCTGCATCTCGGCTATGCCCCCAGTCTGCTGCTGTGAAGTTGCGCCGGTAGGTGTGGTCCGTGGCAATGATGCTTAGACGAGGCTCCTGGGCACGGGGAGGGTTGGAGAATGAACCGCCTTCTCAAGGCCGTGCACCACTGTGAACTGGCTGGTGGTTGTGGAGCCTGCACAGGGTTACCTAAGCTCCTTGGTGGGGTGGAGTTGGCCCTTTGAAGAGCTAGGATCGTCTACTGGGATGTCTCCACGCCCAAGGGTCACATCAGGGACCCAGCAGGTGGGAGACCTTGAAACAGACTGTGTGTACCCAAACAATAGCAGAAGAGCAGACAGCAGTGGCTATAGGATCCAGACAGCAGGAGGCCCTCTATCTGGTGTGTCCAGGGTATAAAAGGAGGTGGGAGTCTTACTAGGTGGTCCGGAGTGATGGCCACAGAGAAGACTTTGATGCCCAGGTGTTTGGCCTCATTCACTGCATCTTCCAGGCCCCCGCATGGTTCCTTGTAGCCCTCCAAAGGATGCCCATCGGTCACCACAATCAGGTATTTGTTCTCCTTCAGGTGGGAGCCCCTGGAGAGGTTGGGAGCATAAGGCCCCTCTCTAGGGCCCAGAGTCTGGGAACCAGAGCTGAGACCCTCAGAGCTGATGGCCAGAGGCCCAGGAGAAGGACCTAAGGCAGCTCTGGAATGCTCTTCCCTGTCACCCAGGGACCAGGATTCACCACATCATAAAGTAGCAAGTCTTGTGGAATGACACATCTACCAAAATATCACTTTGATATGCGTGCTTTTCAGGCAAGGTGCCAGGCCTCAGCTTGCACCCTCAATGGGCATCATTTCAAGGGCCAGGGGTGACCTTGGGCTACTGGAGTGGTCCTGTGAAAGGCAATAGGTGTCAGAGGAAGGGGGACCCACAGACAGCCTTTGGTTGTTTCACCCTAAAAAGTGCAACAGGCCTCCCTGAGGAAGACGAGGTCAGGGTGGGACAGCACAGACATCAGGGCTTTCCCACATACTGGAGCCACACGACATGGATCCTAGAACGCCTGCCTTCAAGTTTATTCTGCAGGTTACACATGGCGTCCATGCTGTCTATTACTAGGTCATGCCCCTGATCCAGCCAGCCACTAACCATCTCACCTCAAGCAGTTACAGATGGGAGACAGGGCCTGGCTCATCCTATGCAACCTTACCACACATCAGCATTCGTGAGTACCTGGGCTGCACGGGCCTTAGAACGGGGCTTAGCCCTGCAGACTCACAATGCTGGAGTGTCTCAATGAAACCCCGTAAGGGAGGAATAGTGAGGGGTCAGGTATCTCTCCCCTGTGCTGGCTGCACTGGGCAGCTTGTTGCCATGGGAGGCTGGGTAGCTGTGCAGCTTGTGCCTACCTTACTGGCCATTGGGCACCCTGTGAGAGAGTATCATCATGGCCAGCCCTCACCCATCAGCTCAACCATGTGGGCCATGGGAAGGCACCTAGCCATATGAGGAAAGGTCCTCATACCTACACAGGATAGGAAGTGAAATGGAAGCCATCCTCCCCGCTGCTGAAGGACTTCAGCTGCGTAGTTCTGGGGCCGGGTTGTCATAGCTATGCTGCAGTAACTGGCTTCTCTCTCCATAGTTCTCTTGGTCTCTGTCTGCTTCTCTAGCTCTGCTGCCTCTTTCTCTGGGTGATGACTAGGTCCATTTAGTTCACCAGTTGAGGAGACAGTGGACAGACACAGATATAGGTGGGGGTTGGGGTGTGGCCCTGTGGTCCCTAGCAAGGTGAAGAGGTTTGTGGCTTCAGGCACTTCGTTCCCCATGTGGTAGAGTCTTTAGACCACAGCCCAGTGCATAACAGGTAATGGGCAGCCTGGCGAAGTTTACCTGGCCATGAAAACGGGTCAAGGAGGCCTTGTAGCACGCAGGTTGAAAAGGCCTGTGGGTAGAGCAGCCTTGAGACTGTCCTGAATGTTAGGGTTGATCACAATGGGCCCAGATTTGGACATTGTGAATGGCCCTGCACCACTCACCCTATGAGCAGCTCCTCAAGACCCTTCTTAATGGCGCAGTCGGTGTAGGTGCCTTTGCCGAAGTATTTGACTGCGTCCACACTAGCCTTGAGCGCATCGCGGCCACTGGGCATGCGCGTGAGCCCTTGGATAATCTCCACTTCGTCACTGTAGTGTAGGGCACCCGCATTCCAAACCAGGTTGCGGTCACACCGATAGTACCTGTGAGTCACAGGTGGGATGAGGTGAGGCGAGCCCAGAGACCCCAAGGATGATGCTAACCCTGGCCTACATGAAGGGGCTTGCTGTCAAGCATGCTGCTATTCCCTAGACAGGCAGGTGGCCCAGAGCCCAGTGACAGAAAGGCCGGTCTCTGCTCCCGGACGACACAATGGGTGTGGCCGGACAAACCAACTAGAGTCTCCACGTCGGGGTCACGTGAAGACAGAGGTAGACACAGGCCAGTTCTAAATGGGACACGGGGATTCCGGAAGTGGGTCCAAGTTGTCTCCACCCTGCCCTGTAGCATTTGGCTACAGAGTGATCAAGCCCCCTGCAGTGAAGCTAACAGAAGTGTAATTCAACCCCATTTCATAGGTGGGATCCCGAGACACTGAGACACCGGAAGCTGAGTGAAGAGACTGAGGGCACCCGCTGCCTTCTGCATTTGGATCTCCCCTTTCCCTTCCTACAGCCCTGGTCATTTTCACTAAGTTCGGGTTGCTGATCTTCAAAGTCCCTGAGTGAGGTAGACAGCCCCGGGGGTAGTTGGTTCACACCAGCCTGCTGGAGGCTACTGTCTCCATGGGCAGGACCCTGGGGGCTGGATGAATGGTTAGCAGGGTTGAGTCCTGTATTGGCTGAGTTCCAGTTGTCACACTGACAGGACTGCTCTGCGGGGACCCCACTAGGGGAGAAGGCTCATTATCTACACCCTTCCTCCGGACCTGCCCCCAGCCACGCCCTCTGCTCTCAGTGTCCGCTGAGAAGGGAATGAGAAAAGGCGTGAAGGAAGCATGCTCTGAGCCCCCACTCCCAGCCCCTATGTTGAGAACACTGGGGGTGTTTGGCCTAGGGCTTAGGGCAGATGCCCGTGTGGACCGGTGGGGTCCACCTGGGTACAGAACTCCAGGCACCAGGCATAGCGACATATCTGGCTGACACCCCCCCCAAACTCCTGTCCCTGTTTGGAGACCCCAGTCTCTATACTCAGTGTTGTCGCCTCCCACTGTTTCCTCTCACACTCACTCGGCCTCCCTCCTGCCCCTCTAAGCTGCATAGACTTAGGGTGAAACTCTGGGAAGCTTCTGAAACCAGCTCTCCATGCAGGTCCAGTCCCCGTCCCCGTTCCCAACCCAGGCCCACAGAGATACGGGACACGCCAAGGCAAGCTCACTCTACCTGTCTCTCAGGTTATCGATGAAGCGCTTGGTAAAGGACTTCACTTTGTCCACCAGGGCCCCATAGGGTATCAGCCTCAAGGCCACACTTTCCGAGGTGTCCAGCACGAAGAATAGATCCACAGGGCAGTCTGAGGCAGGGAAGGGCCCTTATATAAGCTATATATGCCCTGAGCCCCTCTGGGAGCACCAGGCCCCGCCACACAACCCTAATTCAGGCCAGGAGCTCCCTGAAGCACCATCCATTCTCACCAGCAGAGCTCTGGGCAGATGATCCACGCAGCCCAGCCCCTCACCTGCCTGGTAGGCAGCACCCAGCAAGGTCTGAGTGAAAACCAAGTGCTAGGGTATCCTGTCCCTTGAATAGAGCCTTGCTCAGTTACAGTGGCCTTAGACAGTTATAGAGGGTAGAGGCTGCCTGGGAGAGTTGGACAGTTTCTTGGCACGGTCTCAGGTTCAATGCAAAGCCACCAGAGCCGTGACCTCATGCTGAGGTGTGAAGGCAAGCCACCCATCCTAGCCGCTAGGCAATGAGAGAATATCAGTTCTGGGGCCACGGCAGTCAGTCCTTCACCCAGGAGGGAAAACGGACCCAGGGTGGTGGCCATGAGCTCTCCTCACTGGTAGATCCCTCTGAAGTTTCCCACCCTGTCATCTCTCTAGCATGGTGAGACTTGAAGTAACAGGACCCCGGGAGGGTGGGGGGCTTGTGGCTGGGAGCCGAGTGTTCCAGCTGCTTCCAGATGGGAAGTGAAGCGAATGCAGGCTTGGACTAGAAATAAGCCCTCTTCTTGATGGCTCTCCACAAGATTAAGACAAAAGAAGGGACAAGGGACTCAGGGACAGTGCCCTGGGGGACACTGGGCCCATCTACTTCCAGGCCTCCAGACAGCTAAATACTGCCCTCGGGGACCACAGCTGGTTCACTCACCTTGGTAGGCGATCACTTTGGGGCCCTGGATGTCCTGAGCAGCCACCCAGCAGGCCTGCAGCAGCAGG
>CM053756.1:49650270-49735550 GCA_028658305.1 Pachyuromys duprasi
GGGGACGAGCCACCACAGTGGACACTAATCTCGTGGCCCCTCACCCCTAACTTCAGGCTGCGGCTTCATGCTGCACCTACGGCCTTCTTGCTTGGCCTTTGGAACCTCCACCAAGCTGTTTCCTTTACAGAGAGGTGACTCTCGTGTGCTGAAGTTTGGGGAAAGAAACAAGGGCACAGAGCAATAAAGACAGCTCATGCTTTTATACAATAAATAGCTTTTCTATTAGTGCTTTTATAGAATAAATATTAATAAAGAGACCACATCCTGGGCTCTCAAGGATGTGTTCTTCTGAGCCAGACAGAGCAGGGGCCTGCTGTGCATCGATGTATAGCTGAGGCATGGCATCTCCTGGGGTCGGTCATAGAGGTCTCCAGGTTGGGTTCAAAGCCACGCAGCTGGCCTGATGAGTCTTGGGGCAGTGAATCAAAGGAGTCCAGGCGAGCAGGAAAACACACGGCGACACGGCTTCAGTCTGCTGAGCCTTCAGCGGGCTGAATGCCAGCAGCTGGTACTGGACCGCCAGCCTGGCTTCGCTTAGTCCGCTTAGGCAGACGACACTGTAGAAGCAGCCTCACGATGGGCGGTGCAGCCCAGTGGTGCAGCCAGCTGTGGCTTGGGGGCGTGCTACCCAAGGAACTCGGAGCAGACCCTTCACGCGGGTTTATTTTCCTTTTATAGCTGGTCTGGTGCTAGCTCAGAGCTTTAAACGAGGCAGCGGCGCTCATGCTCTGTGGCACTCAGCCTAGCATGCCCCCCTCGCCAGCAGTCCTACACCACCTGCCTTCCCCACCCGCCTCCAATTGTCTCCGTGGACAGACAGGAGAGCCCTGACGAACAGAACACACAGCGAGTACCTGAGACTCCCTGATGCTACTGCTGCAGCCCCGCCTCTCGCCCTCCCCTCCCCCACAGCCCCACTGTTCCGTCAGTCTCTCCCCCAGTCCTCTCTCCGCCTCTTTGTCTCTGTGCTTCTCTGTCTCTCCCCCTTCCTCCCCACAATCCCTTCAGGGGCCTGTTGGAGCTACTCAGCTTATCTCTGGCGGTTCGCTCCTGACTCCGATCTTAGCCAAGCTGCAGGTCACTTTTGTGCATATCCTGGGCGTGCTCCTGAGCCAGCCTGGGCTTTAGTGCTGGGAGAAAGCTGTCCCAAGGAGGAGTCATGGGGAGATTAGGACTGGGAAAGTGCGGACTACGTTGGGCCCTGAGAATCTACCCTAAGAGAAGATGGCTCGATTCACCTGCGTGTGTGCCCGAAGTGGGCAGAGCGGCAGCAAGCCCATGGCCCACTCCCCATGACCCGAGGTCCTCTCTTCCCTTGCAGACTGGGGGACTCAGGGCGAGGTGACCCGTGGACCTGAAGTTCCAAGCCAAGCTCCAGAGGCTTTGCCAGATCTCAAGCCCCCAGGCAGCATGGCTGGGGCGGAGGGGGTGTGTGTGTTCAGGGAGTCACGTGGGTAGCCTGGAGACCCGCAGGCACGTGGCTGCTAAGCAGGAAGGTCAAGCCTGAAGGTGGAGAGAGGGACACAGGTTGGACGCATGAGGGGTTCTTTTCTACTTTTTAGCTCCCGAGTAACGGGGCTGGGGGCGGGGAGCAGGTCAGGATTATTACACGTCTGAAAAAGTGAGTAGAAACTGGAAAGAATGAAAGCTCACTGAAACTGTCGTGGTCAGCCCTTAGGTGGCTCTGGAGAGAGGCTCTGGAGTCTTGGGCGTGGTCAAGGAAGGAGGAACGGGCCCCCATTCTCCATAGAGCAACAGCGCCCCCTCTGCCTGCAGCCGACCGGCCCCTGCAGCTCACGGCCTCTTTTAAAAGAATCTGTTCTTCCAGCCCTTTGAGGAAGAAAAATAGATACATTTAAAGCCTGCTTTGGGAAGGTAGGAGTGTTTAGCCTCAACTCAAATGTTGCTCGGTGTATGCACCCCCAAATGTCACACGGCACCATTATGGGAATGCTTTTTGTGTCTTCTTAGAAATATTTTAGAAAACTAAAAGACAAAAAAACAAAAACAAACAAAAAAACACAGCAGCAACAACAACAACAAAAAAACAACCCACTTTTTGCAAAAATAAATTCTGCTTTTTGTGCTACAAACTGCAGGTCCCTACTTCTGTGGTGCCTTCCTGCCCAGGCATACATACAGACACACACACACACACACACACACACACACACACACAGTATCTTGCCAGGAGAGGACAGGCTGTGACCCAAGGGCTTTATAAAGCCCCTGAGCCCTGGTGGTGACCCATTGGCCTGGCCCCATGCCCTGACCCCCACAGGCCTCAGAGAAATTGTACTTATGGAGGATAGCCCCTATAATCTGTGGTCCCAGTTGGTGACCGCTGTGCCAGTCTGGGTTTTCTGTGTGTGCTGCTGTCTCTCAGTGCCTGTCCACACTTGTGGACAGCAAGGACCCCCACAATATACCCTGTTGTGCCGATAGCTCACAGATTGGCCTGTCACCCATATCACCCAGCAGCCAGAAGTACTGGGCTATGTTAGTTCAGAGTCCAGAACATGTGGCCCACTGACCAGGGCCTTCTGGAACTCTGGTGGCCCGGGGACCTCTCAGACATAGTCTCCGTAGTCGGGCGACCCATTTGCCCAGCTGTAGAGGACCAAGGATGAGGGCTTTTGCTGTGAGATTCGAAGGCCCAGTGCCCCGTGGTTGGGTGGGCATGGTAGCCTGGGAGCAGAGTTCTCTTAACTGGAGGGCTGGGCTGTGGTCCCACACTGAGTCTCTGGTTGTAGTGGCATGTTCAAACACTGTTGCCAAGGTTTTGGCTCATGTCTTGTGGTTACCCATTCTGATGGCACTGAGAAGGGATCATTCCATTTGTCTAGATGAGGCCCAAGAGATAGATCTAGGGACCCTGCTGACCCTTGGTCACGTGGGCAGCATCTTGGTCATCTCCCTGCAGTTCAGACATGGACTAATGTCCTCTATGGGCTTCACCTGACACAACTGGTTAGAAAAAGGGCATAGCTGTGAGGCAGAGGAAAACATGTAAAACACTGTTCCCTGGCCTGAGGGCTTATGTCACAGTCAAGAGGTACTGGCTGCCTGCTACACACAGACTCCAAGGTCTGTCTATTCAGAACTTGCACAAGAGACAAGTCACACGCTCTGCAAACTGCTTGACCCCGTTCGCTATGCCTCTTGACACAAAAAAAAGATGCTAATGCCCAATGTTATTACCTGGCTGGGGTAGTTCCTGGTGCCTCTTTAATTGGACAAGGAGTCTCTCCATCCTGCACAAACAGGGAAGGGTTAAAGAAGAGAGATCTGTGATTTTTCCAGACACACCAAAAGGCCACATTCCTTCAATGAGTGCAGTAACAGTGAGCCCAAGGGGACACTGTTTTCTAAGGATGGGGTGACCCAGTGCTCTAAGAGCCCGCTTTGGGGGTTTGGGGTTTCTGGAACGTCTCTAGCCTTTCCCAGGGTGTGGGCTCCGGAGAGCAGCCTTTACTGCCGACACCAAAGCCCCAAACCCTCTTCACATCTTTGCACATCTGCCGAACAAAGACGGCGTTGTTCCCTTTACTGCCTCAACTGTCTAGCGAACTTTCCTCCCAACTTAGAACATGATTCATCAAAGAAAATAATGTTTTCCATGAGCTACTCTCTGTTTCCATGGCGCCTCGCTGTGGATGTTGGAACTAGCAGGAACGCCAGGCAGGCAGGCAGTCACACCCACAGGTCTCACACAGGGGACTCCCCTGTTCCCCTGTTCGGCACCCCAGCACGGACAGCAATTCTCCTCCATTCTGGGGGAGCCCACAACGCCGCAGCACTGACACACAGGTCACCATGCTCTAGCTGGGGCCAGGCTGGGTGACATGCCTGAGGCACACCATGGACAGAGTGGCTCCTGTCTCTTAGCCTCAGTTTACCAAGTGCCAAGTGAGTCACCTTGGGCAGGGAGCACCCGTGGTGAAGCTTACTCCTGGGGCAGGGAAATGCTAGCTGTCTGGGTTTCGGGAGTCATCACTCTGAGAGATGTAATCCTTCTCAGAGCCACCCACCAGGAATGACCGTCACTTGAGCCCTTAGCAGCCGCTTGGTACTAGGTGACAAAGAACCTCTCACTCATGACCAGGAAGGGCCGTGCTCTTTGGGAGGAGCTTCGAAAGAGTATTCTGGGGAGACACTCATCTGCTCATGATGAGGGAATAGAGCCCGGCATGCCACACGTCAGGCTGGAGACACTGAACAAAGCTGTTAGCCCCATCGCTGTCTCCAATGTGGAAACCATATTGCCCCTCTAGCGCTATGCTAAGTGGGCAGGGTAACTTGGTAGCATCTGCCCAAGTGATGTGAACGTTCACAGCCAGGAATGCCCCCTAGAAACGGAGCGTAAAATTCTATCAGCACGTGAGTCTGAGTAGGTTTCACAGTATCATAACAGCGGCGACAGCAACGTCAGGAACACTTGAAGGCGCAGCACCGGAGGCTGTTGGAGAAGCCACAAGCTGTACAATAGTCCTAAGGCCATGGGACTGAGTTGGGTGTGCACTGGAGTGCAGAGTGACGCCTGGCTCCTACAGGGGGCATGGAATGAAAAGGTCTGAGGTCCCCCTACAGAGAAAGTGAGTTGGGGGCCTGGTTTGCACAGGGGTGGCCTCTCGTTGTGGAACGGATAGGCAGCTCACTGTTAGAAGTTGTGCCCGCAGCCCCCAACGAACTGCAGATCCCTCCACTGTGCCCCTCCCCCACTGTGCTCAGTGACTCCAGCTGATTTGGCTCCCAGGCTGTGCATTGACCTAACTTATTTTTTTGTCTGAAAAGCCGAGACTTATTTTTTTTGGAAAGAAGCAGACACAGGAGTTCCGGGTGCGTGTGGTCATTTGAAAGAGACACTTCAGAGCTAAATGAGTTGTGTGTTTGATGCCCAAGGAGGCTAGCAAGGCAGAGCCAAGCAGCTAAGGGTAAGAGGGAAACCCCAGGCCTCCCTGCCCTGCAAGGCTTGGCTAGGAACTCAAGGATAGTGACAATGACTCTGGCAACTTGGCCTCAGGGGGTTCCGACGCAGTTTGGGGCTGGTCCAACATCCTCGGATCTGAGACGGGATATTCTGGGAGCCCTGGCTGGCAATGAAGCCAGAAAATTCATGTAGTGCTAACTCTTTCCTCTTCTCCTGAGGAAGAAGAGATTACCCCCCAAGCCCCAGAAAAAAGCAGCTGACCCCTGCCTCAGGAGAGAGCATGGATGTCCCCATGGATCCCTGTGGAAGTCTTGTCTCTAGACTTGGAGTCCCACTGCCAAGGAGGCCTCGTTCTGGGAGCCTGACCCTGACTCCTGAGGAGATGCAGAAGCTTTCCCCCGGGGCAGAAGCAGGAAGCAGACACTTTGCTAGGACATACCACACCAGCTGGAGCCAGCTGAAAAGCATTCAGGGGCTGGCATCTTGGGAGCTGCAGGCAGAGGGTTCTGCTCTAATCTGGTCCACACACACACACACACACACACACACACACACACACACACACACCACAGCCTCATCACCCAATCCATGTAGAGCCCCTGCTCCCTGGTCCTCTCTTTGGAGGTAGAGTGGCCCAGGGGATAGAGATAGCCAGGGCAGATGCACAGGCCACAGAAGAGTGCTTGCTGACGGTGGGCATCTAGACCAGAAGCCAGTCAGTAGAACGGGCTGCATCTCGTTTTGCCTCCCGAGGTCTCTTGCAACCCCTTAGTTTCATTAAAGTTTCCAAAGTCCCCTGCCCCCCCAGAGGACAATGATTCCCTCCTTTCAGGGAGCAATTGGCCTAACCTTGGGAGGGCAAGGGCTCTGAAAAGTGGACACCCTTGACCCAGGAATGTTCCAGAAATACCCACATGCAAGGCCGGGGGTGGTGCCATGAGCAGCAGATTAGAATTATCTGCTGAGGCTGCTGTGGGCTGCAGTGCCCCCGGAACACAGGGAAACACCCTTGCACAGAGGAGCAGTCGACCCTTATCCCTTCTCAGGCGTCCCTCTCCAGCCACTCGCCAGCAAGCATGGCTGGCTATGAACATGGCGGCTGGGGGCTATGGTTCTGGAGGGGTTAACCTTTCCCATTACCTCATACTGGCCTCCTGCCTGCAGAGAGAACAACATCTGGCAGAGGTATTTCTCCAGCAGAGCCTGGGCCTCTGGAGAGGCAGCCTGGCTCCCTACCAAAAGCCAGCTGCAGGCTTCGGTGTTACTCTAGGGAGGGGGCTTCCCGGGAAATGATAGCCACCGCGGTGCCTCACCACCTGGGTCCCCAAAGCCCACCCTCAAGGGTCTGGAGATGACAGCCAAGCATTCCTGCGAACAAGAATCACTTCCTGTCTTGCAAACCCTGGGAAGCTGCTGGAGCTGCGGCGTGAGGGCTGAGCTAAGCAGTACCCCAGAAGTTCAAACTGAGATCTATTGAGAGCTCGGCACTATGTTTGAGACCCCCAGGTCTGGGGTCTGCCCTCCTGGCTTCTGCTCTCCTGGCTTCTATCACCCAGAGGCTACAAAAGCAGGGCCCCCATCCGGAGTCTGTGAGTGATGCCCTGGGGACTGGAGGCCTAACCACCGCTCTTCCATGTATCCAGGCTGCTGACCCACGTTGAAGATGGCTGCCTTCCTCAGTCGGGGGGATGGGCTGTGGAGCAACACCAAGCATGGGCTCCATATCTCCACAGAGACCCTGGCACTTGGACTGTGGGTTTCGCTGTGTAAGCCTCATGCCATCTTCGCTGTGATAAACATCCTCTTAACTGCTGCTTAGACTCTTGCCTGGAAGGCTGCTACAGCCGGGTCACCTGAGTTTCTACTGAGGACAAGCCCATTCAGAGGAGAAACCTCCCTCATCCCACTCTGCGGCTTGCAGGAGAGAACAGGACACACCCTCCCCTCGGCAGGGAACCAAGCTTGGGCTACTTCAGGCCCAGGTCCCCAATCCGCCTCAGGCAGCTCTAAGATTTTCACAGAGGACAGCAACAGATGCAAGGGGCTGCTGAGACCCATAGGTCTCTTCTCAGCCACACTGAGGGCTTGGAGAATCTTCAGCCTGGTGCTGCAAGGTGGTGTGGCTGGCAACCTCATCCTCATTCTCCTGGCCTTACCACCGGACAGTGGAAGCCCCTGTTCCTTGGTCCTCTCTAAAGATGTAGAGAGAGAGCCAAGGGACCCAGGGTTGGCCAGGACAGCAGGACAGGCTGCAAGCAGGAGGTGGTCAGGGTCTCTACCCTCTGTGCTCCAGGCAGGGGACATAAGGAACCAGGGACACTCAGATCTGGGTTGGTTCCAGTTCTGCTGTCTACTAGTCCTGTGACCTAAGGCCAGGGAAGTAAGCAACTATTTTGCTAAAATGGCTAGAAGATACCCCCTCTTGGTTAGCGGGAGTTTATGCTGGGGTCAGAATGGCAGCATCAAGGCAGGACAATCTCAGCTCCTTACCAGGAGGCCACAATGAACAGGTCCCTGTGCTAAGTCTGTCCAGATCAACACTGGGCAGATGTGCTAGGGCAGCGGTAATCAACCTTCCTAACGCTGCAGCCCTTTAATACAGCTCCTCATGTTGTGGTGACCCCCAGCCATAAAATTATTTGATTGCTACTTCATAACTGTAATTTTGCTATCATTATGAACCATAATGTAAACAGCTGATGTGGAGGATATCTGATACGCAACTCCTGTGAAAAGATTGTCCAACCCCACCCCCACCCCTAAGGAATCACGACCCACAGGTTGAGAATCACTGCGCCAGGAGGTACCCTAGGACCTTCTACCTGGCATCTGACTTCCACTGCCGCAGCTTCCCTGAGGAGGCCTCTTGGCAGAGGTGCAGCCTGGGTCACATCTGGGGTTCCTAGGAACATCTCTGAGCCTGCATGATTTCTCTGAGCTACCAAACCCTGGGCCAAGTGATACAATTTGCTATTCTGTGGAAAAAGGATCTTGTTCTTGCTCTATGATCTCCAGGGTCATTCAAGCACTTCCAAGTGGGGGTTATCTTTAAAAAGAAAAATATTGTTGACATTCGTGTGTCAACAGGGGGATGCAATCATTCCTGTTCGGGGTCTGTCCAGGGTCCCTGGGGTGCTGGATTCAGGTTGCCTGGCTCAGATATCTTCTGTCCGGGGAGGCAGAGGTCCCCCAAATTCAGCTCAAGGACTTGGGGTGTTTATAGGTCCTGGGTTGTTTATGACAGCTTCCTCCCAAGCACAGACGGCAATCTCATGTTCTGGTGGTCAGTGTCAGGAGGGGAGCAAGATGGAAATGCAAGGGGCAGAGCAGGATGACAACTGTGCTTGAGCCTCTAAGGTGGCCGGGATCTGAGGCTGGAACCTCTCCGAGAAGGGCTCTGGGTCACCGCCAGGGCCAGCAGCCTCGGTGTCTCAGCCTGCAGTTTGAGGGCCCAGAACGAGAGCGCTGCCAGGCTTTGGGTCTCCAGTAGCTCTCGATAAAGCCAGCAGCAGTGTGGAGAGCAGCCTGGGGGCCCAGGCCAGCAAAACAGCACCACAGCCTAGCACGGACAACGCATGAGGAACAATGGGGACTGTTTCTACATCTGCCTTAAAGTCTGGGACCCAGCCTTCTTGCTACAGGGATAAGCGGGAGGTACAAAGGAACGAGGCCCAGATGGGCGCTCAGGGGCCAATATCCTGGGCTTGGGTGCCCTCTGCTGTCCACTGGGCGCTTTTGCTGGATGGCCAGAGTGGATAGAGGCCAAGCAGCCAGCCCCAGAATGGTAGTCACTGTTGCCTTCCTCAGGCCTCTCTGGTTTGCCCTCCCCCTCAGCTCCTCCTCCCAAACTCTACCTGGAACTATTAAGTCTAGGAAACATGGAGGCTGATGAGGCCTCCGGGGAGATTCCTGGCATTCTCCATTCTTCAGCCCCGCTGAGGCACAGCATGCCTGCCCTCGGCTGTCCTGTCGTGGCATGGGCGGAGGGAACTTTCCTACCAGAGGTTGGCTCCTGTCACCCACCAGGCCCAGACCCACATGCAGAACAAGTGGGCAGCCTCAGCTCTGTGGTTAGCCCAGCTGCTCCCAGCTTCAGCTTCCCTTTCCAGAAGTTTCTAATCTTCTTGAAGCTAAGAGTTCTGTGTAAGGGGGAAAAGGCCAATCTTCATGCCTTACCCAAGCCAGAGGTATCCCAGAGCTTGGCCCCATAGCTCTGTGCCAGGAGAGTGTTTTCTAAGAGCTTCCTGTATATCCAGACATTAGTAGGACTCCCATGGGAAGTCCTAGGCCCAGAACTAGGGTCAAACCAAGTGGAGGGAGTCAGAGTTAAGGTTGAGATTTGGTTCAGGTCAGCTTCAATGAGCACCTTGTTCCTATCAGAGACCTCCACATGACATAAACCACCAGCAAGCCTACTCCCAGGATCAGGCCCAGTGGTCAAGTCAGTGAGAAGGCACCCCTCTTTCTTAGAGCAGTCCCTCACGAGGTGAGGGCAACTCATTCAACCTTCCTCCTTGAAGGCAAAGGCCTAGGGTCTCATGAAGGCTACCAATGCCTCAGGGCCACAGGTTAAGATCCGTCCTGACCTCTCTTCTGCCCATCTGCTTCTGAGATTCTTTAGAGTCTAGGCCAGCAGGTGGAGACTTATGGAGGTCAGTTCCTGGGCAGCAATGGCCATGGAGTCCCCGAGCGGTGGCTGTGAAGACTGAACCTTGAGAAGACTCAGTGTGCATGCCAGGCATGGCAAGGCGTGGCTTCCGGTTGTACACTTGTTCCTGGAGGTCGGAGGTGAGCAGGGCCTGGATGCCCACCGCCATTCTTGCCAATTAGACAGACAAATATCACTTGTCCTCATGGCAGGCCTAGACTTGATGTCATCATTGCTACTGCCATTAAAACGTGAAAGCTAAGCAGCCAGAGGTAGAGAGAGATGTCCTGGTGCTCACACCCAGGACTGGGGTGATGAGGAAGAGAGCTAGAAGCTGCAGGCGGCCTTGGGTTTCTTTCCATAGACATCACTCTCTTCCTAAAATTTACTATATTTTACATGACTTTACAACCTCAACAGGATTACATCCTCCATTATTCCCTCTGAATCTTGCTAATTCCCAAATGCTGATTCTGTAACCTATAGCAATCACTGAAATTGTCTGAATTTCTGAAACTTTTTTATTGATTCGGGTTTGCAGCATTATAATTGAGTTGTGTTGTATATTTCTTTTACAGTTTCTCTAATTCCATTTTCCTGTCTAATTTCATTGGCTAGAATCTCTAGCCATGCTAGGAGATGTTAGGAGTCCACAATGCTAGGAAAAAGCCAAAGGGAGCTGTGCCCTGCCCTTGGAAGCTTGCACTTGCACTCTGGAGAGACTGACCTTCCCATGGGATGCCCAGGAAGTGACGCCATCTCAGGGCAGCCAAAGCTGTGGCCAATGGGAGCAGGATTGTGGCAACAAATCCCCTCGACTCATGAACTTGGATGCTCCAGAGCTCTCTAACGTCAAACTGAGAAACCTTTGTGTTCTTCTAAGAGCCATGGCACGCTCCTACTCATCTACACTGCAATGATTAGAACGGGAAAGTCAACAGATTCAACCTATTACCCAATCTACAAAATATAACCATGGGCTGTCAGCTGTCCCACCAATGTTCTTTATATTAAAATAAAAAATACATAATGTCTACACCCATCTCCTCAATCTCCTTCCCTTCCTAAACTTTTCCACCCACAGTTCCCCCACTTCTCACTTTCTTTTTACCTGTATTCTACTACCTACCCCCCCCAAAGTCTTCTCCCATTCCATTTCTTGTTTCTGATTTCCACAAAAGACTCTACAGTTCAGTTAGACAAACTGAACTAAAGAATCAAAGCTAGACTACTCATACAAGACAGAGCATGTGGCATTCATCCTTTAGGGCTTGGGTTACCTCATTCATGTATTTTTTCCTGATTCCAACAGTTTCCCTGCAGATTTCAGGATTTAGTTTTTCTTTAAAGCTGGGTGATATCCCATTGTGGATATTTGCCACATCTTTATCATTCAATCAGTCGATGGGCACCAGGTTTCTTCCATTTTCCTACCTGCCGTGAATAGGGCAGCAATAAACACAGATGTGCAAGTGTCCTTGTCACAGGGTACAGAGTCCCATGACTGGGTGTCCGGGAGTGGTGTGGTTAGGTCATATAGCAGTTTTGTTTCTAGTTCTTAAAGAAACCTCCAGACTGATTTCTGAAGTGGGTACACTGGTTTACAGCCTCACCAGTGTTGTATAAAAATTCCTCTTTCCCCCACATCTGCACCGATATTTGTTGTTATCATTGTGCTTAGACTGAGGTGAGCAGGTTTTTACAAGATTTAATTATTATTTGTACAATATTTTGCCCGCATGTATGTCTACATGTCAGAAGAGGGCACCAAATCTCATTACATTATAGATGGTTATGAGCCATCATGTGGTTGCTGGGAATAGAACTTAGGACCTTTGCTCTTAACCTCTGAGCCATCTCTCCAGCTCAACAGGGGCTCTTAAAGTGTCTTCATTCTGTATCTCTCTGCTGGCTAAAAAATAGTGAACACTTTTTAAAGTATTTTCTAGACATTTGTATTTCTTTTAAAAAGAACTTTCTGCTTTGCTCTGTAGCCCGTTTTAAAAGCTGGATTGTTTTCTCCGCGTTTAGATGTTTAGAGTTCTTTGTGTATTTTTCTCACCGGCACCAATGCCGGATGTACAGTGGCGCATACCTTGCTCCTTCTCTTGGCTCCATCTTCCCTCAATGGCACTTTTCTTTGTTGTATAGAAGCCTTTTCATTTCATGAGCTCCCATTTGTTGGTTGTTTTCTTATTTCCTGAGCTACTGAAGTCCTATTAAAAAAAAAAAAGTGTCACCTAGCCTTATGTTGAAGTGTGACACCCCCCCCCACACACACACACACATACACTTTTCCCTCCAGCAGCTTCAGAGTACTAGATCTTATGTTGAGGTCTTTGATCCACTTACAGTTGAGTTTTGGTTCAAGATGAGAGATAGGGGACTGAGTTTCAATCTTCTGTTCAGATTTTCCAGCTTTTAGTGAATTCATTGTTGGTATAGAACAGCTACTGACTTATATGTTGTATTCTGCTGCTTCTTTGAAAGTGTGTTCAGGTCTAAGAATTTTTTTGGAGGAGACTTTACGGTCTTTTAAGTATTGGTTCATCTATTTGCAAGTAGGGATTTTTTTCTTATTATATTATTTCCTTTATTTTTCTTGTCTATTGCTCTAGCTGAGACTTCACTCTATTGAATTAGAGTAGAGAATGGACACCCTTGCCTTGTTTTAGATTTTAAAGGAAATATGTTAACTTTCCCCCATGTGCTGGCTAATTTTATGCCCACGTGACACAGCCAATTGTATAAGGAACTTTCGCCTATTGCAATTAGTGTCTTGGAGGCTAATTGCCTCTGTCTACTAACCTAGGCCTAGTCCTGGAAGTTTCTGGCCTCCATACAATCTAACCTAGGCCTAGAATGTTTTCAGCCTCTGAGACTTACTTCTTAATAAGCTCACTCTTGTTTCTACTGAGCTCTGGACTGGCTGGTTCAACTCAGCTCTTCTGGCTCAAACTCCTCTCCCAGCTAACTTACTCAAACTGGCTTTTCTCTTGGCCTTTGAGTTGCTCTGTTTGGCCTCAAACTAACTCAAGTGATCTTTTCTAATCTTCTAGATCCTTCTCATTCTCTGGCTCATTCTATCTTCCCCCGTGCTTTCTCTCTGCAACCTGTCTCTTTATTACTGACTCTTTTCTCTCTCATTGCCCCTTAAGTAGCTTCCCTTTATCTCTCCCTTCTTGTGAGAGTTGGACGCATCCTAGTCTCTGATTCATTACTATTTTTTTTTAATTTATTTATTTTTATCTCAATCACAGGTTGGGTACTTTGAATCCCAGGCGTAGCCCCCTCCCCCATGATTCATTACTATTTCTGCCACTCAATTAGACATAGCTTTCAAGCATTGGTGCTTTTTTTTCTACAATCTAACTTTACCTTCATTGTTTAGGATTAAAGGTGTGTACCGCCACACCCGGACCTAAGTTTTTCTTTACATGAAACTTGTGCTATACAAAGCTAGCCTAGAACTCAGAGATCTGCTTTTCCCTGTCTCCTAGATTAAGGACGTGTCTGTATTCCAGCTGGATCACACATACTAGAAGGTCTCTAGACGTGCTCTCTTGCCAGAGCAGCCATGCTCTGAATTAAAATTTCTCTACATCCTAGAGTCATCTGAGAGAACAGGACCCCAAATGAGAAAATGTCTCTGTAAGATCAGACTGTAGGCAAGCCTGTGGAGCACTTTCTTAATTAGTGATTGATGGGGGGAGGGCCAGCCCATTGTGGGTGGGCCATCCCTGAGCTGGCGATTCTGGGTTCTATAAGAAAGCAGGCTGAGCAAGCCATGGGGAGCAAGCCAACAAGCAGCACACCTTTTTGGCCTCTGCATCAGCTCCTGCCTCCAGGTTCCTGCCCTGTTGGAGATCCTGTCTTGGCTTCCTTCGATGATGAACAGTGATGATATGGAATTGTAAGCCAAATAAACCCCATTCCTTCCGGAGGTGCTCTGGTCATGGTGTTTCATCAGAGCAATAGTAACCCCAACTAAAACAAGTTGGTGCCAGAATAGTGGGTTATTGTTCTGACAGACCTGACCATGGTTTGGGCAGGATTGTGGAAGGACTTTGGAACTTTGCGTGTTGAGAGCTCAGTGGGCTGGATATTTGAAGATAAAGAATGTTGAGGGAAGTCTGATGGAGGCCTGGTTTGTGGAGTTTCAGAAGGAAGCAAAGACTCTGCCGGGCCATTTTGTGTCTGCTCAGCTGGAGCCAAAGACTCAGGTGTGATTAACCAGAGCCACTAAAGTAAAACCTTTTTGTGTTACTGGGACAATTGATGCTGGTCAGCTGGGGCTGAGAAATTAGCGGCGATTAAGAAGAGACCAGCAGCACTGAAGTGAAATCCGGGAAATGTTTCCTGAGAAGCAGCAAACAGAAGCTGTGTTTCAGAAGTGGCAAAGGTTGGACCTTCTGTTGGCAGCTGAACCTGGTATTGTACGAGTCACCCAGGTGGGACTGGTTTTGAAGGCATGAGGGGGTCATGGAGAGCAGCTGAGGCTTGGCGCTGTGAGAAGCCAGGAGAGGTTGTTGGTGAAGGTGCAGCCTCAGTTAAAATTCCCGAATTGAAGTGGTCATGGAGGGAAGGTAACGCTTTGGCACCATGAAAAAGAGCCTAGGAGGGGCTATTGTTGAAAGTGCAACCAGCCCCAGCAGGAGACCCCATCATGTTAGAGATGCCAGTATTGTGGGATGACCACCACAGCAGCAGCAGCTGTGGAACGCAGGCTGCCAGAGTCTGCAAGACAAGCTGAGTGTGCTGCAGTGGGTGGCGCCAAAGCAGTGACCCAAGCCGCCTAAAAGATGGAGTCCTAGACACTGGGAACCGAATTGTTTACCGAGTTGGGGGTCTGGTTTTTGCTTTGCTCCATTTGTGGCTGTGCCCTGGTTCTTCCCTCTTGAGATAAGAAAGTATTTAGCTTTTTTTTTTTTAATTTTATTTTATCGGAGTCCACAATTGAGGGACTTTGAATTTTTTTAAGGGAGATTTTGGATTTTAAGAGAGTTTGGAATTTTGCAGAGACAAGCCTTTTTAAAGTGTTTGAATTGGCAGAGACTGTGACAGGTTTATGTTTTATACCTGTGGTGTTTATTAACCTGAGATCTTGGAGAGGAACAACAACAACAAAAAGGTTATGTCTTAAAAAGTATTGTGGGTCAAGTTGACAAGGGGTCAATTGTGCTGGCTCATTTTATGTCAGCTTGACACAGTTTGGAGTCATCTCAGAGAGAGCCCCAACTGAGAAATTGCCTCCGTAATATCAGACTGTAGGCAAACCTGTAGAGCATTTTCTTCCTTAGTGATTGATGGGGGAGGGCCCAGCCCATTGTGGGTGGGGTCTTCCCTGGCCTGCTGGTCCTGGATTCTCTAAGGAAGGAGGCTGAGGAAATCATGAGAAAGCCAGGAAGCAGAACCCCTCCATGGCCTCTGCATCAGCTCCTGTCTCTAGATTTCTTCCCTGGTTGAGTCCCTGCCTTGACTTCCCTCAATGAGGAAAAGTGATATGGAAGTGCAAGCCAAATGAACCATTTTAGTCTCAAGTTGCTTTGGTCATGGTGTTTCATCACCGCGATAGTTGACTCTAATTAAGACACCCCATTTAGTATTTATTGGCCATAGGTTTGTTGTATGTAGTCTTTTATTATGTTGAGGTAGTTTTCATCACTGGTGTTTTCAGAGATTTTTCTCATGAATATTGAATTGTGTTC
The DNA here is from genome assembly GCA_028658305.1 of Pachyuromys duprasi. Taxonomy (NCBI): domain Eukaryota; kingdom Metazoa; phylum Chordata; class Mammalia; order Rodentia; family Muridae; genus Pachyuromys; species Pachyuromys duprasi. The sequence continues at coordinate 49,665,560 of CM053756.1, forward strand.
CAACTTCTGCATCAGCTTAGATGATCTTGTCTCTTTATTTGCCAAATTGTTCTTTATATAGGTCATGTATGTCTTGGATATGTTAGACTCATTTACTGTGTAGTTTAACTTTGTAGTCTCTTTGTTGATTTTCAGTATGGATGACTTATCTAGAAACAACAGTGGGTATGAAAATCAGCCGCCAGAGTGGCCTTTTAGGTCAATTAGTGTTTGTTTTATGAAATTGGGAGCCTCAGTATATATATGTATGTGTGTATGTACATGTACACAGAATGGTTACATCTTCTTTATGGATTATCTGTTATTATGTAGTGAGCTTCTTTATTTCTCTTGACTAATTTGTGGTTTAAAATCTACTTTATCAGATACAAAACAGTTTGACCAGCTTGTTTCTAGCTTCAATTCTCTTGATAGATTGTTTTCCATTCTTTGATCCTTAGTCTGTGGCTGCCTTTACCAGTAATGTGCATTTACCAGGTTTCTCAGTGTTTTTGTTGCTGTGATTAAACACCATGACCAGAGCAACCCGGGGAGAATGAGATTTACTTCATTTTACAGACTATGGTCCATCTTCCGGGGAAGTCAGGGCGGAGCCTGGAGGCAGGAGCTGATAGAGAGGCCGTGGAGTAGTGCTGGTTTTCAGCCTTTCTTCTTGGCCACTCACCTCTGACTGGCTCCCCATATGATCACTATTGCTCTGCCTCTGGAGTTTTGATACAAAGGTTATACCATCTTGATATCCACCCTCGCCTCTCTTTCCCCTTTCTTCTTCTCTTTCTTATCTGTGTTCTAACTTTGAAAATAGATAATATGGTATGTTTGATTCAAATTGGTTCATCAGTAAGTGCTCATGTAAACTTAGTTGAAATACCATCTGATTCATAGTACTTAATTCTTAGAAATCACCAAACTTGTTGCTAAGAACAAACAGCCATGTTTCCAAAACTGTGAACATGTTTTGCTTGTGTTGTTTCTAGATATTTGAAATATAGTTTATATTTGTTGTTTCTACAGCCTTATGTTAAATATTTTATTAGGATTTTTTCTAATATCAAGGAAAAATAAGACAAAATTTATCTCTCAAGAGAAAGAGATGTACAAAGATCTAGGTACACAATATAGATTTGATAAAAAAAGGTTAGAGAGAAAAATAAACGTTTTAGCTGAAAAGGGGGCTCTATATGATAAAGTAAAATGTTGCCCAACAGGTATTTTTCTAAAATGAAAAAGGAAAAGGAGAGTGAAATGAAGATTAATGTATGTAATAAGAAATTCCATAAAAGATATAAAGATAATATTGTGTGATTAGGTTGACTATAGCTAAAGGTTCCTAAGCTTTCTTCTAAACCCTGACCTGACAATTAGATTTCATGCAGAGGCTTCCCACAGAAGGGTCTCCTGCGGGGTTTATATCTACTCTATGGGTGAGGCTTTCCCTTGTTAAAAAGCTACTGCCTAGGGGAGAAAACGCTTTATTAGAATTATTCCTGTTTAAGAGATTCCTGCTGAACTGTGTAAGTATTGTGAAACTCATCTTACAAGGTTTTAAATCCATTTGTAAAACTTGGCCTGTTGCACAGATTTTCCATTGTGCCTGCTATATTCAGGTTTCTAGATTGGTTGAATGGATGAATGACACTGTTAAAAAAAAAATCAGCTGGCAAATTAGCTTGTTTCCTGTTTCCTTAGCCAAAGGGACTCTCATTCAGTACTCCTAAATCTAAACCCCACTTCTCTTGAAAACATCGATTATCTACTTATAAAACGATCACTGAGCATTGCATGAGAATGGACAAAGGCTGAATGAGCCTCTGCTAAAGGGAGATGGTATGTGATTGTAAAGAGCATGCGAATAGTAACTACAAACTCGAAGTCAGCTATAGAGTGCTTCCACAGTCAGTGCCTAGTCATCAGCAGCCCCTCAGTGGATGGGGCTCTGTCCCCACCACACAGTCCCACTGGAAGAGTTTAATACACAAGAACTGGAATGAGTGATTTCATCCACTGGAAAAGAGGGTAGAAAGAAGGGAAAGGGGCACATGGGATTTCTTTCCCATGTGTCTTTTCTTTTCCTTTCCTTTTCTTTTCTTCTTGACTTCTTGGAGACAACCTAGGGTGTCCCTCAATAGAACAAAGAGAATGTGGGATGTTGAAACAATGGAGCATTACTCTGCCATTAAAAGAAAATGACATGGAATTTGCAGACAAATGGGTAGAACTAGAAAAATGCATCCGGACATAACCCAGATCCAGAAAGACAAATAAGGTATCTACTTGCTGATATTTGGATATTAGCTGTTCAGTCAATGATAACCAAGCTACAATTCATAGACCCGCAGAGGGAAGGTATAGAGTAAGGGACTAGAGGGAACAGACAGCTCGGTAGGGAGCGGGTGGCCATTTTTACCATGTTCATACTACTGATCCATGAGAACAGGAGACCTCTCTTCAATTTCTTTCTTCAATTACTTGAAGTTTTTATTATACAATACTTTCACTTGCTTGGCTAGATACCCCACAATATATTATTTGAGACTGTTCTGAAAGGTGTTGTTTCCCCGATTTCTTTCTCAGTTCATTTGTAATTTGCATATAGGAAGGCCGAAGATTTTTGAGAGTTAATTTTGTATTCAGCTATTTGCTGAAAGTGTTTATCAGCGGTTGGAGTTTCCCAGTGGCATTTTTTATGTCATGTCTGTATACTATTATATCATTTGCAAATAAAGATAGCTTGACTTCTCCCCTACCATTGTGTATCCCCTTGATCTCCTTCACTTGTCCTAAGTGAAGTTAAGACTTCAAGTACTATGTTGAATAGGTATGAAGAGAACGAGAATGGACAGCCTTGTCTTGTTCCTGATTTTAGTGGAATTGCTTTGAGTTCCTCTCCATTTAGGTTGATGTTGGCTATGGGCTTGCTGTGAACTGCTTTCATATCCATTCCATTGGCCTTCTTAATCAGTCTCCCTGGTCCCCTTTAATAACCTGATATTGAACTGGGCCCTACTGCAAAATCTAAGGTCACCTCCTTGATGTCAGCGGAGCCGACCTCTGGCAATGGAACGTTATTTGTGGGATTCACCCCAAAGCTGGGCCATTGTTCTGCTCCTGGAGACCAAGTCAGATGAAAATAACCAGGGATGTTCAAGACATGACCAAACAAGACTACCTTTCTCAGTAAGTGGGCAGAATGTCTGTTCCATGGGTGATAGAGACCCCACTATGGAGCTGGTGACAGGAGACGTTTCACAGCCTCCAAGTGCCAGTTTCAGGAGATGACAGATACATAACACAGTACGCTCAGACCAGTAAGGGAATATCTTGCATGGGCAGTTAACGGTTTTCTTACGGGTCTTTGGTAAGTAGAATCTTGATGGAAATAAAGAAAACCCAAAACTGAATGAAGCTGTCATGTTTAAACTCTTAGGACACAGCACCTAGAAATCTGTAGTCTCAACAAGTCAGGTGCGGATGGAATCACATGTCACATAATAGAAGCAAGGGCGGAGTAGCAAAACAGGTACCAATTAAAGAAAATACACTGGCAAAAATTAGTTGAGGAAGAATAAGTACTGTTAATAGCAAAACCCAAAGGTGATACTTTGAAAAGGATCCATAAAATACATTGATTTTTGGCAAGACAGAGGAAATACAGGAAACAGGAGGTTTATATAAAGAGGCTGAAAGAGAACTACAGACAAGACTGAAAAAAAAATGCCAAAATTGGGACCCCCTTAAGTGCAGGGAGCTGATGTGAGCTTCGTGGTATGACAAAGAGAAGGAGCTCAGGAGATGCGTATGGCATTTATTTTTGCCATAGCAACACAGCCTTTGAGCAATCCAACAGACCACGCTCTTAATGCTTTTGCTTATGAAACTTGTTCCTGTCCAAACAGCTTTGAGTGCAACTATAAATATATACACATATATGTATGTACTTATTATCATACATTCTAGGGTCATTCTAGGCTGTGGACTGCCTTGTCTTTATGGCAGTGATAGCAAGTCAACCTGTGTCATAGCAAAACAGGCCACACGGTGAAGTGTGGTAATTATTTGACACAGCTCTCGATCAAGTCAACTATGTACCGGGTACCAAGCCCTGGGCCTGCAACATGGCGCCCCCATCTCCCTATTCCTACCATCAGGAAGACAAATCTTGTCATTCAGAACTGAGGTAAGGCCAGGTCAGTCAGTGCTGGCAGAGGATGGCCTCGGGGCTCCTGGCAGGCTGCCCTGCTCGCGAATGTGTGTCTCTAGTTCTGGGGCCAGCCTGAGGAGGAGAAAGAAACTGAACCGTAAGTCTTGGGGAGATGTCTGATGTCCATAGGACATGGGCCGCTCCTCAACTACTCCAGGTCCTATAGCAGAAACACTGAAAAACAAAATTACACGACCAGGAAATTGCAGTGGCCAGAGACTGCACGCCTCCGGGGCCCCTGGCTCCTGTTGTCTAGCACCCTCACACTATCGGCCAGGGAACAGACCTTGCACTCAGGCAGAGGGCCTGCCTCCTGTTTGCTTAGCCCCGAGGATGTCAGATGGAGCTGAGATCCCATCACCATGGTTACCTCTCACCTTCAGCATCATTGGACGTCTGGGTCCAGTGAACTCCGTGGGGCTTCGGTCCCCCGGGACCTGACACAGATGCTGGGATGTCTCAATAAGAAGTATAGACCCGAGCTCCTGCCCCTGAGACATCACCAACCATCCTTGGCTCCCCTGAGGCAGGGCTGGATTTCTGTGTGCAGAGAAGGCCGAGTCTACTATAGTAAGCACACCTCCAGCCTGGTGGGTATCGGGCCTCCTCAAGCAGCCCTGGAGTTCTCAGAGGCGGAGGCAGTGTGTGTGTGGAGATGGTGAGAGCCACCCCCACCCCCCTCTCTGAAGGGCATCGCCACCTTCTCCATGGCCTGGCCTACACTGGGTGTGCTCTTCTACCTGACCCTTTTTCTCACAGCTGACTCCTAATCTGCCCAATTCCCCATAGCCTTTGTGGCCTCCCTTGGGTCCCACTTGATCCTGCACTTTTAATATCCTTATGCTGATTTTTTAAAAGTCTTACCCATACAATAGCTATCATTTCTTATGGTACTTATGGTTGACAGGCTATCTGCTGCCCTGGGGGAAGGCTTATGTTCTCTGAGTCCTTGTCACCTCTCACACCCTGTGTCTGGTGTCGAGTACGGGTGGGACTGAACCTTAGCCCTAACTAGCTGGGCGGGCAAGTGGCCACTGGGGCCAGGCCCACGCTTACAGCTACACTGTCCACCACCCGCAGTAGAGGACAAGGAATGCATCCAGGCAACCGAGTCAGAGACTCCTGGCTAACATACAGGCCATGGGCCTGAGGCACACCTGGCTTTACCTGGCAGACAGGAGGCAGTTCTTTCTGCCAACATGTATGCTGTGTACCCCAGCACCCTGTAACAGGTCACTGTACCCAAGGGTGAGGACAGGTTCCACGGCAGATGGCATATGCTGGACAGCTCTACCCCTTCTCCCTGCCTCACTTAGTCTCTGCCATAGCCTGCTTGCCAGAAACCTCGAGATCAGAGGTGGGGGTAGGGACCAGAACCCTTGGAGCTGGGCCCTGAGTAGTCCCCACCTCTGTCCTGGCCCTCTGAGCTAACCACCCAAGAGACGGGGAACAGAGCATCAGTGCTAGTGGCAGTGGAGAAGGGTCTCTCTGTGGTGGCAGACTGTGGATGGTGTCCTGGCAGCTCAGACAGAGGCTGTCTCTGTGCTGACGGCAGCCTCACAGGGTAGGACCTGGCAAGAGCAGAACTCAACTTCCGACTCCCAGCCTATGTGCTGGTGCATCTTCTGGGTGTGGGTGCTGAGGGCGTAAGGGGGCAGAGAGAAGCCAGAGCCATGGGGGAAGGAACACGACATTTATTAAACTCTGATGGGTGCAGATGAACTTTCTGGCAAGTCCTTGTTCTTAGCCATTTTGGAAGACACCTGGGGGCCACAAGTGCCCCCTCCCCGAGATATCCCAGTGAAGCCAGGGTCCCACCCTACCCTCTGGCACTCCACCCTGCTCCTTAGATACGTCCCCCCAAGTCCGTACTCTTCCAGACATTCCCTGCAGTTTGCAAGAAAAGTACCTCTGATCCCTGCGTACAACCTAGTGTGGAAATGAGCCAGCAGACCGCACAAGAGAGGAGGGTCTCTGAGAACAGGGACAGCAGGACATAGGAAGGGCTGTTAAAGCATCAAACCAACTTTTAAACAGATATTCACATGGATACTGAGGAATAAATCTCTGAAACATCACATTTGGGAACACGTTGAGCATTAAAAGTAAAGAGCTGCATGCCGACGCGTGGAGGCTACACTAATACGGAGCGTACAGGGCCTGAGTGGGCAGACACGCACTATCATCTGTTTGTAAAGAAAACGCTCTATTCATATCTGCAAGGAAGGACAGGCAGTCTGTACAGTGTGCCAGCTGGTGAGGCTGCGGGCTGGAGCCATCCGAAGTGTGGAACAGAGGATCTTGGGTAGGTTAGAGTGCACCCATCCCGGTGACCTCAGACGTCAGCCTGGAACGGACAAAGGCACAAGGGACACATCACAGGTTTCTTATGAGATGAGATGGAGATGAGACAGTAGGGGAGGGCACCTCTCCATTTGCCGGGAACAAGCTATTCTGGGTTCAGTGGCCATGAGCAGGGACCCACAACACAACACGTGGAAGTCTGTCAGATCAGATCTGTGGAGCTTCGCCTATCACTCCGTCTTGCTGAGTTTGGGTCCTTCCAGGCTGGGGCAATGGATCAGGGAGCTCCAGACTTTTAAGCAGGGGCTTCATGACTGTCACAGAAGAGCTGTGATATGGGTAGGAACTCTGGAAAGTTTCAAGAGGAGTACCTCTAGTGGATTTGGGAGTGAGGCAAGAGCTAGGCATTTCTGTGAGTCCTGTCCCGGACTTACTACAAGTCTGCCAACACTCCTTACCCGAGGCAGATGGGGACAGCCTGAATACAGGCTAAAAAGTGGGGAACAGGAAAGTGGGGACACCTCTCACCATTGCTTCCTAGCTCCTTGCTGGTGAATGGAGTGGCCCATGTCTCTAAGGAGGCATACCTTAGAGGTACCTCTCCCCACAAGCTAGAACTTTTGGTGTAGCAGCCAGGGCGTGGGGCTGCAAGCCACTGCTAGTGACGACCCAGAGGCCTAAGAATCACTCACCTAGCATTGATGAGATACTGGGCGAGGCTGATGTTGGCTGGGGTCCCTGTGATGGTGATCTGGCGCTCTGACGACCCTTCAGTGGCATTGGCAATTTTGATCTGAGCTCCTGACATCTGTCGGATTTCATTGATTTTGGTGCCTTGGCGTCCAATTATGCAGCCTATAAGCTAGAAGAAATGATGGAGGAATCTCTTAGAGAAGAGCCCAGCACAGCCCTTCCAAGCATCTGCGAGAGCCCCGTGGGAACACCCAAGGGGACAGGCTGGAAACACAGCCAGTAACACAGTGCTCTGAAAGAAAAAAAGAACTGCAGAGTCTTGAGCCTGGTCCCTGGACAATGTGAGAGGTCCTGGCTTTGCCTGTCGACAGTCTTATTGCCTCCCATTCGCATCCCTCTGGATAAAGTCTACAGGACAAGAGACATGGCCACTCTTCTTGCTGGCTTCCTCTACGTGGTCACAAGTGACCCAAAGACAGATCAGGTGGATGGATTGGGGAAGCCCATAGCAGCTCTGGCCTAGGCTGGGCCAGGGCCTTCTGGTGGTACTTCTCAGGGAGAATGGATCTGCCAGAAAAGTGAGCCTCCCAGACAATAAGGAGCGTGTAAAGTTCATTGCTGCTGAAACCTATCTGATGGTGAACCCGGATGAAGTTGAGGACAAATCAAGTGTTTGCTTGGTGAGCTCTTTTTAATGGATGCAGAGACCTGTGGCCAAGGTCATCACCAGGAGTGAGGACCATTTCTAAGGCAACTCAGGGATAAGAGTGCCCTCCATCCTGGAGGTCAGGATCTTTTCTCTGGCAATAGCTGCAGTTGGGTACATGCTTATATGCTTCTCAGTTCACCCTGTTCCATGGTGGGGGCAGCCTGGACCCCAGAAAAGACTACAGAGGAGCCAGATGACATCCCTGGACTTTCATCACTGATTGAACAGTTCCCATATCCACACGCAGGCACTGGGTGCTCCAGAGCAAGGAAAGAACATTGGCCAGACAGGCCCCAACCGTGGCACAAAGACGCCTCACATCTCAGTGGTTCTGTTGGACCAGGCTGTCTGAGCATTGGCTGTTCTCATGCCCTGAGAGCAGCATCAGGGCTAGAAGTGCCCCAGACTGAATGTTCTAAGGCAAGCTCTGTAGCAGTGGCCAACAGGAATGGACTCTGGTTCGTGGCCTCTGAAGGCCGGTGTGGGAGAACAGATCCATCATCATCTAGGCCCTTTCTGCAAGTGAGGGAGGACACTGATGGACACTGGCCTGACTCAGCTGTGGCCAGGAGAGAGAGCCAGACCAGGTGACAGAAAGGGTCAGGATGATCAAGTTCTGTTTCCTTCCTTGTGTCCAAGAATGGAAGGCTTCAGATGTGGACTGCTGGACCCAAGAGGCTGCATCCTTGCCTGTAACCTAGTCCCTTCTATAAAGGTCTAGGTGAGTGGGAACCCTACACCATAGACTGTATGGCCTTCCTGTGCAGGGTGAATGGGTAAGCTCTGAGTGTGCTGGTGAAAGAGAGCTGCCCTCCCTAGAAAAGACTTCAGGGATGACAGCCAAGGCTAGGTTGGCCAGTGTTCACCTATGGCCCGGCAGCACTGCTCTCCTCCAGGCCCAGGCCTGGCCATTTCAGGTTAAATTCAAGCTGGTGCTAGAGCGCTGGAGAGACAGGATTCACGTTAGCAGCCTCCAAGAAGCCCTACGTGATGGATCACGTACTGGCAAGCCCATGTGCTAGAGTAAGCACTGCACAAGGAGCAGGGCGGAGAATATACCAAGAGAGCTCTTCTCCATCTACAAAGCCGGAGCCAGGTGTCATGACACTGTTCACCATGAAGACAGCCTGACAAGTTCATCCAGCCTCCCATGTTCTAGGAGCTAAAAGGCTGCACAGCGATGCCACCGTGTCACCTGGGTTGACGCCTACGAAGGCTCCTACAGACTGGGGGAACCTGAGCTTGTAAAGGTAGTGGGACGGATGCCTGGGGCTGGTGACAGTGCCTCCTCAGGGGCCATCTGCAGCCCCATGGGCTCACGGGCTCTCTCCTGGCCGGCTCACCCTGCTGCACAACTGTCTGCCATCTACACTCAAGCCTGGGGGTCTGCTAGACCACAGACTCTGGGTTTGCTGCAGTTGGTTCCCATGGAGGGCGAGTGCAGGTCCTGGGTTTCCTGCCTGGCTGGTACAGGGAAAAGACACTGAAGGCTCTTCAAAGTCTGACTCTGCTGGTCGGGAGAGAGAGAAGTAAGTGGGTAAAGTGTTTGCCACACAAGATGAGGCCCGTCATTTGACCCCTAGCTCCCAGGTGTGGTGATGTGTGCTTGTAATCTCAGCACGGAGGAAGAGACTTAGGTCGGTCCCCACGGCTCAGCGGTGAGCCAGTCTAGGCTAACTGGTGAGCCTAGATCCCAGTGAGAGGCTCCTGAGGAATGCCATCTCAGGTTAACCTCTGACCTTGTATGTAAACATACAGGGACACACAGACAGACAGACAGACACACATACACACACACACACACACAGAGACAGAGACAGAGAGAGATAGACTCGGGGGGAGACAGGGACAGGAAGAGCCTGACCGGCTTCCAGGCAGAGAAAGCCTGAAACACTCTAGCGGTCAGAGAGTGGGCAGCCCCTGCATGGCGCCCACACAGGCTGTCCCTTGTGCAATCCTGGCAGCTACTCTCAGAAGACATGGCTTCTCCTTCCCTGGCCACCTTGTTTGGACCCACTTAGAGGCTGCCCTCAGTGTTCTAGGCCCCTGTTGAGCTTGAGAGGACTAAGTGTGCTGACGGTCACTCTTGAGACCCACAGCTTGTGGTGTCCCCAAGGCCTGGACCAATTGAGAGACAGCAGAGTAAGGAATCCTGTGACATGTAAGCCACTTCATGTCCCAGAGAAACTCAAACGTCCAGCGTGGCTCGTATCATTCACAACCTTCCTGGACCACCACAGTCTCAAGGTCCCTAAGCCAGGGTGCTGTTGTTACCAGGGCCCAGCCCTGGCACTGACTTCTGACTTGCCCTGATGGTCCCACTTATTTCTCGTCTGTATCTTTCACGGGCATTGTATCCATTTAAGGTGGGAAAAGGAGGAGAGAAAAGATTCAGCAGTGGGTTCCAGGCACTGAGGGTGAGAACAGGACGGTGCAGGGGGTATACTCACATCATTGGGAATGGTGAGCTCATGAGTGCTGGCCGGGGGGCTGGCATCCAGACCTGGGCACACCAAGGGAACATGGTTAGGCTGGAGGAAAAACAGTTTGTTGCCATAGCCATATCTGGTCCGCATTCCCGTAGGCTGGCTGAGGTGAAGGTCAGCACAGCCCAGGGGCCCAGGTATAACCCAACCTCCAACTTCTCTTAAAAGAAAAAGAGAAACCCCACGCCTTGCATACACAGCCTGGCAGGCTCTTGAGTTAAAAAAGAGAGAGCAGCCATCACACCTCAGGCCTTCCCAAGACAGCTGGGGCACAGGCAACACTGGTCACACTGACGTTTAATACTTGTCCCCTCTGTTCAGGGGTGCGGTGCCCACACTTTGCTCCACACGGAGACCTCTGCGGATTCTGCTGCACGTAGCCAGAAGTGGCCAAACCACACACTGTTGTTTCTGCTTCTGACACTATTCTGTCCAGAGGCCACCGCACACGGCTAAGCCCGGGTTTTCGTCTTTGCGAGACCAGATAACTGGCTGGGTCTCGGAGCCCGCATGCTAATTCTCTTTTGCCACAGCGGAAGATATGGTGGCCACATACGGGACAGCTGTACACAGCAGCCCCATTTCAACAGACAGCGCATGTCTGCAAGCTCTAAAGCTGATATCTTGCGTTCAGACTCAGCAAAGGTCCCTGCATAGGACCGATGGGTCTAGACCCCAGGCTCTATCCTTTCCAGATGGCCAGCTCTCCCCACGCCACTTCAGAATGCCCCGAAACCCAGTTCGTCTCCTCACATGGTGCTCTTTCTTACTGGTCCTGCCTCTGCACCCACCCTTCAGCCATGCAGCCATGGAACCCAGGATCCTCCCCCAAACAACCTCAGGGAGCCCCTCCTTCTCAACATACTCCTCGTCCTCCCAGCCTTGCTCCTCCCCCTGGCTCCCTGCGTGCTCTTCCTCACAATCTTGTCTCACGTGGTTATTGGCTCCTGCCAGAGTATGACCCCAAGGGCAGGTGTCCAGCAGTCAGGCCCAGGGGGACGTGCTGAATGAACCCATGCATCCCGATTCTGCTGTTCTGTCTACACTGGAGTTTCTATCTCTTCTCTTTTTTTTTAATAGTAGCTTTAAGTACAATCACTTGGCTATTTAGGAATATATACACATTCCAGAAGCAGGGAGATGTAAAATGCTATTTGAAAGGCTTCCCAAGCACTATTGGAGTGCTGGCCAGGAGTCCCTGGGGCAGCAGGGTACTTCTGTCGGATCTGACATTCAACTGAGCAAAGCACAGGGACACCAAAGTTAGGTGGGTGATGAAGGGCATGTCTGCTTAAAGCCCATACTCAGGACAAGGCTTCAACCACAGCAGCGTTCCACCATGCACCTATTGGCTGCCTCACATACACCCTTCCCACGGCTGCCATGTGAGGGCACATGTACTCATGCTGTAGGTCTCAAGGGCCATGGTCATGTCACACGAAAGCATGGTGTGACACCATGTCTGAGGCTGCAGTGTTGGCCTTTGTGGCCCACAGACATAAGGCCTATGGTATTTCCCTCATAGGACCCGGAGAACACTTTCAGCCCCAGTCTATCGCCTTGCCTGAGGCTGTTCCCTCAGTCACCACATCACAGTCTACGCATCCCCCTGTAGTGTCCTGGGACCAGGCATTTCAATGAAAACCAGAAGTAGGTATAGACACACCCAGCCCAGATCCACCTTCTCAGAGTCTGTGCCTATCTCTAGGAAAAGGTGGCTTTGAAAAGCACATACCATCCCATGATCCCCACAGTCATGCTCTCACCACACACCCCTATACACTGCACAGCCGGAGAATTAGTGGCAACGCAAAACAGTCCCTCCTCACGTAGGTGCACACTGCCTTAGGCCACCCAACTGTTGACAGGGGTGGCTATACACTATGTTTGCTCAGACCTACCATTCACCAACAATGGAAGAGATCCACCACCTGGCTCCTAAGGGGTCCTCATGGCTCACTCCACAGCCTGCAACCCCTGGAAACTGTCTATCGCCAGCCAACTTGGGAGCTAGACACTCAGCTGTCAAAGGTGTGGGTACCCTCGTCCTCTGTACGTGTCCCCTGACCTGCTCCCCCAGTACTGTGGTCTGTTTTACCTGACGACTGGCCCATCAGATTTTGAGCTTCTTCGGAGGAGTGTAAAGGCAGCTTTTCTCCTGGAGAGCAAAGAAGAGAGAGGTTTAATGGTTTGCCCTCAAGGAGAGAAGCAAGGTCCCTTCAACTAGGAAAGCTCAAAATATGATTGGTGCATGCACAGCTGACGTGCACGGCCAGTATGTGTTCACTGGCCATAGCCGCCGGGCAGCTCTGCTTCTGTGAGAGACACTTGCTGCAGAGGCCCAGCCAGGCTGTAGCCAGCCCCTCTGACTGCTTCACCACTGGCCCGAGTGCAGGCTAGCTCTGTCAGTGCTGTCCTAGGCAGGGTTGCAGCAGCCGAGGCTGGGGTCACCGCTGCCGTCAGAACGCTCGATCCAAGAAACGGTGTGCTCCGAGCTTGGCCAGGTAGAAGCCTTTGTAGGAAAAGCCACCTGGGGATGGACCACGGGTGACACAGAGCAGTGCCCTGCATGTAAGACCCTTGAAAGGCAAGAACACAGAAGCGGAGGCGCGGTAGAGCAGCCCACCGCGGGAGGCAGACCGACCTGCCCGGCCTCGGCTGTGCGCGGCCCACTGCTTAACACTGCAAGATTCAGAGCCTTCAGAGCTCCGAGGGCGCCTGCGCTCCTCACTGCACTGCGTAGAGCTCAGAAAGAAAGCGAGTCCCCAGGTGAGAAGAGAAGGTCAGAAAAGGGCAGCTGGGTACGTACCGGGGAAAGCGGGGTTGGTCTGTCCGAGGGGAGGAAAGGGGGTTTGCTGCATGGCCAACTGGTGGAGCTTGGTCAACTGCTGGGGGTAGGAGGGACACGAGAGCTAAGAAGGTTATTGTCATTGAGTACAAGTCACACCAAGTTAAAAATGGCAGTAACAGAACTTTGCACAGAGGTTCAGAGGGGCCATGCGGACACATGGCAGACAGTGCAGCAGGACGTAAGGACTTGGCCTGGGTGGAAGCAATGGGCCTGGCTGCCAGCCAAAAGCCTGACTGAGTTGTGCTTTTCCCTTACCAGGGTGGTGAGGACGACAGGAGCCAGTTGCCCTCCATACTCTGAGAGGAGGGTCTGGGGGACAGAGAAAGGCCAGCTGGGCTCCTAAGAGACCAGCAGATTGGGTCTGGCAGGTCATCAAACCTTGCTCTGGTTCCAGCTTCGTGGAGGCTTCACTCACCTCCTGGCCTGCAGGCCTCATTTTAACACAAGGCAGCCTATGGGTGGGGGATAGGGAGAGGAGAGGCTGGAAGAGCTACGGGCCTGCCCCTAACCACCTTCTTGACTAATGTGGGGTGACAGGCCGTAAGTAAAAGATGCAGAGGACCCTGAGGCCAAGGCTCTCCATGGAGGCAGCCTTGTTACTGCTCACTGCTGTCCCACAGGCTTCATCTCAGCTATTGCTGGCCACTGAGCATCTTAAGGCAGCTTGAATATGCAATTCCTTTGTTCATTTTATCCGAGCCTCACTCTCAACACAACATCAGAACATAAGAGGAGAAGTCGTCTAGGCACGCTTTGAGCAAAGGAACAGGGTGGATGGATGCTCTGAACCTGGCTACCCTTTTGAGACTCTAGGGCTCTGGTACAGATGGTATGGGCTTCCCCAAGCTTGGCTTCCTGGAGGATGGGTGCTGAGGGCATCATGGCACAGAAGCCCATCAGACAGCACACCCATAACAAAGGTGTTCTTTCTCTCTCAAACAGGTCCCAGCAAGGCTACATGTCATCAGGTCAGCACTGGAGTCTGGCCTGGATTCCTGCTGCCTTCACAGTTAGGCGACATAGCTGGTGGAGCTGGGAATGACTATGAGATGTTGTGTTAGAGGGCACTATGGCTAGTGAATGGGGCACTCTGGATATAGAGCTGCTGCCTCTGTCTTGGTGGTGGTGTGTCTCAAACAGAATGAGAGTACTGTGTTGCCTCATCAGGATCAAGTGGCTTGTCTAGATGCCTTCCAGTGGAACTTTGCTGCATTTAGCTTACTAGCTGCAAGGGATCCTCAAAACATAGATTACTGTGAAGATTGGGCATTGCCTTGGCCTGGCCCTTCCTGATGGTCTCTGAGCCAGTGGAGCTGATGTTGGCCCTTTCCTGCTCCTGTAAGCTGAGAAAGAACATTGGCACATGAACCCAAGGCTTTAAGGCATTAGCATCTACAAAAGCCCAACCTCCTTGGCCTGGGGCACTGGGATACTCATCCTTTCCCACATCTGGCTCCTTCCCAGAAAGATGGTGGAAGGGCACATCCTAATGCAATTCCTCTCCTCTTAAGAGGTGCCTGACTTCTTGGCCTACACAGGGGAGACCTGGCTGCAGGTCAAATTAGGGGATGTGTGACTTGGGGTCAGACTCAGCTCAAAAGATTCCTAAAGAGGTGGTATACGACAGGCCCTAGCAGGGACTGATTGAACAGTACCTCTAATCTCTGCTGTGTTATGCAGTATCATCGACTATGTCTGGCAGGACAAAGCTTGGGCTCCACATGGCTTACATCTGACTTTGCATTCATGGGTGTACTAAGTCACTAGAGTGGACACACTTGCCAACAGCAGAAAGAGCATGTCCAGAAGCCCCTGTCACCAGCCTACAGGGTGACAAAGGGCTCCAAGAGGGATGTGAGGCTCCACAGGGAAGGGCCTGAGGAGCCAAAGACCCTGTCTGCTCCACCTTGGAGCCTTGGCGAAGGCAGTGTTCCTGACACAGACACACCACAGAAAGGCACCCTACAAGGTATATCCCTGTTTGGATCTGCAGGGGAGGGGGGCCTAGAAGAGGCGTTAGGTGTGACTTGTGTGGATGCCCACAAGCCTAGAGAGTTGTAGCAGCTGCACGCTGATCATATCCACTGTTCGTGTGCTTCTGTGTCCATTGACTGTGACAGTACACACCTGAGGACAAGAACAGTCTCCATCTGTAGATGTAGGCTGACTGTAGAGCAATGGATGGTTCAAGATGGCAGGGGAATGGAATGCAGAACTGGGTACGTGAGCTAAGTGCCAAGGGAGCAAGCTTGATGGATTTAATGTGGACTAGATATGTGGAGACACCAGGCCTCCGCCCTCTCATCTGCGAATGGCAGCAGTTTGTGGGATGCTGCCTATGTACCAGCTAGGGCTAATACTCGCTGGGAGTTTTCAGTTGCCCATATGCTCTATGGTTTTGTCTCCGGGTAGGTGGTACTCATCTACCTGGGGTGGACTTCGGAATCGGCTGAATAGCAGCGCATAGGTAAACCACGGAACCACTCATATCCAGACTGATGTTCAGAAGCCTAGCAGATCTATAACTAACCTCTCCATTACAATAGATTTTATCTTAAAAAATGGCCACAATAGCAAATCAATGCAGTGATGTCCCAGGGACAGCGGGTGGGCATGTGCTGAGGTGGCACATGGGAGAGCTGGTACCCAGCCAACATCCTCTTCTTGACACAGCTCTTTCTCATCAGGCTACTTTACCTCTCTGCAACTCACTTTCCACAACTGTTAAAAGATTAAGAACTCCAAGGACTTCCATTTTTTTTTTCTTTTGATAGCTCTGCAATTTAAGAATAGCAGAATTGGAGGGGTAGGGCTGCCCAAACCCTTAGGAACCCAAAAGACCATTAATGAGTCCCAGTTGCCAGACCTTGAGTTACAGGATTTAGATTTTTCCCTGCTGACTTTGGTTTTGCTTTGATCTGATTGTTTTTCTACTGCAGTTGTTCCCTTTTGGATTACAGGAGCCCACAGCATCTTTGGACTTAAAAAAATTGAACTTTTAAATTTTTGAAAAATTTAATGACTGAAAGACATAAAATTGTATCTATTCCATAATATTAACATGAGATCTTGGGGACAAACAAGAAAGGAAAGGTTATGGCTTAAAAGAGATATTTTTGCATGTTAAGTTGACAAAGATTAGTTTGTGCTAGTTAAGTTTTTACTGTCAACTTGATACAACCTAATGTCACCTGGGAAAAGGGAATATCAATTGAGAAACTGTCCTGATTAGATGGGCCTGTGGCCATGTTTGTAAGAGACTGTCTTAACTGATGACTTATGTGGGAGGGCCCTGCCCATGGGGCAGAACCATCTCTAAGCAGATGGTCCCATCTGGGCTCTCCAAGAAAGATAGCTGAGTGTGAGCCAGTAAGCGGCATGGTTTCCCCTTTAGACCCTGTCCTGATCTTTTTCAGTAATGGCTTGTGGACTGGAAATGTAAGCCAAATAAACCCTTTTCTTTAAATTATTGAGGGATATACAGGAAGGAGCAAGAGAGGAAAGGGGGGCATCAAGCAGACAAGGAAAGAGCCAATTGTCACACTGTAGGACCTTCAATGACTATCATCACTCAAGGGTGCTTGAGAATGCAAAACACAGACAAGTATCCTAAGGTTGTGGCTCAGTGAATCATGAGGAAATGAAAGCAGTGAACACATCACTCAGGGGCAGATGCACCCACGAATCTATACTTCATTGCGCCGGGGAGGGGGGGATAGTTGTAGAGTCTTTTGCCCACTTTTCAAACAGGGTCAGTTGCTGCTGATTCACCACCACACAGACCTCACTACAGATCCTCCAGAGAGAAGACAACACTGTATCAAACCTCCCAACCCTGCTCTGTGCTTGTACTTTCTTTATAAAGCCCTTCCCTGACCTTTTTCCTCTTGTAGAGTTCTTGAGACATGAGGATGTTGACTGTCATGAAGAACCACTGTTGGATGACTCACCATTGCAGATGGCCCCTTCTCTTTGGGGAGTGCAGTGACAGCTGGTCATGACAGCCTCGTTACCCTAGTGGCCTCAGTCCCTGGACCGTCCAGAGATTAACAGTCCAATCAGGCTCCGTCAGCTTCTCCTTGGACCCAAACTGCACTGTGTCCATTATTTTACCTACAGTAAATCTTTGCATTTACAAGGGCAAATCCTTTATCATTCTCCTGGACGATACCTTGATGATTTAGGCCCATATTCATTCATACATATAAAACAACACAACTCCCTCAAAAAGACCTTTTGGGGTCTGGCTTTTCACTGCACTTGTACATTAATGTGGGAAGAACTGGCACTTTGCAATGCTTAGTGTTTCTATCCACTAACAGAAAGTATCTCCTTGCTTAGTGTGATCTTTTGGTTGGAATTTCCAACAAAGGCAGGGTGTTTGGTTGGTTGGTTTGACTTGGTTTCGAGACAGGGTTTCTTTTTGTAGCCCTGGCTGTCCTGGAACTCCCTCTGTAGACCAGGCTGGTCTTGAACTCAAGGATCTGCTTGCCTCCAGAGTACTGGACAACAAAGGCAGTTTTTTGCTTGTTTGCTTGTTTTGTTTTGGATGTGGTCTCACTTTGTAGCTGGTCTGAAACTCACTGTGGAGACCAGCCTGGCCTTGAAGTAACGGAGACTTGCCTGCCTCTCCTTGAGTTCTAAAGGCAGTTTCTTTCAAAGCCACCCTTCTTGATTAACTTCAAACTAAGTCCCCTGCACTAGGAGTACGGGCTATACGATCCCAAGTTCTGGAATCGGCTTCACAGTTGGGTTCAAATTTTGCAAATGTTTCTGGGAATTCTCCAGTTGTACTGGGCATAGCAACCATCTTAGTAGCATACACCCTGACCTGTCACTGAGAGGGAAATACGCCGAGACTCCTCAGAGGTGTCTGGCAATCTCTCCAGGTTTCTTTGGTTGGTATTTTGCTAGCATCTCTCTGTCCACTCTTCAATTACAGGGCTCCTTGGTGCTTCAGGTGTGTCTCTTGAAAGAAGAGACGTGCAACTTCCCCAGTTTTATAGTTTGCTTATCTGTTTAGCTTTAATATATTAAATATTAATATATATGTAGTCTGACAGCCTTTGTTTTGTTTTTTAACTGGAAAATTTTCGTTCTTTTATTTTCTGCTATCTTATTTGATACCTTTTAAATCATCCCACTTTTCTAGGGATTTGTTTTCTTTCCTTTTCAATTTTTGAAGTACTTTCCTTTCATCCATTTTCTTCTCTACCACCAGTGCTTTGCAATGAACTACTTTTCTGTTAGTGATCACTGTAAAATTTTAAGTTGACATAGGCATTTAAGTTTTAAATCCCCTACCTTTATCCTCTAGTCGCTAGAGTCTCGTGGAATGTTACAGTGACTCACCTAAGGTTTTAAGTCCTCTTGTCCACATCCTAACCTCATATACGCTTATCCCCTTGGACCCCCGGTACCGGGGGTTGTGCCTGGGCCTTGTATATGCTAAGCAAGTACTCTACCACTGTGCTACATCCTCATGTGTGCTATCATAGTTCTACAGTTTGTTATGCGAATCTTATCAATTATAAAGCACTAATAATAGTAACACTAATTTTTGTAGATTTGTGTTTCTCAAATGTCTACAATATTCTTTGCTTGCCATTCCTTCCACAATTCTAGCCTTCCTTCTGAGATATTTTTCTTTTTCCTGAATAGCATATGTTAGAAGGGTCTTTGCCGTGGGCCTGATGGTTCTAGGTGTTTGTCTATAAACAGCTATACTGAAGTCTTTCCTTTGAAGAGCTTCTCAAGTCAGACTTGTAGGACATTATCACTTTCTGTTACTATGCCACCATCTTTGGTTGCCAGGTTTTGGTAGGAAGTCAACGGTATTACTCCCTGTTGTTCCTGTTAAGTCCTTACTCTTTCAATGATCTCTGGGGCTTGACTTTGGCCTTTGATGTTATTAGGTAGTTTTATTTTGGTATGCCTACAATGGAGTTGTTTTGGTTTACCACTTTGGAACTTGCTGGGATGGCTAACGGTGACGGTTGGCTTCCCAGGGCACCCCTGTGGCACCCCCCTCCATCCTGCCGTCTTTTGGGCTCTAATGAGATGGATGGATCCCCTCTCCTTAAGGGTGGGCTTTTAAAATGGAAATAAGCAGGGCCTTGTGAGGTTGAGGGTGTGTCAGAGCCAAGCCACTGGTTGGCTCAGCAGTGAAAGACCCACAAAGGAGCCAAGGGAGAGGAAGAAAAGGCTGAACTTCAGCCAACAGAAGGCTACTTGAACCCTCAGTTTTGTGAGGCACACTGTACTTGCCCTTCCTACCAGCAGGTAGAGCCAAAAAAACAAACCAAACCAAACCATTGGGCAGCCTGGTTCCAGAATGAGAATACAGCCAGAAGGCTTGGAGGGAACAGATGGCCATGGAGTGCTTTTTAGAGGAGTCATTGAACGAGGAGGAGGCGAAACACGCTAGGTAGCCGTGAAACACTCTGCAGCGCCTCTGTTCACAACAATGGCATTCTAGCTCAGAAGGTGTATCACCTCAAATGCCAGGATGAAGGGCATTTCCAATGCAGCATCCAGGCTACACACCTTCTCGCACCTCTACAATGTCAAGAAGTACTAACTGAAGAACAAGCATCTTACCAGGTCAAGGAGTTTTACATCCCCCGGGTCCTTAGTGGGTGCTGCAGACACGCTGGAAGGCCAGCTCCCCCACTCCCTCAGTGATCCCTGTCAAGGGGATCCCTAAGAGTATCCACTTCCAGGCTGAGAAACTGATGGCCCTGCGGTCCACGTCACAGGCTGGTACAAGGTGCAGGTCAGAGCACGAGAGGCAGACTAAGAGCACAGGGCCCAGGGGAGAGGGGAGAGTCAGGTTGAGAGTACAGAGCCATATTCTCTGTCAACATCACAGTACTGTCGCTTCCATATTTGCTTGCTTTCAGTACTCCTTTAAATAATGGGGATGCTAAGAAAGGGAGTGACTTGGAGGCTGAAGATGAGGTAAGGGATTCATGCCTGTGAAGGTAGCTTTGATGTTCACTATAGACAGTCCTGACTTAGGATGCATCGACAGAAACTGTACTGGGCATATGATCCTTTTATGAACCAGTAACAGATGACCCATCGTCTCTTACGCTGGGTAGCAGCAATGAACCGCAGCTTCCCCACGGTGCTTCAGTCCACAGGGTAAGCCACAGACATTTGGTGCAGCAGTGCCTACCCAGAATGCTCAGTATGTTAGAGGTAGTTGTACATTTTCAACTTATAATGGCTTCATCGGGACATGGCTCCATGTACACAGATACCATCTGTGATTTCCTCCAGAGGAAACTAATTCCTTCTTGGTGCGATTGCACTGATTCAAGGAGTGACAGATACATAGACATGAGGGACCAAGCGGTCCACCACCCCACTGCTCACTTGTCTGTCCAGGCTGTGTGCTTCTGCATCACTCCTGGGTCCCAGGATGTGGCGCTGTTTCCCTTTCTTATTTCTGAAACCACACTTGACTGATGATTGTAGAATGCAAAGGTGCCTAGATGCTTTCCAAGGCTATAGAGGCAGAACAGAGAACTACAGGCAGAAGGTCTATGATGGACATTTTTCAGAGCTGCTGAGTGGCAATTCTAGAGAAATGGACATGAACGTGTGCAGACACCCGAGGCTGCTGGGTGGCCATCTGAAAGAACTGGGTGTAAAGGCACATGGGCATCTCGCGAGGCTTCTGAGTACAGAGAAATGGACTGGACTGTGCTAGGCATGGCTCCTCATGGCTTCTGAGGTTCAAGAGTGGGTGTTGGAGTCCTGAGAGCTCAGACAGCACCCAGAATCCTGAGTAAATCTATGGTAGGTGGCATGTAGGTACTATAGGAAGCTGAGGGTCAGTCGGTAGATACTTTCTAAACAAGAGTCACTGTCAAGCATTGCCTAATCTGGGGTCTGGAAAAGGTGCATGTTCTTCTCTGGATAAGGAATATTCAGATCTAAGGGATGACTCTCCTGAGAGTTTTCATGTCTGATTTGTGAGCCTGCATATTCAGGTAAGTAATGAAGGAGCGAAATGATAACTACTGCTGTAGCTGAGATAAACTTTGTATTCAAGTAATATCGTCTACTAGCTATATTTGCATTCTAAGAAATTCAAGCTTAAAAAAATCCTCCCAAGTAATTGGCTTAGATAAAAGGCATCCTGGTCCTTATTACCCATGTCACTGGACAGTCATTTTATTTTTCTTTCGTGAGGATTATCTGAAGCCTTCAATTTTGTATGTGAAAATCACATATTCTTGCTAGAGAAAATAGAATAACTCCCATAGGAAAAGCCATTTCATGACAAATAGCCAAGGTTCATTCTTGCTGTTCAAGCAAGATCCTTAGAATGGGACAATTTGTCAACAGCATGCATTTGCTGCTCCCAAACATCGAAGCTGAATGTCTATGATCAAGGTGCCAGAAAGTTCTGTGTCTGGTAAGGTCCCACCTCATTTTCCAGAATGGCACTTGAAATGCTATGTCCTCACATGGTGGAAGAAATAAAAGAGTTTCTCAAATTCAGTTCCCCAAATGCTTTGTAGCTGCATCAATCCACTCATGAGGCAGAATTTCAAAGACGTTTAAATATATGATATCAAAAGGATATATACATCCAAACCGCAGTACACATCAAACCTCATAGCACACAGGTGGTAACAACAACAGTTGTAAGTTAGCTTAAATTAAGCTGGAATAATCTATGAACTACCCAGTAAGTGATCCTGAGAACTACATGAGAAACACAGTACCACACTGACATAGAAATCAACCCGAAAAATCATAGTCTCTCTCTTGCATGCATGCCTCGCTGGTCTGTAAATCAGGCAGACGTTAAATGGGCTCCACCAGTTCCACTGTCTACAACATTGCCCAAGGGACACTGAGAGCTTCAGGTTCCCGAGCTACAGAAAGCCCACAAGACACCCTCCAGTTAGTCCTTAAACGCCTGGCTTTGCTGTGTTCAATACTGATAATCCTTACTCTAGCTCACCAACAGCCTTCCACCAGGGTACTAGATGCTGCGCTTTGAGTTCCAGAGCATCACTGGATCCCAACAGTCTGGCCTCCACGTCTGCATCGGCACATGTATATTCCTACATGGGTGGAAATGCCTGCCCCAACATCACAAGAAGCCTGGGCCAGTCTAGAAATTATTTTCTGGCCCTTCCTGGTCCCCTTCACTCAATTCTATCAGGTACACAGTGGTCAGCCTTGCCTGTAATGAGTACATAGGCTCTTCTTCCACTCAGCATTGGCAACTGAGGACAGGATGAGTCAAGCCACAGTGGTACATTCTGGTCAGCGTGAATGTGCTAGGTAGGTGCCTGGAGGCCCACAGCCTCAGCGTCTAAATAGCCAAAGCAGATGTATCTGCTGTGATGATCTGAGAGCGAGATGCTATGAATTCAGACAGAGCAGTCTCAGCCAGTCTATAACCAAGAACCATCAAACATGGCCTTGTGGGTGTGGCTGTGCCTGGGGATGGATTTTCCTACCCGTGTTTGTTGTTTGTATAGTCTTTTATCAAAAGGAAAAAAAAAAAACAGCATGGAGTTTCCACTACTGGAATTTCCAGGTAACAACAGTGACTCCATATTTTATATACTTATTTAGTATTAGTTAATTCTTAGGTCCCCCTCCTCTGTGCTCTGTCTGTAAATCTTACCCGGATACACATCTATTTCCCATCCCACTTAAAAGCCAAGGTCTGCAGAAGGGCAGCATGACTGGTCCCTCTGCCAGACAGTGTTAGCAAGTCTCAGGGCACTGAGCAGTGCACACGTGAGGGGCAGCTGCTGAACCCAGCAAATGTCCAAACCAGGTTAATAAGGGTAGCACAGGCTGGAATATCAGTATGCAGTAGAGTACTGGACTAGCATGCTTGAGGTCCCAGGTTCAAATCCCAACACTACGCGGCTGGACACCGTTCTCCTCATGCTGCTCTCTCCCCTCACCCTCATCTTCCCCAGCATCTCCTAGAAGAGCCCTACCTACTAGCATCTCTAAAGCCCCTGATGGAGACCTCCTCTCATGGCTGCTGCTCATGACTTCTTGGTCCCTACAGGCTCAGTGTTACCATCACTCCAAGCTCCATCTGTTCTTCCTTCTGTACTCAGCTCTCCACTGGAGGTGAGTCAAGAGGCAGACTAAGACTCTCCCTCTGATCCCCACAGGCCCCCTCGGGAGGCCTTTAATTCTCCAATATAGATCATACAATCATACCATCATGCCACAGGAGATGTCTGGATAGACCAAGGCCAAAGAACAGGTGCTAGGTCCAGCTAGAGAGGCTTAGGTCTGACCCAGGAGTCCACTTCCACATTCGGCATCTTACTGTCTATAGACGCAGTGAAAGCTCCCCACCCTGCCCCTTTTTGGCTCTTAGCACTTAGGCCTTTGTACATGGGTAGAATCCATGCTTAAGTTTGGGCTCTCCAAGGGGCAAGTTTGCTTCCCCAGGCATATTTAATGCCCCTTTTTAAAGACACCTTAAGGGAATGGTTCCGATAATGTCACCTGACTTAATTGCACAGAAAGTGCCTCGCCCATGCTGGCCACAGGCGGTGAGCCACATTGCCAGGCAAGCATGTAGCACCCACATTGTGGGGGTGGGCAGGACCATTTGTGGTCACAGGTAAAAGGCTAGGCCTGTGTGTGGGAGGGAAGCCCTGGACGGTAGCAATTTGACATCAGGCCAAGTCCTCAACACAAGCAAGAATTAGTGCTAAGAGGTTAAAACGTTATCCAAGGTCAGATGGATACAACAGACGTCAGAGACACGGAGAGAATCGATTAATATTATTGTGTAATATTAATATTAGTAGCAATTAACAGCAGCATGCAGGAAGGTACACAGTAATGAAGAGAAGGGGAGAGGAGAGGCAGAGTGAAAACTCACATCTGGGTGGGGGATGGCATACTGTCCCTGGATGGTGTAGGCCTGCAGAAGAGAAAGAGACAGACAGTCAGCTTGGGATGTGGCAGGATCTCAGCTTGTCAGCCACTGGTGAGCCAGCCTAGTATGCCCTAGTGTGGTAAGAACCTTCTGGGGCCAGTCTTCTCCATCAATGCTCATCTCTACCCACCTGCTCCTGTTTGCTTAAGATGGGGGGGTGGTCTTAATTACAGCAGGTGAGTCCTAGGAAACTGCCTCTTCCCCGAGCCGTAGCCAGCTGCTGTTTCTAACCCTGATTTCCTCAAACCTTCCTAAAATCATAAACTTACAGATGACCCATTTGACCCCTCAGTAAGAGAACTACTGATTATCAGACATCATGCAAATACTTTGAGCAGAGACTTAGCCCCCAAGACATTTAAATGAAAACAAATGTTTTACAAGTGACCAGAACAAGTTTTGCAAAAGCCGTATTAACAAATGGGTCAAAAATCAGTCATAGGACTGACCTAATTTGTTCTTACCAAATCTCACGTGGAGTCTCTTCAAATGGGGAACACCCCTCTCTGAAGGCCATTGTGGTATCCCCAAGACTCATTTACTTCCATCGTTTCCCTTGCTTCAAATCTGTGACTGTGCCAACCACAGCAACTGTCCGCCCTGCGGGCTCCTCCTACCCAGCCCCCCTCTGACGCCCCAGGGGTGGAGCCCTCAACAGCTTCCCCTCAGCTGTGATGCCCTTTGGCAACTCAGACAACAAACAAAACAACACAGTCAAGGGAGAGCAAGACGACAGACACTGTCTGGCTTCTAGGCAGTGCTATTCCATCCTGCTGGGGGCACAGGAGGAAGGACATGCTTCCGCCACCTGGCTGATCTAGACCCGAGACCATCCGTGAGGTCTCTGGGCATCTGAAAGAGTTCCCTCATGGGATCACGTGTCACTGCAACGGATCAAGACCTCCCACACTTACTTTCTCTTTCTTTCCTTTCTTTCCTTCTTTCTTTCTTTCTTTCTTTCTTTCTTTCTTTCTTTCTTTCTTTCTTTCTTTCTTTCTTTCTTTCGTGCTAAGATGTTTTTGTTTGTTTGTTCATTTGTTTTAAAATCACAACCATATGCAGGAGCTCAAAGCCAGGTGACCACCTAATAGGAACCTGGCCACAGGCCAGCTCTTAAATAGACACAGTTCCAGCAAAACTAAGTCTGTTGTGGGATGACCTGGCTGTGCTAGCAGAGGAAGAAAAATAATCTTATCAGATTCAGCAGTTCCACGGAGAAAAGGACAGGTGATCTGCTCCATGAGGAGTGGGCCTGGGAGAAAACTGCTGTCAGGGATGACATCTCAGGTGTAACCTAAGGAGGCGTCACCTGAGGAAGGGACTCATGCTATTATCTCAGCAAGGCCATTAGGACCTTCGAGGCCTGCAGCTCTCTCCCAGCCCTATGTCTGAGCTGAACTGCAGAACTCAGCCTTGGCCAGTGTCTACCATCTTTCACTCCCTTTCCACGTGCATCACCTTTCCCAGTAAGTTCTATCTGGGGAGCTGCCAGCTTGGCCAGGTGTGCAACATTGGCTGCAGTGTCAGTTGCTGAGGATTCTAGGCCTCTTCATCTCTTCCACCTAAAGTGTCAGATGCCTAGGCGGTCTCTTGTGGAGTCTGTCCCACGTCTTGGACACATGGGGGCGACATTCTGGAGGGGACCTACCCGGAGCTAGCTGACATCTCCACTTCTGGTTTGTATTTTGGCTTTCCCACTAGGTTGTCTCCTACTAGGATGATTCTCAAATAAGTGCATCCCCTGTATATAGCCAACGCCATCAAGGCCAGACCAAACTCTTGCAAGGGAATGGTGATGGGCTTTTAAAAGGCTAACACTGTCACGGGGTAAACACAGCAGTAGAGTGACCTCCACTGCTGTGACTGGAATTGGGGGTACTATGCCTGTTCTATGGATGGATGGGGCCTGGTGGCCCTGGCCATGATCCTACCTGTAATGGCTCTGCCCTTGGAAATGGGGCTGTTTCCCCATGCCATGTAGTTCACAGTGTCCACATTAATTTACATGGAGGCCTTGTGAATGAAATCCCGTATTTCATTATTTGGGGCTATTGTGGATTTGGCAGAGAGAGAGAGTTCACCCTGGTTACTGACCTGCTAGCCAGCCATGACTCTGCAGAGAACAATGCAGAGCTCTGATGGGCTTGGCAGTGTGGCTGTGTGACCATACCTCTGACATCAGCAAGGTCCAACGTACTGTCCTGAACCTAAGGCTGTGAGGCTGGCAAAACCTGCTGTACAGTGGGATGTGTCCCATGCTACATCTGGGCACAGGACTCTGCCAGCAATGGGGCAGACCTGAGCCAGGAGACTAAGGGAGTGGGGGGGGGGCAACAGGTCTGACCCCACACATGCTACACATGCTGCTCTCGTTCCCTTTATACTGTGGAGGAAGACTAGAGGAAATGCTCTCTATGCCTTTCTTTTTCTTTTTGACTAAAACAGTAAAACCCTGTGTCTACTCCACCAGCTGTGTCACCTATGAGGAGTCTCTGACTTAACTCTCCCTTGAACAAAGACACACATCGTGGCCGACAGGACACAGAGCTCTTCTGGACGGACCCCTGGCTGTCCATGTTGAAGTCATCTGTATGGTTGGGTCTTGTGGATCCAAGGTGGGTTATCTGAGTTTCAGTGAGCATGTAAGGAAGCCAGATTGGGGCCTTCTCCAATCCCTGTCCTTTCTGGACAGTGCTGCACCCAGACACAAGCTCTTTTCCACTCTACCTCCCCCCCCGCCCTGCTCTAGGAGACAGATGCTGGTCACCCACTCCTCAAGGATGAGGTTTGTGACCGTGAGCTCTGCCTGTGAGGATGTCTACCCAGTCAGGCAAAGGGTAGCAGGGATGGATCCCGGCCACAGGGGCACATGGGCTAGCCTGAGGCCATCCATCTTCTCACAGGGATGTGCCTGCTACTCCCCAAGTCTCAGATGTAGCTCTAAACGATTCAAACCCAAGCCATAACCACCCAGGATGTTTCTGTCCACTACCTAAGCTGCCCAGCAACATCCTCGAAGAAGGTCTGACAGGCATTGCTGGGCAGCACCTAAATCTGCATGGGTCTGCGGGTCTCTCCTGTCTCCCACCCTCCCACCCACTGCCTGGTGTGAGCCAGAGAGCTCTGTGTCCATCACAGGGTGGGAGACGTGCACGTGAGAAGGCGAGAAAACCTGAGTGCACTAACGGGCAGCGGCGGGTGCTGCAGTAAAAGGCTGAGGTTGGCAGTGGAGGCCGCGAGCGGGTCGGCTCTTACCTGACCACCTGCAAAAATGACAGGGGTGGAGGCGGGCTTTGGGCGGTAGGGAATGGTGGCACCTTTCGGTGGGGACTAGGAAAAGGGACAGGAGAGGGAGAGAGCGGTTAGAACAGCTTTGCTGTTGGCCTTGGGCTGCCTTCCCGAACCCACCCCTCTGTGGGACCCCCACCCCTCCAGATGTGGCCAGCAAAGGCTCAATAGGCCACAACAGTGAGGGGAGGGGCACCCAGGGACACCAAAAGGAGACCAGTCTGTCCTTGGCACACTGAGGCAGGGCGAATTCTACATCTTCACTGCCTTCATTCTTGGGGTGGGCATTGCTTCTCTCACTGTTTGTTACCTATCCTCCATAGACCCCGCGGCCAGCCAGGCAGGAGCAGGGTTCCACAGGAGTGTCGATGTAGGTGGACCGCCTGCTTGTTAGCTGCTGACCCCCATTAGCTTTGCATACCACACCATCCTTCCCTCCTGCTGTGGTCCCATGAGGATCTGATGGTAGATACGGCAGTTTGACTGCAGAGGAGCGGCTTGCATGCTTTGATAAAATATAGTCTTGAGTCCCTGGGAAAAGCCAATCTTGAACACAACTCACATTGGGAACTGACGTCTAGCAACCCAAGTTCCGCTTAGCCTACAGAGGTGGCCAATTAGAATGGCTTAGAATCATTCCGTTTCACCAGTGAAAAACCAGGTAGCTTGCAGAGGCCAAATGAGATTCCTCCGTGATGAAGTCTGCTACAGTTTCCCTTGATAACCCTTGGGTCCAGAATATAGGCTTCTCCGCTTAGATGAGTGCTGTCCTCAGGTGCCAACAAGTCCACCTGATCCTCTCCACGCTGCTCAGAGGCTGCTCCCCCTCCTCCAGCTCCAGACACTAGCGGAAGCCAGCATGGGAGAAAGGCTGAGGCTGGAGCCCTTGGCTATGTGGCAGATAGAGCATTAACATTCGCAGCTGGACAGGCTAACCTAGGAGATGAGCCTCCGGGTATGGCATGTCTGTGGTGATTATCTACCTTAGGTTGGCTTCTGAGGGTGCCTGGGGAGCACCATTCTACGGGCTGGAGTCCTGGGCTGGATAAAAAGGAGAAAATGAGCTGTGTGCTAGCAGCCATTATTCTCGGCTTCCTGACTGCGGCGGGCCGGGGTGCCCTCTGCTCCTCCCACCATGCCGCTCCTGCCATGACGGTCAAAACTCCCCACAGTGTAAGCCAAGATAAAATGCCCCGTATATAAGTCACTTTGATCGGGGTTTTGTTATAGCAACAAGAACCTTCAGCACAGGCCGTCTCTGCAAGGACAGTGGCCACAGCCTACAGGAGCCCACTGAGGGCGTGCCCTTGGAATATTCCTTACTCTGGGGCTGACAGCAATGGGCAAAGGACACTGTCTGAGCTGGCCCTTGGAAGAAATACGCACATTCCCATTGCTGGGGACCTAAAAAAAGATGGCCTACAGTAGAGCCTCTGTGTAAACCTTGTCTGCTGGGGCATCCCTTGGTGCAAAGTTATCCAAGTGCTCTAATGTGTCCAGCACCTACTGTAGCTGCTCCTTTGTTCCTGCCAAGTACTCCAGATCCTAGGGTCGCCATCGCCTGGGCCCCAGGCTGCTTCCCTCCCGATACAGGGGCTCCCTGTGCCCACTCAGAAGGCCCAGTTTCATTTTTACCTACTCACAGAAAAGTGACCTTCTGGGCTTACACCATCAACATCCCCTGGGTAGGCAAGGCCCGCAGGCTGCTCCTCACAGGTGCATGAGGCACCAGAGTTGGGAGGCAAAAGGTCCATAATGGCAAAGCTTGCTTTCTTTGCAGGCCTCACCCAAGTACATCTCCTGAGGGCGGGGCTTTTCGTGATTGTCGGGATACAAAGGGTATAGCCCTCTAGCAAACTTGAAAGGCCTTTGATTTACAAGCAGGGTTTTGGATCCATCTTATGCTTGTTTCTTGTTGTTCTTCAGGTAGAAGTGAGGTTCTTTTCACGGTGATGTCTTCCTTCCCGGTGAAGGAGGCCACACCCTTCAGCTTCTGCAAACTGCTTCATGCAAATGAGAGCAGGGTGTCCCTGTTAGGTCAGCCTCCACTGCTGATATCCACAATGTGCAAGGCCATGGCTTCTTTCATATCCCATACCATCTAGAGATGTGAGTTTTGACACACAGGCCCAGGCATTCATTTGCCCAGAAGTCTGCTAGGAGATTCTGACGAGGACACATATTGTATCCTGAGAGGGGGCTGCAGGCTCCTGATGACTGTCACCCCCAGGGTGTCACTGCGCTGATCACATGTTTCTCCCTGCTTGGGGCAGATGACAGTACCAGGAGCAACGAGTCCTTAGTGATGACCCCCAGCTGCTGGGCTCCTGTGATAGAAGCATCCTATCACCCTGACCAGTGTGTGTGGAAAACTGCCTGAGAATAACATTTTGAAAAACATCTTTAACTTCACAAAATACACTTTAGGAAATTAAGACTCTGCAAACATTAAAAAAAAAAAAAAGAGTTAAGCATGAAGTTTGACCATAATGTCACAGATAAGATGACACAGCAGCTGCTTAGTTGTGTTCCATGGAGATGTGGCCGTGGCCTCAGCCTGGACTGTGAAGACAGAGGTCAGCACACACACTTCCAATGGTCTTACTTGCAGAAGTAGCTTGAGGGACGGGCGCAAGTGCAGAAGCTCCATGAATTCTCCATCCTTGACTGGATGTCCCTGTCCCCTGGCTCCTCCTTTCTTCTGTCTTACGCCCATGTTCCCACCTCTTTCTCTTTCTTTGGGTCTGTCCTGAGTCCCAATCTGAGTACGGCGCAGTAGTTCTCTTGACATCTGCAGACCTCTAGGCCTGCTGTGCTGGATGGCTGAGAGGCAGGGGACTTCCTCTTATTCTTCACCACACCTGCCTCTAGTCGGGGTGGTTACCACTGCCAAGGCCGAAACCCCATGATTTGCCCACACCCGCTCCCCCGCTTACAACCAGACAAGATGATGGCCACAGGCTAACATCAGGTGACACTTCCAAGGGTGTCCCTTCAGCCTGCCTGGCTCCCCCTGGAGGACAGGAAGCCCAAGCCTGGGAATCTGCCTGTTCTTGATGTCTGATCCCCACATGCCCCAAGTGACTCTAGGATTTCTCAGGTCAACTGATGTGCAGGCACCTTAGTGACAAAGCTATAGAGTCACATGGAGAGCGAGGCCAGCACTGAGCAAAGGTAGGCAGGTGACACGTTGGCTCATGACGTTCATACTGTACCTCCAGCATGACCACACAGATCTGCTTCACACACTGGATGATGGCATCTGGGGTCCCTGAGATAGTCACTGCCCGCTCTGTGGAGTTGGGCAGCATGTCACCTGCCACCTGGACCTGAGCACCTGTGGACTGCAGAGAAGGGCCGTTGGAAGAACAACAGTGGATTGTGGGTAGCAATACATACAAGAGGAACAGCACCTCAGACTCTTGGAGATGCATTCAGGGTGATTTGCACTGTGAAAATCCTTCATTAGAAACAGGGCCTGGTGTTGGTGGCACACACCTTTAATCCCAGCACTTGGGAGGCAGAGGCAGGTGGATCTTTGTGAGTTGGAGGCCAGTCTCATCTATAAAGTGAGTCCAGGACAGCCAGGGCTACACTGAGAAACCCTATCTCAAAAAAAAGAAAGAAAGAAAGAAAGAAAGAAAGAAAGAAAGAAAGAAAGAAAGAAAGAAAGAAAGAAAGAAAGAAAGAAAGAAAGAAAGAAAGAAAGAAAGAAAGAAAGAAAAAGAAAAAAGAAAACAAACAAACAAACAAAAAAGAAAGAAAAGAAAAGCAAAGCAAAGCAGGGCCTAAACTGGGCACAGTGCCCTCCCTTCCCTCACCTTCGCACCCAAATGTCACCTTCCTGTCACCTGTCCTTCGATCCTGCCTCTGCACATCCTCTTAGGGAACTGTGACTTCCAGAAAAGCTGCCCCATCTCAGGAGGCTCTGAATCTGTAGAGGAAATCTACAGGGAAATGGGGCTACTCTTTCCAACACAGTGATTCCTCTCCCTCCATGGAAATGGGTCAATGGAGGCCGGGAAACAAGACCTGGGATTTGCCTGCTCTTGATAACTGGCTATCATGCGCCTCAAGTGACTAGTTAAATCCTCAGGACAAGTGAGGCACACATACACTTTAGTGACAATGTTATGGAGTCACACGGGTGAACCTGGCATCTTCTAAGTCACAGAAGAGGATAGGAAGGAATCAAGAAAGGATGGTTGCCCTCCTGGTTAAGGGAAGGACTTGGCCTTCCTTGAAGTAACATGTCAATGTGAAACCCATATCAAGTTCAGGCTCAGTGTAGGAGGCAGGCTCTGATGGACAAAGAGGCACATCACAGGCACAAAACCCAAAGCCTGCATGTGCCCAGAGCCATAGAACCTGGGTGCTAAATCATGAAGGCCCACCCCCATCCTTGTTCTTGTCCTTGGCAAAGCAGGGCTACTCCTGGACAGGACCTTGTGTGCTCATGGAAATGTGGCAAGGTTCCCCACATCCCACGTTTCCCCGGTAAGTTTGATTTTCATGGGTGCATACCAGTTTTGAGCCCTCAGGGCCTCAGCCATCAATGCGTGCACTTACACACTGTGGAGACATGCAATAGGGTGGGCAGTACCTCCCGGATTTCCTTGATCTTGGAGCCGCCTTTCCCGATCAGGGACCCACACTGGCTGGCAGGGACCACTAGTCGCAGCGTCACTGGGGGCTTGCTGGTGGCAGGGCTGTTGCTCATGGAATTAATGATGTCCTAGGGAGGAGAGAACAGCTACGTTGGATTCATACTCGTGAGCACAGCTGTGTGGCTCAGGGACAGGTATGCAGAGTCTCTGCCTCGACCTGTTTCACTGCACACTGGGAAGAACTCAAGGGACCCTCTCCCACATGGAGAAGAGACTCAGCAGGTGGACCTGGCAATCATGGAACCTTCAGAGCCAGACCAAACTTAGAAGAAACAGGAAACATGGGCCAGATGGCCACACGTGCCAACTATGCACACGAATTTACAAGGCTGGGTAGTCAGTGAGTCACAGGGCACTCAGGGCAGGGCACAGGTTAAGAAGGTACATGATCACATCTGACCTCATCAAGAAAATCTGTTGGGTACAGGGACTTAGATACATGAGGTAGACTGCTTAGGGTCAGTGGAGAGTAGGTTGGAGGACACTCCTGAGGGCCTTTTACAGCTGGTCAGATGGAATTGTGACAGTCCAGCGCCCCATTTCCACGAAAGCCCAGAGGAACCTCTGCATCAGGGAGCCTGATTATAGAGGAGGCAGCCCCATTTGCAGGAAAGAAGCTGAGCGCAACGTATACCCCCCTCCCCCCGCTGGAAAGTCACGCCCAAGCGTTTGGAGTGCTGGGCTAAACGGCCAGGAATTGGCCACATGTTTTTCTAATGTCTAGCTCCACTTCTAATTTCCAACTATCTAGAAACAAATCCCTACTTTTCCTGAGTGATCACCAGTGAGCCTTGCTTCTAGGGGGTCGCTGCTCCTACCCAAACCCTTCAGCTGTTGCACCAGGGAAAGTGGCTAACTCCTTGCCCCATCCAGGTCTGCACTTGCTGCTTCAGCTGCTCCGTTTGGGCAGCTTGTTCATGTTCCTCCATTTCTCCTTGTCATGGACCCCTCCTCTATCCAGGCAGAGGACAAAGAGGCCTCTGCACCTACTGCTCATTCTGCATCTGGACCCACCTCTGTGCTATTGAGCTCCCCTTCCGTTCTTCCCCAGCCTGGGGGCTGCTTTTGGTTGCCACCTAGTGTAGACTTGCGGCACAACCTTTCATCCCTGTGCTGGCTTGGGGATGACCGCCATGTGCCATGTTGTCATAGACAGGAAAAGACTGGCTAGTACTTTGAAAACATTAGAGAGAGATTGCAAGAGACAGGACATTTTCAGGCCATGTGTCACCTTTCTAGCAAAATGGTGAAAGAAATGAGAAGGCACGACTTGGCTCAGGCCCTCTGAAATACTCCCAGTACGTTTTACATATGGCTTCCTGTCCCTTGGGTGGAGGGTGTTTTAGTGACTATATGTGTATTTTAGGAGGTGACAAAGCATTGCCTTGCAGAAAGCTATAGCCCTTAAAGCTGCTAAAAATGGCTTGGTTTTATTTCCGTGGGGGAAGGGCACATCAACTTTTATACAAAATACCGGGTATAATGTTGCTTTACACGAGGCGGTACTGTGGAGTTGGCTGCCCATTACTAACACTGCCTCATTTCCAGTGTTCTGGGAAGCAGAAAGGATCAGTGGCAATTAAAATTACCAACCCTTTCAGGACTTGGGGTGTAGTTCAGCAACAGCATGGACTTAGAATGTGCCAGGCTCTCAGTTTAATCCCTGGCATAAGACAAATATAGTTCCCAGGATGCCTCACAATCCTTACGCCAAAGATAAATAAACCAACTCTATGGCCATACTGCCCACTACTTGTAGATCCCCTTTTTCCCCGTGAGTTTAGGATTCCATGCTGGCGCCACGCTGTCCTACTACAGGCAAAAGTGGCAAATACGATGAGGGGACTCAGGCTGAGGCTGCTTCCCAGGCACTGCTCTATACCTTCCACCAGGAGGCGCTGTCTCAAGGAAAGTGGCTCTAGAGCTTCATGGAAGGTATTATATCCCACACCATTACCAAAAAATGCAGTCTCAGTGAAACTCCAGAGAGCTGATGCTTAAACCTTAGCTTCATATTTCTCAGCACAAACCACAATCCAATATTCCATACAGTAGAAAAGTCGTTTCAGTAGCTCTCAGAGACCCTCTAGGATCAGCAATAGAGACCTAAATTCAGACAACCACAGGAAGCTGTTAAGTGTGAATGACAGACTGAGCTATATCATTCCAACATCCGTATCTAATCCATTTGTTAGAGCTTCCATCTGGAATGTCCTCCAAAGGTTCTAGTGTTAGAGGCTTGGCTTCCAGCCTGTGTTGCTTTTGGGAGACGTGATAGTTAATTTTGAACTGTCAACTTGATGGGATCTAGGATCACCTAGGAGACCAGACTCTGGGCGTGTTTGGGCGTATCTGGATTGGCTTAACTGAGGTATGAAGGCTCACTGCGAATGTGCGCATCACCATTCTTTGGTCTAGAGTCCCAGACTGAATGAAAAGAGAATGTGAATGTAATAACAGCACTCATCTCTTCTTCATGATAGATGTACTGTGAGCAGCTGTCTCATGCTCCTGCCGCCATGCCTCCCTGCCATGATGGATGGTACTCTTGACCTGTCGGCCAAAACAAGCCTTTCCCCCTTCAGTTGCTTTTGGTTGGGTGCTTTACTACAGCAACAAGAAATGTAACTGATATAGGAGGCGATGGAAATTTTGAGGGGTGGGGCTCAGTAGGAGCCTTTGATATCACTGGGGGCGTGTCCTTGAAGGGTTGGAGTTCAGTCCCTTCTTTGCCTTTTATTTGCATCTTGATATAGGGCAAATGGTTTTGGCTATATCACACGCACCTGCCATGATATGATAAAAACTCCAACCACCTGAGTCCTAAAAGCAATGGCTACACGTAACTGAGGAGTAAACCCTCTAACACTGTGAGCCCAAACAAGCCTCTTCTTGATAAGCTGATTCATCTTAGGTAGTTGTTACTGTGATGGAAAACTGTCCAGCAACCATTGATTTTAAGGGATAAGAGTACTGTTGGACCACTCTTAATAATGCAATGGAGGCTTTAGAACTGTTTTATGAGAGGAGTTTGGAGAACCAATCTAGCAACGGCATGGAATGATTCAGGTAGAGCTTGGACATGATTCTGCTGGGGCATCAATGTGGAAGGGCCACTCTGATGAGATTTCAGTAGAAATGAAGACTCTGCTGAGAATAGACTAAAGGCTGGAAATGTCAAGGCAACACAACAGTCTCTCTTTCTCTCTCACATACACACAATGGGCAACATCGGCTGCTCTTAACCAAATTTATAGTGAGAATCAGAAGTAAAAATAAAGAGCTGACAAAATGCAATTCAGTCTGGAGTGCTTTCCAGGCTTGCTCGGGACTCTGGTTCAATTTCCTACTACAGAGGAGAGAAAAATAAAACAAGCAGAAAGAGTGGGAATTTTGCAATTTTTCCAGAGAAGAGACGTGTTCAAAAGTACAGCAAAGGGTGACAGAGTGACTACAGAGATTTAAGTGCCACAAAATTGAATTCAAGTTCTCTGTACCAGGGCAACAGCGAAGATGCCTGGGAGAAACAAAGCAACGAGCATGGCCACTGTCATTACAGGCTCAGAGGTGGATATGCGCAAACTGTTTCAAACACTTTCCAGAGCAGAGTCTTGACAAAGAGAGCTCTGGGGTACCTTGCCCATCGAGGACTGCCTAGGTCTAAACCCGGAGGGTACTTAGAAGCCATGACATTGTGTCCAAGTGAAAAAGAAAAGGTGTGTCAACACCCCTGGATACTGGACATGGTTTTAAAGCACTTTCTAGACTCTTTAAAATTACTAATAGTATTAATGATAAGCTCTCCAAGCTTATTATAAACATTCTTTTTTACGCCCCATTATTAGGGAGATGAAGTTTTGGTTCTCTGATTAGAAGCTATTGAACTTTCTTTTACTATCTAAGCTGCCTTGAACAAAAAGGACTGTGAGTCAAACAGCTAGCTGCCCTTACGCCTGTACCAGCCATCTGAACACACACGATACCTGGAGACAACCAGTGCACCAGGTGACAGCCAACTGCCCTGGCTCCTAAGGGGCAGCCTTAGCCAGGCCTGTCTGAGTAGTTGTATCAGACCTTTCGTGATCACAAGTCCGGAGAAACCATTTATAATTTGGCCAGAGGGGGCGCACTCTCCCTGGTGGAAGCAGTATTCTATTTTCACTAGTGGGGAGGCTGTGATTACTCCAATACAAACTTTAAAGACTGTGATTGGTCCAAACACTCCTTTTCAGGCTCTTAAGCAGGTAGTCGGGCTTACTCAAGGACTCAGCTGAGTCTCCTGAATTGCCTCCCCTGGTGTTGGAACATCAGGTCCCCAGTGAAGAGGTCTCATGGGTGGTTGTCCCTTGTCTACTTTTAGTAGCGCAGGCTATCACAATGAGGAAAGCAGCAGAGACTGTAGCGCAGGGTGGCAGTGGTACTGAACAAATGCTGGCCTTCAGCTTTGGCTTCGTGGCTGGAAAAGCACTGGCCTCGATCCTGTGGGCACCACATGAACCCAAGCTCACTGGCACCATTTGTACCACTCAGTAACATGATAACTGAAGACCCCATGAGTGACATGTGAACCTGACACAGTGCAGGGCTGCCCACAGACCTACGGAGTCCTGCGCAACACTACACGTAGACACAATACTATGATGCTAAGCTCAACAGACTTGTGACAGGTGCCGGGCTCCTGAGCCCTACGAGCTGGTTGCAAAGTGCCTGTAACTTCTGCTGGACAGTTGAAGCAGCAGCCACTTGCAGAGGCCTGGGCCTCAAAGGTTGGCAGCATCCACTAGTTCAGCCCTCCCACATCCATCAAATCAACCTAGAACTACAGGATTTAGTGCTTGCCTTGCTGGGTTGCTTTCTGTTTGTTTTGTTTTGTCTTGTGCTTTGGTCCAGTTTTACCCTATTCTCTCCCCAACCCCCAGCTCCTTCCTTCTGGAATGGTTGGAATGGGAAAGTCTTCACTGTGTATCTTGAGTATGTAACTTGTGGTTTCTGTAAGGGCTCACAGCACTTTGCCTTTGTCCACTGAGACTCAGGCCTCTGATAAATGTTATAATGGCTATGACTTTGGGAGTTTGGACTAACAAATCTTGTGTTGTAAGATGGATCTAAGCCTTTATGGGTTAAGGGTAAAACTTTGTTGGCAATGTCCTCTGAATGTCCATGTGTTAAAGGTCTAGTCCTCATTTGGCACTATTGGGAGGGGGTAGAGACCTAAGACGGGCCTTGTGGAGATTTTAGCTCATCAGAGGTGTGCTATCAAAGGGTGCTGGGGGAGCCTGGCCTCTTTCTTATTTCCATGTCCTAGCCATGAGTTATCCACGTATGTGCTCCTCTCAGAACCATGAACTCCTATGGCCCACTCCCACCAGAAGTGGTCCTGCTTCATTTCACTGTAGGCTACAAACTCATTTGAGCCAAAAGAAACCATTTCATTTTATAAGAGGGCAACTCAGGTCGAGGGCACTGACAGAAACCTGAGCAGTGTCGTCCTCTCCTTTTCAAATGGCCCTTGGTTATCAAGCTCCTCATCTCTTCTTATTTTGTGAAATCAGGGTAGAACATACTCTAATTCCATTCTTAGAGGACCCAAAGAGTAGCCAAAGCCCTCAACCTCCCAGAATACTACTGATCCCTAGAGCTTAGGGTTGAACTGGCAACTCTGGTTTCGTCCACTGAGGCAAAGGGAATGGGCGCAATGGCGTTCTGCTCACAATGACACAGGCATCTGGCCCTACATGCACAACAATGCCTTGGCAGTCTATCTTCCTCCTAGGAAAGCAATCATTACAGTTTATCAATCAGGTAATTCTAAATTTAACAAAATCCAAGTCATGACTCCGCCGACAGAGCCTTATCCAGACCTGTACTGAGCAGCAACTCTTTTCTGGCTTCTAGGAGGTCTCTGCCAGGCATCAGTACCTCTCGGGCCAGGACATACCTGTCTTGGACAGGTTCCTGGGCACTGCAGGAAAGGACCTGAGACTTCTCTGGATATGGACCCTTAACTCCTCAGATCCTCACGCTAGGTATTTCAAGACAACGCTGGCCCAATCACTCAGCACTTTCCCACAAGTCACTAGCCCACTGTTCAGAGAACCACCAGAGCAGAGCTCTCCTGATGGACTGTACTGGAGAAAACACTGCTTGAGCCCTGCCTGCTTCTGGCAGAAGTGACTAATGGCATCTGAACCCCAGTTGTTTGGTGGGCTGTCCCGACCCACTGGCACAAACAACACTAGATGGCAGCTTACTCTAGACTTCTTGCAGGCTGGTCATGGCAGCATACGTATCACCGTGACTACTCCCTGATATGCTGGGATCAAAGAGCAACTACACAGCATCTCAAGGAGAGATCTACCATGATGAACTTCATAGTCCCTAGATGGTTCTCTAGATGGGTTGGGCATTAGAACTCTTGGATTCAAAGCACCTTTCAGGGATTGTAAACAGCTTTTGCTTCTGTCGTGGTAGCCATGTGATTTCTATTAGGACCCTACATGTGCTATGTAATCATACACTCAGTACATGATGGTCATGACACAGAAACAAAAAGGCCAAGGTAGTTTTCCAACACCCGTAGCCACCAAGGCATCTGAGCCCTGCATAATGAGCATCTGCTCATAAGCCTTTACTTATTGGCTAGCCTCTTGCAAGGGTACATGAGGATTTCAGCAGGAAAATTCATGATGCCCAGGCTGTGGGTGGCATGAGAATGGCCCATACATCTGTAGCAGCCTCTGTGGCCACAACTGAGGGTGGCCAAAGCTTGGGTACCCACAGTTTCCCTAGGGCTTGCTCCTAACTCTAAGTCAGGGATCACCAGAGAAAGAAAATCCTCGCTCTCACGACTCTTACAGGATGCCTGGTTGCCAGGGAGTCGGGCATCTCTAGTCCTCATACCCACGGCCACCCTTACAGCATACCTAAACTCTTCTCTCTGTCCATTATGTGATGTTGTCCTCCTCCAGTGACAAATGACAGAGGCCGATTCCTCGCTAGAGTGAGCTCCGCCTTTACAGTCTTCCTAATCTCACTCACAGAGCCCACCTCGTAATTTGATAATTTAACCCTTCACTTATGACAGAAAAAATATGACAGCTTGGTCACCATATGTAACTAAACATTAAACAGAAACACTAAAAACATGAAGAGTGACTCACTGAGTCACAGAAGTATTACACAGACACATACATGCGTATGTGTACATCTCCCAACATGAAAACTGACTTCTGTTTCCAGCTAAGGCACAGCTGTATAAACTCTTGGGGTGGGGGAGGGGGTTGCTGCAGCATGTGTAGCTGAGACCAGAGTTGAGCCTAGGGCTTCGTCTGGGCCAGACAGAGCCAGCTGGACCCTACAGGTCTGAGTACAGCCTAAGACACACAACGGCAGCCATGTTGGGAGGTGGGAGGCCTGTGTTCTGAGGCTCTGCATGGGTGCCTGAGAAACAAAGGAGGTGAGCTTCTCCACTGGGCCCACGACAGAAGCGGCCAACTTTACGAAGAAGGAAGGGCGCTGGACAGAGGCAGGGGTGAACACCTGAGGCACTGAAGGTGGAGAGAACTCCAAAGCAGCCTTGTCACAAAGCAAGCCAGTGCCTCAACCAGGTGAGGCAAACAGACAATGGTTGGGGGCAGCTGGAAGCAGGCCTCATGCAGGCTCCGGCCTTTGCCTTACCTCCTCAAACTTGTATGCGATCATGGCAAAGGCCTTGAAGATGGCATCGGTTGGGCCGGTGATGGTGACGATTCTCTCCGGGCAGTTTCCCTCTGAGATGTTGATCCTGGCGCCACTCTAAGGTGAGAGGAGAGGAAATGCAGCTGTCAGGAGAGAAGCTGTCCCATGCAGGCCTGGCTTCTCCAGGCTTGAAGACAACTTCATGCACAGATGCTAAGGCTGAGACATACTTGAGAACTCTCATTCTAAACAGTGAAATCCTTGCCAGAAAGCACCATCAAATTGCAATTTTAAGGGCTTGTTGTTTTTTCTAAGGCAGGGTCTCTTGTAACCAAACTAGCCTTAAACTTCCTGTGCAGAATGGTACTGAACTTCGGTTCTTCTCCCTCTGTTTCCTTGGTGTTAGGATCACAGGTATGAGTTTTATCATGCCCTACCTGAGTAGAATTTTGTTGTTGTTGTTGTTGTTTCAACATAGGGTTTCTCTGTGTAGCCCTGGCTGTCCTGGAACTCACTCCATAGACCAGGCTGACCTTGAATTCAGAGGTATGCCTGCTTCTGCCTCCTCAGTGCTGGGATTAAAGGTGTGCACTACCACTGCCCTAGGAGAACTTGGGCCCTCTGCAGATGAACACTGTATGCATGTAAGCATGTCAGAGAGGTCTGCCTCTCTCTGCTTTGCCGTCCCTGATACAAGGAGAAGGTTCATGAGCACCACAGGCAGTGCCGACCTGACCTAGAGATAGGATGACATCTAGGGTAGAAGGCACTCACCTCTTCACGCATCT
Source organism: Pachyuromys duprasi (assembly GCA_028658305.1). Classification (NCBI taxonomy): domain Eukaryota; kingdom Metazoa; phylum Chordata; class Mammalia; order Rodentia; family Muridae; genus Pachyuromys; species Pachyuromys duprasi. Next base: position 49,706,172 of record CM053756.1, read on the forward strand.
TCTTGACCGTTTCTCCTTTCTGGAATAGATACAGATAAGGAAGTCTGTCACTGGCAGGTGCAGAGGGGACCTGAGCCTGGAGGAGCCCTGGTTGCTGGGAGCCCTAGCACAGTGAGGGTGATGAGGTGCTGCCTGCCTTGAGTCTGTTCCCTGTCCTCGCCTCCCCATGAGCTAGCTGGTCTCTACACTCACTGGGCCACACAATCCAGGGGCACTTCAGATGAAGAAACTGAGGCATGGGAAGGGAGGTACAGTCACCCAGTGGCAGAGCTGGCCACGTGGGCAGGCTTTGATCAGACTCAGGCCCGTTTTCATGACAGGACGTCAGTCAGATATGGTACTGGAGTGGGCCTGTTGCCAGAGGCTGCCTGGCAGGGGTTATAGCTGCTTCACAAACCCTGTCTCATGAGTGGTGATGCCCCGAGAAACCCTTTCCACAGAAATGTTAACAAAGAGTGGGGACATCGAGCAGTTAGAAGCAGTACTGGAGAGGTGCAGGGTTAGGAGAGATGACCAAAATGCAGCATGCTAGGAGGGTGGTGCCTGCCCCAGCCTCTCCTCTTTCACACGGCAGGCTTTGATCACCCGCACCCATGGACTCGTCTTTTGCTTTAGGTGTATAAAGAGGAGTTACTAAGCTACCGGAGGATGTTGGGGTTACAGGACGGCTGAAGAGCACAAGCACAGTAATGCTTCCCAGGGTCTGAACCCGGATGTGCCAGCCACTGAAGTGATAAAAGGAAGCTTTAAAGTGACCAGCTGGAACCCTGCCAGGGCCAAGGAAGGATGCTCCCTGCATGGTTCCCCTAGAGCCAACAACAAGATTCATGTACTGTAGTTTAAGCAAGGAAGCAGCATCAACAGGGCTGCCCGGGCAGAGCTCCTTGGGACTCTGACTTCCTCTGGCGTAGTGCTCGATTGCCCACCAGGGGCTGTGTACCTGCTGGGGCCAGTCAACACTGCCTTTGTCTATCACCTCACAGAGACCCCCGAGATAGGTAGAGTTCACTCAATAATTACCTTCCCAATGATGCTTCCAACTTCCTGTAGGAAAAAAAAAATCACAGAAAGATGATGTCACAGCGGATTCTGGAGCTGACGCTTCAAAAAACAGTCTATCTGGCACGGGGGAGAAAGGAGGTTTTTACAATGTTGGGGATGGAACCAGGGCCTTGTATGTACTGGACAGGTGCTTTGCCACTGAGCCATACACCTGCCCTGTGGGAGAGCTGAAACTCTCGTCAAGGAGACATGCCTGTGTTGGGCTGTCCAGCTCCTCTGTACTTAGCTGGCCAGAGAGATCAGAGATGAAACTGGGTTTGATTAGCAAACAGGACATAGACATAGTCAGCTGCTTCCTAGACAAACAAGGAGGGAAAGTCACCCCTGCACCTAAGGCCTCAAGGAAACCCCGCCATAGATGGACTGGAAAGAACACCCCTGCCTAAGAAAGCAGCACCGCTGCTGTTGTCCTGACTTACGAGGTAGGACACTGGATAAGCCTCGGACAAATCCTGCAGCTGGACGTAGGCCTGTGGGGCATTATATATATATATATATCCAGCCTACAGGACAATCCAAGGAAGGAAGGTTCCACCATGGTGTGTTGATTAGGATGGGATCAGCCTGACTTCCCGCTAGGGAGAATAACGTCTTTCAAAGTCTAACCTGCTTTTCTCACTCTAGCCACGCCCTCAGAAATCTAGAGCTACTATTGGTCCAGTCAGAGTGAGAGGCGTGGCATGGGCTCAGGAAACAAAAGGAGGGAGTGGTCAGCTATAACCCTCCGGTCAGAGGGACTAGGGGCAGATCTGTAAGGAATCCCACGTGGAAATGTGGACAAGAAGAAAGGAAAGGCACTCTCCACCTCAGAAAAGGGATGTCCGGGTGCAAGGGGACATGCTTCCTGGGAAGCTGGATATTCCAGAACTGTTGTTCTAGTGGCCAGTCCTGGAAATCTTGCGTAAGTGCTGGAAGCTAGATTTCTCAGGCTAGAAAAACGCACAGCCTCAGGCTAAGGCCTGAGTTGCTGGGCTGGGGTGAGGAGGTGTGGCTACTGGCTCCCCAGGACCGTGCCCACCTGTGGGAGACAGGCACTAGGGTATTGAGGAACAAGTGTTAGGCCAACCAGTCTTTAGCAGCTCTAAGAAGAGTACAATTTGAACTGTACATGCAACAGCTCTGTGGGTTGGAGACTGTGTAGAACAAGGAGAAGCACTGAGCAAATCCCTGGCAGGCAGTGCCCGCTTCCTGCCTCACGTCACCTTTCCATGCATCAGTAGGCGGATGGTCAGGGTTACGTTCAGGCCACCTTCCGAGACCTTGGATTCCATCTTCCCTCCAAAATGTAGCTCAGGGTGGTGGCTTAAGGTGCTGAGGGTGCCGTGAGGAAGGATGGATGGGGCCCAGATGGCGTCACCTGGAACAAGAAGAGACAGCCGTGACCATGGACACAGAACTTTGGACCTAGAACCATGTTCTGCCTCCAGGGGAGTGGCTACGTGTCACCACCAGAGGACAAGTGCAGCATTGGGTCCCAAACCATGTGACCCTGAGCCGATCATTTAAGCCCTCTAGACTCAGTTTCCTCCATCATAGAGGATGCCTCTCTTAGAAGCCAGACGACTCAAACGAGTTGAAAGTCACCGCTATGCTACCCAGCCTGGCGAGTCTCCATTCGTCCGGTGTTTCTTCTGTCTACGTTCCTGTCACATCAGGGAGCAGACTCTAGGGTACCATGGCTTTCCTCCCATGACGGCCCCTCCCTGCCTTCAGCCATCTAGAAAGGCTCTTGAAAGGTCATGTAACTCATGCCATCTTATGCCCAGTTACCAACAACCTCCCTAATGTGAATTCAGTCTCTGGCCACTGAACTGCTGCTGTTCTCCCATTAAAGTAAAGATACTCTCCCGGCACAGTGCTGGTCTGTGCTGTTCTCTGGACAACCTCTAATGGCTAGCTTTATGGGGGTAAATTAAGGCTTCAGCTTATTATCTGCAGGCAAAGATAAATTGTAGGTACAAGACAGCACATGTGTAAAAGTAACGTGATGACTATGCCAACACAGGTGACCTGAAATCAGGCCTTCACGGTGAACAGTTCTCATCGCTGAGTTCTCCACAGGCTCTAGGCTGGTACCTTATGAGGTAGCAAGCAACAAAGACGGCTCACTCTCATCAGAGAAATAACAGCACTGTTAGCTAGGCCGGCACATACAGTAGGAAGGTCTAGAAGATGACGATGGAGGCCGGGGGGCTGGATGGGGAAGGAGTTGCTCCAGTAAGGTTTCTAGAAGCAAGAGACATGAGCTATCTGTTATCCGGAGCTGGAGAGCATGAGGAGAGAAGGCAGATCAGGAATGCAGGACCTCAGCTCTACGGGTTGGGCTTGGGTAGCTCTCTGCAAGTTGATGTCTTATCTGGCTGCTCGATGCTTTGTGCAAAAGCACAGGCAGACGGGAAATTCTGCTGACCAGGGCATTTTGCATAGGCCAAGAGGAGTGCTGGACCCCAGCTAGAGTTCATCATGAAGGAGCTCCGCAGGAAACAAGCATCTGGCTCAGGAGTCTCGTGTGACATCAAATAACACACATTTGTCTATGCAGACACCCTGTGATAAGCTGAGCCAAGTCCCCTTCACAGGGAGCCCTGTTTCTGCTGAGGTTGATTTGCAAGGGCCATAAACTGGATCACACTGTGGCTAGTCTGGGGCATCTCCTACCCATCATAGGGACAACAGGGCCCTGTGGCTGTCTGTTACATAAATATTTCCAGCCCAGGAAGGAGAAAGTAGGTCAGTTCCTGCCCCCGGTGCTTTCGGCTCCAGGCTGTCAGGAGTGATCAGTCACTTTCTGCATCAGAGGATAAGACACACACACACACACACACACACACAGAGAGAGAGAGAGAGAGAGAGAGAGAGAGAGAGAAAGAGAGAGAGAGAGAATCATAGAGTGGGTGGGAGTGAGGTTGTCTAAGTGCCTCAGACTTGGAGATGAAAAGGCATCAGTCTAGAGCGGCTGATGGGGAGAAACCAGAGTCCTGCAGAGGTCTGCTCCCTCAGTCAAAGGATCAGTAGGAGGCTGTAAGTGTGGCTACACCCTGAAGTGGCATTTCCTAGTCCATTCAAGCTCTCTTCAAAGCAGAGCCAAGCTGGTGCACCTCCTGCCCTCATCAGACACTCAAATCCCAGGGGCAATGAGTCCTGGCTCATGGTGGTAGTGAAGGCTGTGGGGAACAGGAAGGAACCATGTCATCCTGCAAAGCCAGAGAGGGATCAGCAAGGGACAGAGTTCTGGCTCAGTAGTGAGGAGTTCCTCCATGTCCTAATGTCTACAGAAGACCAGGAAAAGCCTGGACTGCCGCCCTAGCTGAAAAGGAAGGCTCCCACGAGGTCTCCAGCTTTAGCCCTTACAGCCCAAATGTTCTAGTTTCAACAGAGAATTAGCTGCCATGACAAGAACTATGGAGACTTCAAAGTGGATGAAGGGCAAGGAGCAGATGCCAACTCCAAATTGACAAGAGAGGTTAGTATTAGCCAACATCTGGAAAGCAGCCATTATAGAAGTGCTCTTATGAACAAGCAGAAATATTCTGTGTGTGTGTGTTATATGTGTAAATGTGTGTTATGTACTGTGCATATGGACTCCAGAAGAACACATTGGGTGCCCTGCTCTATCACTCTCGACCTTATTCCTCTGAGGCAGGGTCTCCAGAACATGCGTTCTTTAGCTAGTCAGGTGGCCAGCAAGGCCCAGAGCTCCACCTCTCTCCACCTCCCTCAGGGCCAGGTTTACAGGGGGCATGGGGCCAGATCCAGCTTCTGCAGGTGCTGGAATCCAAACTCACATCCTCATGCTTACACGGCAAGCGCTCCTACCCGCTGAGCATCTCTTTAGCCCGGGGATATGTCCTGCCCAATGAGGAGACATCGGCTCAGCAGAGAGACAAAATTCTTACCAAATTAATGAAAGACGTACAGAATAGGCCTGGCAGAAGAAAAATGGCAGGGATGGAATAGTGCTATGCAGCAAAGTCAGTGGTCTAGACGAAGGGACAGCAGAGATGGGCAGAAACTGGAACCAGGCAGAGCTGGAGGGGAAAAAGCTGTGAGATGACAACTGTGGGGTCCAGAGAAGTAGGCTTTGGGGAGTCAAAGAGAAGAACGAACTTCAGGGTGAAGAAAAACCAGTGGTTCCAGCTGGGGCAAAGTCTCCTCAACACAGCTATTCCATAGGACGGATAACCAACACAGCAGGTAAAAATGTGGTGAGTGGGAAGAAGGGGAGAAGGACAGGATCAACACACACACACACACCCTATGGACTCACCACATTAGTTTGGATAATTAATATGTACTGATAATCATGGTTTAAAAAAAGAGTGCTTTTAGGCCTCTGTTCCCCTGTTTCTAAAATTATTTCTAATAGCTAAAGTAAAAATTACTGTGCTGTCTGATATGAATAGTGTCTTCGGGCAGGGTAAAGGAAGGCAAATTTTCTACCTTCCCTTCAAACTGATAAAATGTCATAAATTATTAACAATTTGAAATGGAATTTTTAAAAAAGCTTAATAACTCCCAGGAAGGCAGGAGGAAACCCTAAAAGTCACATAAGTAAAAGAATGCACAGAATACTAAAAAAGAAATGAGAGACTTAAGCCCTAACATCTCAATAATGAAGTGTAAATAGTGTAATTTAAAAAATGACAGTAGATTGAAAACAACCGCTCCTATGCTGGCGACAGGACACTGACCACAGAAAAAAGGTGGCTTCCTCGCTGAGCAGGTACTGGGAAAACAGTTTCCAAATGCTGAAGAGTAAAATTGAATTCTTATATCATACTATTACATACACACACACACACACACACACACACACACACACACAAACAGTGTGTAAAAGACTTAAATCTAAGATCTGAAATAACAAAAATCTCTGTGTACTGGTATGTGCAATGATTTAAAAAAAAAATTCCCCAAGGCATAGAAAACAAAAGCAAGAAATAGATAACAGGATTAAATCAAACTAAAAGCTTCTGCCCAACAAAGGAAACAATTAGCAGAAGAGAGGAATATCTGTAAACCAAACCACTGATGTGGGCTGTTATCTAATATAGATAGGACATCTTATGACAAAATAGGTAAGGACAGGCTAGCAGGAACTTCAGGTGGCATTTCTCTATAGAAGGAAAATGAGAATTGGGGACCTGCAAATGAAAACCACAATGAAATACCACCTCAAGCCTTTCAGTGTGGCTGTCATCAAGAGACTAAAATAATGTTAACAGGGAAGAAAGGAGAACTCTGTACATAACTGGTAAAATTGTAATTAGTTCTACCATTATGAAAAACAATATGGAAATTCTTGGAAAAAAAAAAAACAGAACCACCATAGGAAGTAGGAATTGCAGTCTTGGGCACAGATCTAAAGGAAATGAAATTAATATGTCAGAGACAGCTGCACTTCCATATTCACTACAGCACTATTCCAGCAACTCATGATTAATAAGAAAAGCATTGTACGCATACACAATGGAATACTAATCTGCCATAAAAAACATGTCATTCAGTCCAACGTGTATGACCCTGCATGACATCATATAAAGTGAAATAAACTGCACAAACTCACTTAAATGTGAAATCTTAAAAAAGTTGAACTAAAAGAAGCAGAGAACAGAAGGGCAAAATGGTGGACTGGGAAATTCTGGTTAAAGGCATAAAGTTACAGTCAGACAGGAGGAAGGCCTGCTTATCACGTCTCCCATGGCATGGTCGTCAGCATTCACAATTCCACAGTGTGCATAGCTCCATATTTTGAAAATCACTGATGTGTAGTGAATGAGCTCACCACAAAATGGCAAGTATATGAGGCGACAGATATATTAATTCACTTGACTGAGCCATTTTATTAACAGAGAACACTAATGAACAGGACTTAGCGACATATGACAATAATTATACATAGTAACCAATTCTTCCAATAATGACAGGATTTGGAAATTAACCAGTGCACTGCACAAAATTAACAGAAGAAAGAGATAGTTGCATCAGTGTTAGAAGAGAAGCATTTAACACATTTCAGTATCCATAGAAGGGTTTTAAAATGAAAAAGTCAGATGCAAACATAGGAAACATGCTTAAGGACAACACCGGAGGCTAAACTCGATCCTGCTGTGTTCTTTAGCACATGTTCAAGAACAGACTCCACGCTGGACAAGCACTGAGCTACACCCTTAGCTCCCAGGACTCTTGCCTTGAAGCACGTGGTGGGGCATGTAAGGCTTGATCCCCTTACTACTCCAGGTGAGACCACACCACCCTCTTACTGGACTGCTCACCCATCTTCCCACATCCATGCAGCTCATCCTAGAGTTAGCTGCCTGTCCGCAAGGTCTTATCGGCTGCTGTCCCTACTCTGGGCCTCTGGTAGTAGTGGGCCGAGGCGTCATGGTTCTGATTCCATGTGTTCTATCCCACCACGGTTGAGCCTGTCTCTGACCCAGCTTGCTGCCTCCCTTTGGGGGATGACTAGGTTCTCCTACCTATGTCTCAGGGACTTCTACAGAAGGGCCCTCTCAGCACCCCCACTTTACTGGGCCTGTTACCATCACCAGACCTTCCCGTGCTGGCCATCCATCCAAACTACCACACACTCTTCCCCACGGTGGAGGCAGAGAGCTTGTGTTCTCTGTGTTAGTCTGGTTTGTGTTGCTGTGACACATACTGAGCTGAGACTTTCTAGAGCAAGAGAGGGCCTGCCTTGCCTCATGATGCTGATGGCTGGAAGTTCCAAACAGCAAGAAGTTGGTGTCCTGCTGAAGGCTTCTGGCTTCCTCAAGATATGGCAGAAGGGAAAACGGCCACAGGCCACGTAGGCTACAAGCATGGGATGGTAGCCCTTCACAACCTGTTTTCCAAGACTTAACTCTGGGGGACCTACATCAATCCCTGCTAGTGGTGGTACCCCATAACACAATTGCCTTGCACTACCCCCCCCCCATTACAGATCCTGCCAGCTCAACACTGTTCCACTGAAGACCATGTTTCCAACATTGGGAGAATCACTCACACCACACCCAAACCACAACAGTCACCTTCATTCATTACTAAATCCTACTCCTGGGCCAAAGGAGCTCAGAACATATTTAAAGAACAGACAACGCATACCATGAATACTGAACCTGACTCAACTGTCTGTGGCTTCACAGAACACTCTGAAACCAGAACTTAATGATTTCTGCTCTTGAGACGACACCTCCAAGATTACAGAGTCCCTCATGCCCATGGGTTCCAGCTACATCCTTGGATTTAAGCAACTGCAATTTGAAACTTCTCATTCTAGGAATTCCCAAAAGGTTCCCCAAAAGGTGAGACTTGAATTTGCCACATGCCTAGCCACATACTATGACCATATCTGCCAGATCTTAATGCTGAGAGTCTTGGTCTCTCTAGTACACAGCTAGAACATTCTCCCATGTTAGTTTCACCTGTCTTGAACACATACACATATTTCTTGTCATTATTTCCAAATGATATGGCATAAAAACTATATAACATTTGCACTGAATCCATGTATAGTTACTCAATCTGAAGAAAACAAATACACAGAAGGAAATGCAAATGGTGTATGTAATACTGTCACATTTTATAAAAGGGATTTGACACTGGATTTTGGTGTCTATGAGGCAGTGAGCCACTCATCAGAGATATGTCTCCATGGCCCTTAGAGCGTTCATCTGCTCATGGCTTCATCTACTCACTGAGGGTGTACTAGGGTCAGGGTACAATGGAAGAGGCACAGACTTAAAGTGTGGGGGTTCTATGAGAGACAGGCTCAACCGTGGTGGGATAGAGCATGTGGAATCAGAACCGTGACGCCTTGGCCCACTACTACCAGAGGCCAAGGCATCGGAAGAACATCTAGGAATCTGGCCCTGTGCCTCCCAGTGACCATTCCCTCAACCTGAAGTGTGAATCCAGGCATTTTCAGGAAGGAGAGAAGGCATGCTGAGGAAGGGAAGAGGTCTCCCCAGTAAACAGAACCAGGAAAACTATCCCGGTCCCAATCCCTAAAATAAAACTCTATGGGAATCTTTCAAGCTCTTGAATGTAGCGACCGCTTTCTATCTTGTTTGAGGTGCTCCACTGGGAAAGCCTTCACTTTGGGCTCTATTTTATCATTCCCTTCCTTCTGCATGGTTGCTTTGGTTTTAAATTTCCACAGGTGGAAACTCAGGACTATTTGCCCTTTTGTCTTTCCCAATGAAGCATTCCTCACTCTTTCAAGAGGTTGGACTTACTGATATTTACTCTGAAAAACTTTAATATATTATTTGTTTTTATTGTCCAAACTACCAATTTCCGTTGCTATTTCTTTGACCATTATATTATAGAGAGGTATGTGGTTTGATTTTTCAAGTATATAGATGCTGACATGCATTTTAGTTCCGTTATGGCTAGAAAGTAAATTTCATACAATTTCAATTATTTAAAACCAGTGGGACTTGAAATATTAGCATAGTAGGCTGTGTGAACAGACTACAGGCTGCTAGTCCACAGGCAAAAAAAACTATGCATATCTTTTGTCATGTCCCAGAGTCTCCGACTATTCAGTGCCTCTCATCTGTCCTATACCCACCAGGCTGGTTTCCTGGCGCTGAGTTGTCTCCATGTCACAGACTGCCCCTGCCGCCTCTATTCTGCTACTGACTCCACAATACATTACTTTGGTTATTAGATTTTTTTTTTTTAGTTCTAAAATCTTTACTTTTTACACCTTCTATTTCTGGTAGGATGTTTTGTCTTTACACTTATTTCAAAAAGCTGAGTTCTGGCTCCTAATACCTGATGTCTCTGGTCAGTCTGTCATGGGGCTGTCCTTGGCTGGTATCTACCAATCATTTCTCCCACCGTAGGTTGAGATTGTTGGGTTTTTAGGTCGAGTGTGGATACTCTGAGCACTATCATATGACTATAAATGTTGCATGAATCTTAGGTGGAAGCTCCAGGTGGCCAGGCCCAGGGCCTCCTGGTTGCTACAATGTCAGTGCAACCTCAAGAGGTTTTGCAGTGACATTCTGTTGTGCCAACATGCACTGCCAAGTGTCCAGTACACACACACACAGCAGAACAGAGTGTCACAGCAGGGTACTGGGTGAGGAGGAGGGTCATTCCCCATGGTTATTTTTGTTAGAGGTTTTGCTGTGCTACGTGCAGTCAGATCCTCACACACAGAGCCTCATCCTGGAAGTGGCACGCAACATTAAGTAAGCGATGGCTTTCTCAAGCTCTTCCTCTGTAGAGCCCAATACTCCTGGAAAAAAGCCAGAGTCTTCTCTTGCCCGCCACTGAATGTGCCTTAAGGGCCAGGATGATAGAGACAGAGAAGAGTGATAGTTGTTGTTCCTCTCCAGGGGACTCTCCTTCCTCTATGCTTGCATTCATCACGCCCTGGGCCTTGTCCTTCCTCTTCCCTTCCTTTATGTTTAGACCTACTGGCCATCACTCCCTTGGACAACTAACAGAGAATTTTAAAAAAATGAAAAGGAAAGCATAGGGTGGAGTCTTTCCATGGCATCCCCAGGGACTCCCTCAGCCTCCACAAATCCAAGTGCAGTGCTGCTGTCAGGGCTTTCAGTGTGGACCTTTGGGCAGGGCTGCCTGTGTGTCCAGGCTAGAAGCCAGTGGCTGAGTTCCCAGTGTGTCCCTGACATCACAGTTCTTCAGCAGCTGCCCCACACATTCCTCCCAGAAGGCATAGTGGGTCAGTAGGAAGGAAAAAGGAGTATGTGCTACATTTTGACTACAGCCAAGCCTTCCCTTATTTACTATACAAATTAAAATGGCAAAATTCTATTTATAACCAGAAACACTACAGTGGAATTCTGAAAAACCAAATTGCCTAAGTCATTATTTTAAATAACACTCAAACCAACGATGCTAGCGAAGTAAATATTGTTGTAGCAAGAAATGCTGTTCAGCTGCTGCAGCCAAGTGTGCTTGGGGCATGTGAGTCTATATACACACTTCCCACCCCTGCCCAATAGCATGTTCACCTCTGCTTCACATGGAACAAGATGGTGCTAGGAAGAGAGCCAGCAGGCAGATCCCAGGCCAGGCTCTTGACCCCCAGTAGGCCAGTTATGCATCATTTCCACACAGCTCAAAAATGAAAGCTAGGAACCCGGTGCTTCAGACTGGAGGAAAGTGATCACAACATTTTAAATATCCTGATGGAAAAAGGTTTTTCTCAGAAGGGAAGGAGACTTCGGGGGAAATGTGGAAATGGAGAACAGGCATCCTGGATCACTTCGCTGTGGGTGCCGCTTCCCTGAGTCCCTCATTATAAGCTCTCACAAATATAACGATGGTACAGAGCACCGCCAGCCACACATCTGTGACCACGCAACCATGGTGCGGCCTGTCAAGGCCAGTGGCTCTGGCCTGCTCTCATTAGCTGTGCTGTGTCCAGGGCTGCACCCAGGGCCTCAGCTGTCTAGAAGGGATGTGGGATGGGGAGAGCAAACAGAGTTGATTTATTGTGTTTAACAGCTCACTGCCCACATCAGGCTGCATGAGGCCATGGCAGCAGAAGCCGACAAAGCTGATTAGCTGCTTCATTCTCCTTGAGAGACTCACAATGTATGCGGGTCCTCGAGGCCATCCAGGCTAGGGGAGATTTCTGCAATTCAATGCTCTTGCCAGCCACAGTTAGCATTAGAACGATGCTTGGGACTCAAACAGCCTTGATTTCAGAGAGCATTCTATAACAGCCTGTTCAGCTGTCACTCAAGTGTCGTGGCACAAAATGACAAGGCTAGGACCAGTGGGCTCAGCCCTTCCATCTTGCTCTAGAGGCTATTCATGGGCCTTGTCTGGAATCCATGCTCTTTCTAGCAATGGGCTAGGTTTCACTGAGTTCTACTGTAATAAAATGTGCCCTGATATGCAGCCCATGTCAGCACATACATCTTTCTCAAATGCCCTCATTTGTAAGCCATGGATTTCAAGATCTGTACTATCTTTAATGTGGAAATAGGCTAAGCATAAGAGCTGAGCTGAATCCTGACATTAAAGGCACAGAGCTGTATATCCCATTCAGGAGCCCTGTCTACCACTTGTGTCCCATGGAGCAGTGTCTTTGCATGCTCTTCATCTCCCACAGACCCTCTGCTTAAAGCAGGAACCCAACCAGAGCAGGGCCATCCATGGTTCCACACCAAAGGAATTCTGGAACACCCCATGTCATCTTTCTTCAGTTCTGACCAGATACCAGGCATGAAGGGTATGTGGATGCAGCCATCATTACACGTGGGGCACAGTTTGGTGGAGAAACCAGACTTGGGTCTAGCACAGCTTAAAACAATCACGGTTCAAAGTCAACACTGGATCCTTGTTATGCCTCACAAATCTATGTTCCATATGCTTCACACAGGCCAAAGCTCTAGAAGAGAAAGGCCAAAGTCCAATGCTCTAACGAAAGAAGAGAGAATTTCCAACGGCCCCGGGATTCCTGAGAGAATGAAGGAGAGGCTGTGGTGTGAAATCCCTAACCAGGACTGGTCCTGGAAGATCATCCGGGACACCCACCACCTTGAATGGGAAAGGACTATTTGACCACTGCTAGAAGGTGAGAGCCAGAGGAGCCATGCTGGGCTAAGCACTGTGGGAAAGAAGTAGCAGAAGCTCATGGAGACCACCCACCATGCAACAGCAACAACACAGTCTTCTAATCTTATCTGCGGGTCACTGTGCAGCTCAGTGCTGCAATATAGGACACACAGTAGCCTCAGTACATAGTCAATGATTTCAGAGAGTACTGCGCTAGACCAGGGCCTGCAGAGCAGAGAGGCCAGCCAGTCAGAGCCTGGGGCTAGCTAGGACTAGATGTAGGGATCCCGAGATATCTCTGAACTAGGGTGCAAGTTCTAGTTAAGGAACTAAATGTCTTCCTTTTAGAAAGGAAAGTACTGAGTTGGCAATGTGCATGTAATTGGCTACTTTGGAAGCGGCAGAGTCCCTTGGACTTGGGTGGTCCAAGAACTCTCTCTGAGTGCACTTTCAGCTTTCGAATAACTTCCTGTTTGAGGGTCATGTGCCCAGACTTGTGCCCTCCAGGTCATGCAGTGGGTGCTCCTTTTCACCATGGACATGGTGAGAAACCAGGAAAGAAGAGAATGCAATCGAGGATACGAAAGGCACAGGAAGGCCCAAATGACCTACAGACAACAGTCCTAAGGGATTTTATCAGAGTGACTAAGCTAACATATGTTTATACCAGCCTAGGTTAAAAAATTAAAATTTTAAGAAGATACCATTTGGAAGAATTAAAAAAAATTAGAGTCAGGGAAAAATCCTTAAAAAGTGATGTACAGAGTTTCTACATAGAAAAACAGACCTAAGAGGACCCAAGAGACTCAAATTAGAGCTGAGGATATTATTTCTTTTACACTCATCTATACAGCCAATTCTATAAGCAAATTCATTTCAAATTTGAAAATGTCATGGGGTCAGGGAAAACACCCCATGGGGATGCGATGTGAACCCTGTCTTCTGACCTGACCCACAGCTCTGATGCCATCTGGGACAGGTGCTGAGGAGACTCGCTCTTTAGTATTCTGCACTCAAAGCCATAGCAGCTTGTCCGTGTGAGAAGAGCATGTAAGAGTCAGAAGCCAGTGCTCAAAGATATGACAAAGCAGGGGGTGGACTTTCAGGAGACAGTGCTCAGCCAACTGAACAAAGCAAGTAGGAACACGAGGCTGAGAACTCCCTTACAGAGTCTACCCTCAGACCAATCCCAGTGAGACCAACAGGCAACATCAAAGGAAGCCTTGGACAGCACAGGAAGTTTGTATGAAGTAGGGAAAAAGACTCCTTAGACTAGCGGTTCACAAGCTGTGGGTTGCTACCCTTTTGAGGGTTGAATGACCCTTTCACAGGGGTCACCTAAGACCATCAGAAAACACCGATATTTACATTATGATCCATAACAGTAGTAAAATTACAGTCATGAAGTAACAAATTTTATGGTTGGGGATCATCACAGCATGAGGAACTGCATTAAAGGGTCACAGCATTAGGAAGGTCGAGAGCCACTGCCCTGGACCTAAAAAGCTATTAGCTGCTAAAACAAAGATTGAGATGATGGGCCACATTAGAATTAAGAGTCTCTGTGTCCACAGACACTGTCAACAGGGAGAAAAGCAGCCCACAGGTAGACATTTGCTGCACGTCTCTTCACTGCTAGGGCCTCCAAAACACATAGAGAAGGGCAAGAGCACTCCTGTTCATGTGACTGGTACATTTGGCCCTCTGTGTCTGCATCTTTCAGATTCAGCCAACCAACAGATTAAGAAATATTTGGAATAAAAGGACTGTATCAACAAAGAATAGTGGACAGAACATTTTTCTTATTAGTATTTCTTCAACAACACAGTATGACAGGTGTGTACAGAGCATTTATAGCATTAGGTATTCTGTGTTACCTAGATGTGATTTAAAGTACATCAAATGCTACACCATCTGACTTGAGCATCTGGGAGATTCTGGGACGTGTGTGGGGAAGATCTGTGACCAGTAACAGCCCAGGGGATGGAAAGGGACGGCTGTTTCTCAAAAGGCTGTCAGCCTCAACAGTTAACAGGAAAAGCAATTTAAAGTCACAGTGTATGTCACCATATGCCCACTGGAATGACTAAAATGAGAAAATCCTAACAGAAGGACTAGAAAATGGCTTAGCAGATTAAGGCCATCCCGCCCTCATCTTCTTGGGACCCATATGGTACGAAGAGAGAGCAGAGACCCTCCACATGTGCGCTATAGCATGTGGGCACCAACATATATGCCCTGCATAAATTAGTAAATACAGATTTTAAGAAGTAAAATCAGAACAGGAAGCACTGGAGAGCAGTGCAACTAGGACACTCATTGCTTCCTCGTGTGCGTTCCAGTGTGTGCGTTCGCTTGGAAAACATGTTGGAGAAACAATGAAATGGGCCATCGGTGTCAACTAAGATCCAATCCCTGATTCCACTTAGACCAGTGGTTTTCAACCTTCGTAATGTCATGAGCCTGTCGCACAGTTCTTCATGTTGTGGTGACCCCCAACCATAAAATTATCTTCAATGCTACTTCCTAACTGTAATTTTGCTACTGTTATAAATATTTGTGCTTTCTGATAGTCTTAGTTGGCCCTGTTAAAGGGTCATTTGACTCCAAAGGGGTCTTGACCAACAGGTTAAGAACCATTGGCCTAGACAGAAATGCTAACTAATAGCCTAAACTAAATGTTAATATGCAGGTCAGCAATACGTAAGTAGACTAATGTGACACAGTGTCTTTGTGAAGTCTATTCTTGGGGCGGATAGGCTTTCTGCTCACATAACCAATAAAGAAGAAACTCAGTAATGCAATGTCTAACACTGACAGATGTTTGCCATGTGCCAGGCATTGTCCCCACCACACCTGGGCAAGGAATGCAGCCAGGATGGGGAGGAAAGTGACACAGACACCAGAAAGGATGTGGGTACTCAGACAGGACACTCATCTGGTACGAAAATGCAGCTTCCCGCACAGATAATGGAAAAGCACTGAATATAATTCACACTATCACTGATCAGCTCAAACCAAACGGAGCAGCTGGAAGCTCTTAAGTCGGGTGAAGATAATTTATTAAAGCACAAACGTCCTATACCACATGCTTGTTTCACATCTGTGTCCTTGTTATTATTTTCACTGGTGGTGGGTGGTAAGCACCAAGAACTCCATATTCTGGCTACTATTAAAACAAAGAACCACAGGTAATAAATGTGTAGGAATCAAGGAAGCTTTTAAACTATATCTAGTGAAGGAGACAATGTCACCTGTGTGAAAAGCAAGAAGGTTATATAGGACATGAGATTTTTAAGGAAAACCAAATTCTAACTGGCTGTGGAAGAAAGGACTATGAGAAGTGTCCATGGCAGCTTGTGGGGTCTCTGAACTGGGCCACCCCATGTCACCGCTCCTCCCGACGCCTTTAAGACACATGCAATGTTGTGCAAGAAGCATGTCAGAGGTGACATTCTTCATGCCCTTGCTGTGTGCTTGCCTCCTTAACATGGTGTCACTGAAGAAGACTCTCAGGCCCTGCTCCCAGACTATCACCAGGGCTATGTTCCAAGATGGCCTCTGGCTTCCTCCCATTTCCAGTGCAATGCTCTCCCTGTGGCGGGAAGCATGGCTGTCCTTCCGGAAGGAAACAGCTGCAGGAAAACGCATGGAAGGATGAGCCTCTTTCCTTTGTTAAATCCTAGACATGTGCACTGCAACCTAACTCGGAACAGCTGTTTCCATATAGCTGGAAACCGGCTACTAGAAAGAAGGCAGTAGGGGCCCCTCTGACACTCTCTCAAAGCAGCTCAAGCCGTCGGCACATTCTGTGCCCAAAAAGCCCAGCAAGAACTGGGGAATAATCATTCTGCCCAGTGGTGGCCTGCTGCTGGCTCTACTAAGAGCAGGGTCTATAAAGGAACAGGGCAGACACATGAGACTCATCATCAGTTCAGAGACAGGATGTCCTGCCCACCTCTGAACTGTGCACCATGAAATGCAGCCTTCCCTGACCCAGTGCCTAGAAAACTTCTTCAGAGAATGTAAGGAATGCCTTAGGTGCCAGCAGGAGCTTACTGAGCAGACAGCATTTTCTGTCCTAAGACATAGTTAGCTCAGTCTCATGGGAAGGCATAGTGGGAAAAGACTGCCGACAGGTCACTGCCTATTGATACATGAATGAGGACAAGGTCAAAGGTAGCTCAGCCATGGTGGGTGGGCAGTAAGGTAACACACCTGACAGTGATCTGGCAAAGGCTCATCAGCCCCACGTGGGAAAGGTTTATAGGAGGCCGGTGGTTCTCCTAAGGCTGCAGGAAGCATGGACAGCACGTGCCAAGTTCATGAAGCTCTTCATAGAGGTCAAGGTGGAGCAAGAGCGGAACATAGCTCCCAGCTTTCATGGGAGGCTGTTCATGGCAAGTGCCTGGGGATGCACTCATTAATGACTTCAGAACACGCATTCATTAGCACAGACAAACACCATTGATCATGATTAACCCTGATAGAAAAACAAGCTAAATTAGATTGGTAGCTCATTTCCTTGTGTCACAGGTCTGGGCAATAATATCTCACTGTTGCCTTACAAAAAGCACATTATTTCAGATAAAAGAAAAGAAAATAAATCAGAAAAGATATAACTAAACCATTAAGGATCTTTCTTAATGACTTCTTTTAAAAAGGAAAAGGATGAAAGGGTGAGGTGAAAATAAGATTACAAATAGAAACAACAACAAATATGAGTAAAAATTTTAAGAGACTAAAAACAAGAGCGATACACAGAAAAGATAATGCAAACTAAAGAAATAATGCAGAATTAACACACTGGAGAAATAAAATATAAATAAAAAGAAATTTAGACCAATTTGAAGCAACATAACAGGTAAAAAGCTAAAGAGAAAACTGTGGAGCTTAGACTGGGACTGTAAGCTATGAAAGATCAAATTAAGGCGCTAAGCCTCAGTGAGCCGACAGCTGGGCTCAGCAGCACTGCTTTGGAACCCAGGGGAGAGCAGCAGGCGATCCAGGCCCATGAGGGGCTCCCAAATCCACAGACGTGTGGTTCAGTGAGCAGAGCTAGAGGTTCCAGTCATGAAACTCGCCAAGACCCCTGCCTCCCACTCACAAAGTCCTTGCACCCAAGTCTCATGTTTGCCAAGGACCTGCACGCATGTACACCATGTAACCTGGAGATGTCACCTACCCATGTGTCTAGGAAGGCAGGCAAGAAGGGTGAAGCATCTTCCTCATGCCACACACTTAGCATGTACTAGATGACCTCAGGACCCCTGTGGGACTCTGGCAATGTCCAGGCTGGCCTGACTCAGTAGGGGACTGTGCAAAGGCAGCTCAAGGATTCAGCTTCCATACCACATGACAGCACTGAGCTGCCCTGCTTCCCTGGCGCAGCTCAGGATTAAACTTAATCCCCCAGGACAACAGAGCCCCAAGAAGTGCTCTGGCTTCAATCCGCTCATGGCCTAATCCCAAAAGCCTCATTGCTGCTTGTTTAATTTATTTTGGATGCATTTGGCTTATTTTCATTTCAGTGTATTGACAGACAAAGAAATAGATATGTCGATGAAAAATAAACTCTGCCTTTATTTGCCAAAACACAAATGTAGATTCATGAACTTAGAAACTGGAGAAGCAAAATCAGTTTAAGAGCCCCAAGCTGGGTACCTAGGTTCTTCCACCAGGGAGAGCAGGGTTCTGGAGGCTGCTAAACAAGAATATTACTGAGCAGGGTTTAAAGAAGACCCGGTGTGGTCCCTACCAGAGGCAATGAGGCAGGGTACATGGTGTCAACTCAGCTACAGGCCCTTCCTCCTTTTTTCCTGGTGTCACTGGTCTCAATGCCTTTGGACACTAGGAACTGTTGACTGGGTGCAATCTCAGGGACCGGTCAGTGCAAGGATATTGCGATCCTTGGGTGCTGTGGCTGTACAGTGTGGGCTCACTGTTGTGTTGGCATTATTCCTGGGGTCAGCCAACAACAGCGTCAGAAGTTCAAACATACTTTTCTAGTTGTTCAGAGCAGGGGCTTCTCTTAGCCCAACAGGAATGCCTAACAGCAGAACTACTCTGGAAAGCACTCTGGCTAGCTACATACATGTCCCAGTGCACAACACGAGGCATGTCTGGGACTTGCACCTTAGGCACAGAAACAAGCATGGCAAAAATATGAAGGGAACAGCTCAAATGTCACACAGCACTTACCAAACAATACTAATTTGTAACCTATTCACATCCAAAATAAGGCACTGCCAGGCAGCCACCCATGCCTCCCACCTCTGTCCCTTCTGTGCCTGGCCTCTTTGACACTGAGATTCAGCCATGCTGCTGTGTGACAGGTATGGGTCTCGCTCGGTATCTATTGCAAAACAGAAAGCTACCACACGAGCACCAACACAAATAACTGACGGCATCAGCAATTCCTTGTTCGGGCCAGGGAAGAATTCACTGTAACCTGGAGGCAGAGGTCTCTAAGGGGCCATGTCAGGACCTGCTTCACCCAGGTTTCACATGTCCTGACTGTGAGAATTAAAGGTCTTCCTTAATTTTTTTTTAATAAACCATACGTGGCAAACATTCTAGACATGTGCAGTAAAGAGAAAAGACAAAACTGTAGGACCAATGGGTATTTACACTAAAATGCTGGCAGACACGACCAGCCGTGCTTTACTGCAGTTCACACCTGACCAAGCCATCGGGGCCTGTGGGCAGGCTGCTGTCCTGACTCCTGCTGCCATGCAGGACGCTGGCTGGCAGTTCACTCCTATTGCGCATTCCCTAAGAACGCCATTCTTATCTGTCTGGCCGCTCATGGTTCTGTGCTTTGTTGCAATACTGCTGCATTTTGAAAGGTGCTACCCAAATAACAAGTTGTCAGCGTCTCTGCTGGCCACCATGCACTCACGCCTTCTGGGGGCGAGGGTCGCCCACAGTGCCTCCTCAAAAAGACAGACAGTCTCAAGGCCTGTAGCTCATTATTCTCCCCCAAAATTTGTAGGGAGTTTTAAACTTGGTACTTTAAAAAACGGCTTTCTAATTGACCCAATAGCTTTTACTGACTAGCCTATTTATTCTTAGTGATCACGTTGATTATAGCAAAACAAAACCAGACTTTCTCACTTGTCTCTTCCCTTTATTTCTATGCAACATTTTGATTATTTCCTGATAGCGTGTGTGTGTGTGTGTGTTTGTGTGTGTTTGCATACTTGTATGCATACGGGCTTGTGCCCATGCACCCCTGTGGAAGCCGGAGAACAACCTCAGATGTTGCTCCTAGGTACAACCCACTTCGAAGCTAGTCTCTTGCTGGCCTGGACCTTACCACACAGACTAGGCTGGCTGGCCAGTGAGTTCCCAGGGATCCGCCTGTCTCTGCCAGTGCTGGTGTGTTCGTGCCACCGTGGGGCCTGAACTCAGGTTCCACGAGTGCTTTACTAACTGAGCCATACCCCCAGCCCTGATAGCATATTCTTATACACGTTTTTCTTTTTCCTTCTGTCTTCAGGTTGTCTGTAATGACAGTACCCCACACCAACAGCTTAGAGTGGGTGTGCCTTGCAAAGAAAGAGCCCGTGAGGGAGGAAGAGAGAGTTTGCTCCTAGGCTTCCCCCTCAGTCCTTAGCTTTGCCAGGCTTGTTTCCCAGCCTGGACAGGCCCTTTCTTCACTAAGACCATCTGCCTAGAGACTAAGTGTAGCTACTGCAGTCTCCTCACCGTTCTAGACTACTCCACTGATCGGTCTTTGTACGTCCGGCCCAACAGAGGTCCTGAGTCAGCAGGAGTTGCAGCTTCTGCCGTATCGTTCCTGCCCCAGCACTGGCCTTGGGCTTAGGCTAAACTCTCCTTGAGTTCTAGCAAGTAGGTTTCTGATCTCCCTAAGCCTCTGAGCCCCACACAGGTGCAGGTGGGGCAGCCTACGTCCTTACCTGCAGAATGCTCTGGTTGCACAACTAAAGCAGTGTGACTTGGCCCCAAAGGCCCCATAGGATAGTCGGCTTATGTCTGGCTAGATAATCGCTGTCGGCATCCTCTGCTCTCCCAAAGCTAGTACTCGGGTCCAGACCCTTTCCACCCAACTCCAGCTCCACCAGGAGCCCTGCCTTTACTTCATACCAGAGCTTCTCAGTCTCTGAGTGTGCATTACCTATACCACCTGGGAGCCTGTCCTACCTGACTCCAGAGGCCCTGACTCCACTGATCAGAGGGGGCAGGCAGCGGGGAATCTGCATATCTACCACAGAGGCATGAAGGGGATGGTGGGGGTTCATGGATCACACCTGGACAACCAGAGGCCCGTTCTGTTTCATAAGCTGAGCAGCCAAGAGGCAATGCAGAAACCACGATTAAAAGGCTGGCTGAAATGGATGGTAGAAGGTTCTATGGAAGAAGATCTACAACTTTGCAATGTAACAAACATTCTCCCAGTCCTTCCCTAAGGGGCCAAAAGCAGCAAGCAGAAAACAGTCAGCACAGGCCTTCAGAGACTGCTAGATACTGGGCCCAGCTCTGCCCATTTCAGGGGACCAAAACACTATCATGAACCCCAACTAAAGGGACAAATGAAGTCTTGCCCCTGTCTCCTTCACAAGGCCACTGTGCTGTCGAGTGACAGCTAGACATTTTCACCCATTACTAATCAAACAACTGGGGTGGAGATACTTGGCAAGTGCCAGAACCATGCACTTTTGGGGACCTCCTGACTCCAACTCCTAGTACTGAGACACTAGTCTTCTGAGTGCCCTTCCCTCTGAAGCTTACTCCATGTAAGTAAAGCTGTCTTATCAGGTGCCTCCAGCTGTGTGGTGCTCCTCACCCCAAATCCTCCCCAGGCCTCTGTGCCAGGTGGAAGAATGCTTTATTGAGGCTTCCGGCCTACGAGCAGGGCTCAGCAATCTCCCTCTCATATACAGAATATGGGATGATGACTGGTTCCAAGACACTATCAGACCCAACTCTACAGGTGGCTCTTTAAGTCCCACATCGACCACAGCTCAAACCCATGAAAATGACGGTGATGCAGGCAGGAAGGGCCATTCCAGTGTGTGTGGGAGAGGGGGCGTAGACAGACACACAGGCAGGCACTCCAGCCTGAATCAGGATGCTCCTCTGCACAGCACCATAGGACATGGCTTCTGCATAGCTTATATTTGTATATCTTTCCTAATGGGTACAGGAAAACAAGGGTCATAAAGCATACAGCATGGGTGGGTTCATTTCCCTCACCCCTCACCTGAGAAATGATGGGGAATGTTTCAATTCCAAAAGTCACATGAATGTGTCTGGCTGTCACAGCTGCAACACCTCTAACTTCACATGCTATGGATGAGAGCTCGCATTAGAGCCTACTTTCTGGGATACGTGTTACGGGAGGCACAAAGAGACAGTGTTGAGAATGCATCTGCGTATGGGGCTTTCTCCAGGAATCACATTCACAGCCACAAATATGGAAGATGTTACACAGTTCTACTCTGTCTTAGTCAAACCAACAAGCAAGCAAGCAAACAAACCTCTCTGTTTCCTCGGGACTGCAAAATAGTTCAAGAAATATTCTTTAGGACAGTTGTTCTCAAACTTCCTAATGCTGCAACCCTTTGATACAGTGCCTCATCTTGAGGTGACCCCCAACTATAAAATTATTTCATTGCTACCTCATAACTGTAATTTGCTACTGTTCTGATATGCGGCCCCCAGAGGAGTCGCGACCCACAGGTTGAGAACCACTGTTTTAAGAGCTCACACATGCTTCATTCTGAGGCTGCAGGTTGATCCTCGTACAGGGAGTCCTTGTGAGCCTTGCTTTGTCATCAAAGGCGCAGCTACTGTGCCACACAATGGGAAGGGACCACAGTTTACATCCCAAAGTGCTCGCGCACCCTCACAGTGCTGGCCACATACCCACGTTCCCTGAAGAACTAGAATAAGCACAAATTTCATCTGAAAGGGGAAAAAAAATCCTGGTGGAACACACTGAGATTAAATTGTTACAACTCTTATTCTGGTACATTGTTTCTGGAAGTATTTCCCTGAGTCTGACTGGCAGACATAACCAGATCCTACAAACACATACATGCTGCAACTTGCTTGTCAAATACGTACATCGGACATCCGATGTACCTGAGCTCATTTACTTAAACTCAACACTTGGGCTCATTTACAGGGTAAGCAAAAATGTGAAATCTTGTTATTTAAAAGCTGTAAAATGCCTATTAGCTTTACAAATATTTTAAAACTATTACATACTCACACACGCTTAACCATGTTAATGCTCATGCTCAATGAAGACAATTAGTATTTGCTCAATATAAATAAACTCTAAAACGTATATTTTCCATTTATTAATAATATATGTGCATTGATTTTTGGATATTTGAGTTCTGAAATTTGGGCTTCATAGTGCTCTTGCCCGTGGAAGCAAATAACTTTCTGAGTGACTTCAGAGGTTGAAGTCTCCAACAGAGATGTGACTGAAGGAGCTAGTCTAGCCAGAGAGCACTGGATCCTTGTTCCTAAGGATGCTCATAGGACCAAGGTTAGGGATCATATTCCTTTCCACAGCTGGTATTTCCGACCGTGAGATTGTATGTTGTTGGTTTTTTTTTCATTTTCTTTTCTTTTTTTTTTTTTAAATAATGTCACCTCAATATAAAGAACATTAGAATGGCATTGGTCCTCCCCCAAAAGCCTGCGTTATGAAAGCAGAGGATCCAGGATCTAAACATCTAAAGCCGCTGGCACAGACTACCCAACTCTACCCTTCCCGCTTCCCGGCAGAGCCCTGTGCACCATTATGGCATTTCCTTTGGTACCTTCTCCCAACAATCACGTATGTGACCTCGACATGCTCTGCCACACCACCTGAAGATCTGAGCTAAGATGTGGTCAGTCTTAGCCACCTGTGCCATGGTGACCACTCACCCAGGCCCACAGAATCCCCTTACCTCAGAACAAAGCAGCCCTGTGGGGTCAAGAGGATCGAGTTGGATGTGGGAACCAGACAGATGGTTACTCTCCCCGTTTAGAGAAGATGAAATGCTAACAGAGAAAAATTAGAGTGATGTTTTGTTCTCAACCGAAAGAGGCCACCCATCCCATTGGCCTGGGGTGGGAACCGCGTGACATCGCCCAGGCACATGTGACCTACTTTTTGCCCAGCTCCCCTTGTGCCCTTGGAGGGGCACCCAGCACTCCTGGCTGTCATTTCGATGGCTCCTGCCCCCAACAGGACTGAACAAGCCAATGTGCCTGCAGGACATATGCATAGCAGCTCAGCCTGAAATGGGGAGGGGGATTGGCTGGCATTAATCCAGACACAGCTTTCATATCAGACATTGCCATTGTACTGACCAGCCATGTACAGCTTGGGCAGAGGCAGGTCATTAGCCACTGACTACGGGGTTACCTTGGATTGACTGGACACACACTTGCAAGTAGATAGGAAATTCCTCGCTATGGGGTACCCCATATGACCACAGACTGGAAATTTTTGCCTTCCCTAGTTATAAGTAATTGTAGTCAGCCCTGAGAAGCAAGCCTATACAAACGCTCAGAAGAGGATGAGCATGCTAAGTCATTTAAGATGTGCACTGTGATATGCAGGATGCAGGGACCCAGTCAGGACCCTGAGGCTCAAGTACCTGAGACCTAAATGGAGGGGCAGCATATATAGTGGCCACCATCAAACTGGGCATGTCTGCAAATAAGGAGGGGAGAGCAGCTTTGTCACACTGCTTGGTACTAATCTGATAACTTTATCCCAGCAACTTATAGAAGATCAGAGGCGGTAACGACCGGAACACAAGCAAGCGTCGATGGGAAGGAAAAGGCCAGGAGGGGTGATGGGCTGTACTAGAAGGCAGGCTGTGCAGTGGAAGGAGCTGGTCACTGTGAGCACAGAAACTGCTGGTAACTCTGCAATGCCCGCCACAGCACAGGAAGGAAGGGAGAGTTCTAAAGCCCACCAAGCAAATAGTATAAGCAATGGACATTCATTACAGAGAAACAGTGAAATCAGGTGCTCCCCAGAAAGACCGCCAGCCTGGGGTCTGCAATGTTGGGAGGTGTGCTGTCTAGGTCCCGTCACTGTGCCTTCTAAACAAAACAGGAGCAAACTGCCCACATCTTTCCTCCCCTTTTGCATTTAGTATTTCACAGTAAATACTTTCCTATGTTAATGCATTTAGGTTTAAGTAATAGTACCAAATTCCTGGTATTTCTCTTTCTATGTAATTCAGGTACTCCATTTTATGTTTTGGTGTGTAGGACTATAATGAGTCTACAATAGTTGAATGTGCCAGATATTTTGAGTTGGTACATTGAACAATGTTGTGATAATATTGCTAAGGCATATATATTGTGGTATATATTTCCCCACAAACATGTATGTTGAAAATCAATCTATGGATAGGTGTGGTGGTGCACACCTTAAATCCAGCACTCAGAAGGCAGAGGCAGCCAGAATTCTGTGAGTTCAAGGCTAGCCTGGCCTACACCAAGTTCCATACCTGCTAGAAGTATATAGTGAGACCCTGCATTGAAAAACTGAGAAAGAGGGTCCGGAGAGTCCTGATGAGACCTAATAGTAGAAGAAGAGGACTTCCCCTATCAGTGGACTAGGGGAAGGACGTGGGGGTGGGGGAGGGGAAGGAGAAGGGGAAGGGAGGGTGGGACCAGGATGCGATAAGGTAGAGGGCTATAGCCGGGATACAAAGTAAATAAATTGTAATAAGTAATAATTTTAAAAGTTAATAAATAAAAAAACCAAGAAAGAGCATGAGATCTATCTCCACCATGACAGCGATGGGGCTTATGAAAAGTGATTAGGCTATGACCTCCACCAACATAACCCAACTTGTGTCCTGGCACCTTGATAAGGGCTTCCATACTCTAGAACTACAAGTAGTAGATTTATGTGGGTTATGAGTTATCTAGTTGTAGGAATGGGCCCCTTTTGTCTTGTGATCTCCCTGGCATGTATATTTATAGCATATAATTTCTGGTTCAAAATTATATAAATCATGTCAGGTAGACATGCCTGCAATCCCAACATTCAGGCTTGCTGGTACATGAGCCTGAATGGCCACTCATTCAGGGAATGTGTGCCTGGGAAAGACCATGAACCTTTGACACAGGGCACAGTACATCTAGAAGGATGTTCTAGGCCTTGCAAGGAGATGGCTGTAAGAACCAGGCCCCTCAGGACCTTGTTGATCACACCAACTGTCACAGACCCAAGGCCTCTCCAGTGGGGTGAGTCACTGCCTATCAGGATCAGCCTTGTCTGGGTAGAAGTGGGAGGGAGCTCTTCACCTCACCTGGGAATTAAGGCAAACAGCAGTGGGAACCTAGCCAACCCAGGACATTGACCCAGCAGAGACAGTGTTGTAGAACTCTGACCTGGTATGAGGGCATACCAGGACCCTTAACATCTTGAGTATCTATGATTACCTCTATGGGACCTTTACAAAATCCACAAAATTGGGCACTTTAACATTGCCTCCCAGAAGGAGTGGAGAACTCACCAGGTTCATAAGGCCCACCAGGTCCCTTTCCTCCCCAAGCATATATAAGTATTCTACCCCAATAATTGCCTGGGGTGGGGTGGGAGGTATATATAGAGAGAGAGTTTTCAATGGTGTGTAGCTGCCTGCCCATACTTTTCCCATGCTCCTGCAAGTAACTCTCTACCTATGCTTCTGTAAGTAATTTCAATAAACTCATTAGGTCACCAAGATACAATAGGATAGAATCATTCCTTTGGCCTACTATTCCCTCTCTTTCTTAGATAAATAAAACTAGACTCTTCAGAAAAAGTCGCAAGGCCTAGGATGAGCTATTTTTGCTCCCTCTTGATGCACACCCACACCTGAGGCCCTGAATCTGCAAACCCTCTCCCCACTTGACCAACAACCCACAGTCCTACTGCCCAGCTCAGCCTGGCCCAACAAGGGCCAATCCATGAAGTTCCCTGAGGGCTGGTAAGGCCCCAAAGTGGAGCGCAGGCCAGGACAGAGTAACAGAGGGAGTGGCTTAGAGATTGCTCCTCAAAATATTTCTCCTGCTCAACCAGAGATCCCCCAAGAACTAACCCTCCAGTCAGTTGCTCTGTGACTCCACCGCTACCTGTATGCAGGGCCTAGGTGCACACTCATCCCCACTGTCTGTCCACCTCTGTCCACCAGCCCATAGTGCTGCACGGGCCCTTTCTAAACCCTTTCTGGGAGCTCCCATGAGGATTCAGGTAAACATGAAGGTCTGGGCTGCAGTGAGCCTTTGGGGGACACTGAAGGAAGAGGGCAAGTAACCTTGTGGCCTTACCTCTCCCGCTGTCACTTGCTTTCCAGAACTCATGGCACTCATCCAAAGGTACAAAAGGGCAGAAGCCTCTCTTCACTGCCACGTGCCCAACAAAAAAGCACCTGCCCTTTCAATTATCCATATCATCAGAAAGCACTATGAATGACAATGGGTAACCCAAATAAATAATTCTTTCTACCATAGTATCAGAAAAGAGAAAACAGGGGTAAAACCCCATGGCGATCATCAGTATTCTGGCACAGACTTCTGTCTCCGGTCTCTAAACCTTGCCTCATGATTCCTTGTTGCTCAGGGCAACTCCAGGAGAGGGGTGCAGCCTGTGGGGCAGCCTCAGAGGTGGAGTGGGTCTAAGGGTGTAAAGGCACAACTGGCTCACAGCTCTAGGAAGGAGTCCAAAGTATAGACAGAACCTCAGGGCCTACTAGAATGGAGCAGGATAAACAAAGAACAGTAGAATTGGCAACATGGGTGTTCCTTAAAGATGAGCCTGGCTTTGGCTACCACCATGCCCGGTGAACAAGCAGACAGAACAGGCTTCAGGGCAACTCACCTTCCCCCATAGGCAGGCTCTATGGTTCAAAGCAGGTCCATAGATCCAAATGCTGAAGCACACTGTGGCTCAGAGCAGCATGCACCAAAACTGGAGGTCTCTGGCAGGGCTGGCTTGGCTGGAGCTCACCTACCTGAAAGAGAAACATAGTGGAGGATGAGCTCTGAACCCCAAGGCCTCGACCTTAGAATCAGGCCCTTGGCACCCTTTTTTCCCCCCTCATTCAGCAGAGCAGCAAATGCTTCTGAAATGGTCAAGTCTAAGGCCTATGTAGGGTGGATATGTACCAACAGAGATGACCTTGGAATGATGTTCAATAGAGGCAAAGGAACACAAAGAAGGTGTCCATTTTACAACAGGCATCCCAGAGGAGGTCCTATGAGGAATTGTATAACTGATTTATAATTCTTAACATATACACATATATATTCTGCTTATAATACTTAGCATGTATGTCTGCACAGACACTAAGTTTAAAATGAGAGTTACTAGATTATATTCTAAGTGCATCACTGGTTTCCTATGTTCACAGTCCACAAACGTATTGTCACCAGTCTCTTCAACCTCACCCCTTGCAGTATTGCTGCTGGAGCCACCTTCTGCACTGTGTGGTCCTCTCCAGCCTCACTGCAGCCTTGGCCTGTGCTTTTCCCCTTTGGAATTCAGGTTTGATGCCAACAGCAGGCATTTCATTTCTGGTCACGAGCATCATTTCACCAATATCTCCCTTGCTGTTTTCACTATACTCTACGGGTTCATATCCATGGCATTCCCAAGTGGTTGGTAAGGATATTGAATAGGCTTACTTACAATAGGACCTGGGAGATCAGTGCGCCAATGGTAATCACAACCTAGGTGTGTCTGCCTTTCCCAGAGCTGTCCAGCTACACATCTGAGGAAAGCTGGCTTCAGCAGGTGTGCGCTACTCACCCACAACTTAAAGCTCCAAGCCAGGTACAAGGGAGTCGGGGGCAAAGGGATTCCATGTCAGCCAAGGCTGAAAGAAACCTTCCCCACCCTTCTCCACAGGTCCCAGACCTGGGAGAGCCGCTGCACAACTGAGACACTGAGCTCTGAGGGCCACAGTGTGGAGCTGGGCCCTGAAGTCAGCGTGTGGGATACCAAGGTCACTTGAATGTGTAAGTAGTGTATGAACTAAGGTGATATTTAAACAAGGGGTTAGGGAGATGCCTCAGTTGGTAAAGGGACTGCTTTACAAGCATGAAGGCATAAGCTTAGCCCCAAGCACCTGCACATAAAGCTTACACTCCCAGAGCTGGGAAAGCAGAGGCAACAGAATTCCTGGGGATCACTGCCAGCTAGTCTAGCCAGACCGGTAAAATTCAATGGAAGACTCTTGCAAAAAAAAAAAGATCTATATCTAGGATGGAGAGCAATTGAGGAACATAGCTAATATTAATCTCTGACTTTCACATGCACATACATGTGTGCACTTGCACACACTATAAACACACACACACGTTAAACAAAGAAGACTGGGGTATGTTATTTTTCACCTATAATCCCAGCACTAGGGAAGCCAGAGCAGGAGGGTCACAAATTCAAGGCTAGCCTACAATACGTAGTGAGGTCTTCATTCAAAAATTCAAAAGCTAGGGTCATAAAACAGTAGTAGACTGTTTGCCCAACATCCACAAAACCCTGGGTTTGATCTTCAGTACCATACACAGGGGTAGGAATCAAAGAGGTCCTCAATTAACTATTCATCTGCATCCTGTATTCATCACTCCATCCCCACCCTCAGAGCCACATTAATATGACACTGATGATTGGGAGGGCGCAGCCTTATATGTACCCGCAGTGAGAAACAGGACACAACAGAGAGGAGCTATGGAACCAGGACCGGAACCTGCAGAGTGGGCGAGTGACGCAATGCAGAAAAGGAGACT
>CM053756.1:49736050-49780234 GCA_028658305.1 Pachyuromys duprasi
AGACACCAGGGGGCACAGCACGGACTCCGGGGATGCAGGCTGAGGAGGCAGCAGCTGCTGCGGAGGCTGGAGCAGTATAAGGGGGGGCTGCTGAGCTGGGGGGGCCAGGAGAGGGAAGGAGGGGGCTGCTGCTGAGCTGGGGGACCAGGGGAGGGAAGGAGGAGGCTGCTGCTGAGCTGGGGGGCAGGGGAGGGAAGGAGGAGGCTGCTGCTGAGCTGGGGGGCAGCCCGGGCCAGGGGAGGGAAGGAGGAGGCAAGGGCCGCTTATTTGTACACACTAGGGACAAAGCAGATGGCGACTCCATTCAGTCCTCTCCCATCGGGGGAAAGCCTAATTGTGAAATATGTTCAGCAGCGTGTTAGCTTATGTCATATTTTGCCAGATTCCCAACTACTGGTAAGTATCCTCTCTCATTAAGAATGTGTCTTCATAAATAGCAAAAGGTAAGTATTTCATTAGAGAAAAGCAGTCCCTGTCCCGTCATTCCATGGCTTAGGCAGAGACAAATGAGCAAAACCTTGGCTTTTCAGGGTGGTCCTGCTCCTTGTTTGCTCCTCTAACTCAGAAAACTGTTCAGAGCATAGCCTCTCAGTCTCCCTAAAAGTCCATTCCAAGGCTGGGTGGAAAACACATGGACATACACACACTCATGCATGCACACATGTGTACATATACACATCACACACACAACTTCTCAACAGTGCAGGCCCTCTGGCATCTTTTCTGTAAGACTCACTGAACACTTCTGTCTTCACTCTACCCTCTCTAAATGAACTTGTTGTTCATAGGTTGAGGTTCTGTCTTTATATACAGTGAGCGAATACACAGCTTCTGTCAAGCTATGTGAACAAGAACTTTCCAGAGATGGGCTCCCAGTTCTTATCTACAGAGGAGGGAGCCAGAACATCTCCAAGAAGTCAGCACACAAGGAACTCAGGCCTGCAGGGTCCAGATATGTCATAGTACACATCTGCACAGATGCTGCGGTGTGACAGAGTGGTCACTGACCCAGCACAGACCTTATCTAAATTGGGGAAGAGGGTACCTGAGAGGCAGGTCATAGGGCAGATGAAGATGGCTCCCATTGGCCAGAACTCAGTATCTGGAGCTACAGCCTCACATTCTCTGAGACAAACAACGTCTTGGAACCATAGGGAAGCATGAACAAAGGTCCAAAAACAAGAGCACGGCACAGGGCTGCAGCTATAGTGTTGGCAGACAAGAGTGAAAGCTGCTGCCGATTACCACAACCTGGGAAACGGCCCTGAAGTGCTCTAGAATGCCACCTTCCAGTTTGCAGAATGTCAGGGAAAGCAGGCTTCCCCTTTTGCTGAGTGTGACAAATATTGTGGCTCCTAGGACAGGCAGGAGGGTGGATTTCAGACAGTGAGACCTAGGGTACCTGAGCCAACCCAGACAGTCATCAGCAGGCACCAAAGCAACAAGAACTTCCTGGAATTTGATTCTTTCTTTTAGTGAAGAAGGACCACTAAGATGCTTTAAGCGGCGCATTTGGCCACACAGTCTGATGACAAAGCCCTTCCCACCCCTGCTCATGGAAGGGCTTTTCCATTACTGAGGAGCCGGTAGACAGCTGGCTTAACCTACGTTTTTTCCCGGCCTTGGCTGGATGGGAATCTCAATAGGACGAGAGCTCAGGGAGTAAAGGGACTTATGGATTGTGGGGGCACCTGATGGCTGTCAGGAGTCCTGGGAGACTCAGGAGAGGACAACAAGCACAAAGCTTGCACACTCTAGCATGTGTGGTCAGAGGTGAATGGAGCCCCATGGCCATGAGGGTCTTAGGGAGCCAGCCTGGGTGGGAATCTCAAGAGCTGCTCCCTATGAGCTCTGAACAGTGACCAGTCCTTTTGCAAGAGAATATGATTTTGGCAGAAGTCCCATGAGAAAGCCATGAACTTTCCTGAGTGAACTTTCCTCCTGCTTACTTCAGGGACAAGGTCCAGCTTAGAGCTCAGCTTAGAGCTCAGCAAAGAAAGGAAGTCTGGGCAGGAACACAGTTAATGAAGCCCACACTGAAGAAAGAATTCTGCTTCTGAAACATGAGAAACTCGGATCAGCTGAGATGTGGCTTCAGGCATGTTAGCTCTGACTATGAGCTGATGGATGGAATGCACTAGGGGCCCTCTACACGGAGAACTACACAGGTCACAGCTATAGCCCCGGGCTGTGCCCTGCCCAGATGCAGTTCCAGCCTCTCCAAGGAAGGCTGGCTACCGTAGTCTGGGTGGTGTGCTCATCAGAACATCCATACTTAGCAACTTCAGAAGGGCATATTCATAATCCGGGTGCTTCCACTTGACGAAGAAGCACAAAACTATACAAATAAAATGATGCATTGAGTATGTGAAATCACTGCCACTAGGTGGCAGCAGAGCACCATGGTCTGGTCCTCAAAGTCAAGACCATCCTGGGCTTTGGCTGTACCTTGTTGTCCCTCCTACACACACACACACACACTCACTTCACTCCATTCCCCACCCCCACACTGAGCCCTCCCAGCACCTACTTCCGTAATTCTCATAGGAATCACCAACACTTGCTCACTTTATTGTCCACAGATATTTCTAGCTCCTAGGGCAGAAGGGAACAATACTATTTACAGAAACTATTTCCTTCCAGGCTGCAAGTATGTGCAGGCCTGACTAAATCATTGGGATGGGTGTCACCGTGTTTCTGAGACTTCAGTCAGCACCCATGGCCTGTTACCACTTTCCCGGGTCAACACCACCTTTCTGAGTCACAGTTCACTGTGGCATCAAGGCCTGTGTACTGTAGGCAGCACGAAGACCTGGGCTTGTTGTTTGGGTGGGGGTGGGGGAGGTTCCAAGATATCAAAGACCAAGAGGCAAAATGGAATGTGGAGCAGGAGGGTGCAATTTTCTGAGAGCCAGCCCTGCCTGGGTCAGCGGGCACGCTGGCCCACAGCCATGTGGCTATGCCGGTCTCAAGGCTAAGAGCTGGAACGAGTGTGGTCCAGGTAGTCGGTCTAAGCTGTCACCACTGAGCAGCGCCAGTGATTGAAAGGACTGACGGGGAGGGCTGGAGGGATGCTAGGTTCTCTGGAGGAAGGCCTACAACCTTGCAGTGTGTAAGAAGCATTCTCCTAATCCTTCTCTGAGGGGGCCAAAAGCAGCAAGCAGCAAGCAGCAAGCAGAAAACAGTCAGTGCAGGCCTTCAGAGACAGCTCGATACTGAGTCCAGATCTGCCCATTTCAGGAGACCTAAACACCAGCATGAACCCCAATTAAAGTGACACATGCAACCCTTGCCCCAATCTGCTTCACGAGGCCATTGTGCTATCAAGTGACAGCTGGACATTTTCACCATGACTAATCACAGAACAGGGCTAGAGACGCCCGGCAAGTGCCAGAACCATCACTTTCCTTTTCTCCCTGGTCTTGGAAAGGAAAGGATGGGCAGGATCTCTGAGAACCACCCCCATCCCAGACAAACAGCACCTGGGAAAAATTGTGGAGTCAGCTTGCCATCAAGGACTTAGGGTCACAGAGAGGTCTGACCCCTTGACAGCCCCACTCTGTTTCTACTAGAAATGGACAGGTCAATGACACGCCCACCCACCTCCACCAACCAAGTGCTGGTCCCATTGGCAGCGCTGAGCCAGAAGTGGTCTCTGTGATGTCAGAACGAGTGACACAGATGCGCCTTCTCAGCCTCACCAGTAAAAACATCCAGCAGAGTCTCTCCTCACGGGAAAACTGTAAACAATCACAGCCTCCCTCAGAGTTAAAGCGGCACAGGTCAGTGTTCAGGGACTCTGATTGCCTTCATTATTTTCGTTTTGTTTTGGGGGTTATTTTGGAGGATGGGTGGGTTTTGTTTTTGTTTTTGAGACAGGATTTCTCTGTGTAGCCTTGACTGTCCTAGACATGCTTTGTAGACCAGGCTGGCCTCGAACTCACAGAGATCTGCCTGCCTCTGCCTCCCAGAGTGCTGGGATTACAGTCGTGTGCCACCTTACGCGGAGCTTTCATTATTTTAATAGACCTTTTTCTTTTTTCTTTCTTTTTTTCTTAGACAGGGTTTTTCTGGGTATCCCTGGCAGTCCTGAAACTCGCTCTACAGACCAGGCTGGCTTTGAACTCAGAGGTCCACCTGCCTCTGCCTTCTGAGTGCTGAGCTTAAAGTTGTGTAACCCCCCCCACACACACACACACTGTTTTAATAGACTTTTAGAGATCAGTTTTAGGCTCACAAGAAACTCATTACCCGTATGTCTCCTTACACACTCACAGTCCCCTCCATTACCAACATCTCTCACCAGAACGCACTTGTTAACCACCACACCAATTATGACATGTCACTCTCACTGAAAACATCAGGTCCATGCTGGTTGCACATTCTTTAACTTCAGGTGAATGTATAGTGATGTGTACACACTAGTACAGTGTCACACAGACTAATTCCACTGCACTAAAACAGCCTCTGTAATGTACCTACTCATCCTTCCCAACCTTCAACCTCTTGGCAATCACTCATCTTTGTTCTGTTTCTGTAGCTGTGTTTTTTCTAAAGTACCATGCAGTTGGAATCACACAGTCTGTGGCACACTCCAATCAGCTTTCACTCAGTATTTACGATTTCTCCATGTCTTTTCAATGATTGGTAGCTCATTTCATTAGCGTATTGTCTGAATGTGCCACAGTTCCCTTATTCCTTCACCCACTGAAGCATATCGTGTTGCATTCAAATTTTTGGCAATTATGAATAAAGCTGCTGTAAACATCCATGTGCAGATTTCTGTGTGGGCAGAACTTTTCAGCACATTTGGATAGATATCAAGGAGTGTAACTGTGAGATCATAGGATATAAGAGTGTATCATCTGTAAGGGACTGATAATGTCTTCACAAATGGCTATGGAATTTTGTTTCCCACTGAAAGGGGCAGTGGGCGGGAGGGGGAGAGATAGAAAGAGACATAGAAAGAGAGAGAATATGAATTCACATTGCTCCACATTTGTGCCTAGCATGCAGTGTTGTCAATGCTCTGTAGGTAGGTATGTAGTGATATCTTATTTTAATTTGCATTTCCCTAATGACATATGATGTGGGAAATCTCTCATGTATTTGCTACATATGTATCATTTCTGGTGAACTATCTGAATTTACGGAGTTTTCTGTGTATTTTATCTAATAGTGGCCCTATAACAGAGGGATCTTCTGTAAATATGTCTCAATCTGGATTTTTTTTTTCTTCTCTCATATTCAAGCATCATAGTCTATGAAGGAGAAAGATTTTAACAAAATTTACCACTCCTTTCCCCATAAATTGGTACTTTAGCATCCTATCAGGAAAAACAAAAGGCATCATACTTTTTTCTTCTGTATTTTCTAGTTTAGTTTTGTTTTAAATTTAGGTTTGTGGTCTATTTTCAGTTAATGTCTTTTGTGAGGAGGGGCATGTGGACTCCAATTGTTTCAGCTTTGGTCTTTGCCTAAGTTCACCAAAGATCAGCTGACCATATTTATTTGACTTTCAGCTGAGACTAACTTGTCTATTTTTTAGCCAATCAATATAACATTTGCATGATTACTGCAGTTTAAAGTTTTTAATTACATTTATTTATTGATTTGTGTGCGCACATACATTCATACCAAGGCACACATGTAGAGGTCAAACAACTTGTGGGAATTAGTTCTCTCTTTTCACCGTATGTGTCCTGATGATTGAACTCTGATCATCAGGCTTGGTGGCAAATCTCTGTTGAACTCTGTTACTGTATTTTACGGCAAATATTGAAGTCAGTAACGTCATTTTGCTGTTTTCCTCTCCTCTCTTGGGCTACTCGGGGTCCGTTGTGTCTCCAAATAAACTTCAGAATCACTTTGTCAATGTCCAGAGTAGCCAGTAAGCATAGTTATTTGTGTTGTGGTGACTCTACATGAAGTTATAACAAAGTGACATTTCACAATATTGAACCTAACCCTTGAATATGGAATATCTCTCCATTTATTTAATTCTCCTTTGATTCATTTATCTGTTTTTTTCCTAATAGTTTGCCTCATATAGATTTTGTGTGTGGTGTGTGTATATGCATGTTTTTGCCTAATTATTAGGGGTCTGCTAATGTGGCATTGTGTTCTAATTTTAATTCTGCTTGTTCATTACTAGTATATAGGACTGACTTATTTTTGTGTATTAATCTTGTTTCTCGAAACCTTTGTGTAATGATCTACTAGCTTTATACATTTTGTGTACCTTTTGTCTACTTACATCTTTTAATCTTTAATGTCCTCCTAAGGCCCAGATGTCAAAGGCTAGACTGCCAGCCATGGTTCTCCTGGGAGGTGTTGGAAGCTTTAGGAAATGTTACCTGGTGGAAAGAAGTTAGCTCACATTAAGTGTGCCCTAAATGGTAACTGGAACCTGGTCTGCTCGATTATCTTACCTATCCACCTACCTACCTATCCTCTGCCCGACAAGAGTCTATCTTTTCTAAGAAGTCACTTTGTTTTCAATCTTTTCTTCTACTTCATTGATTTTTATCACTGCAATTTAATTTTCACCTAGTTTTTTGAATTACACTTTATCATTTTCCCCTCTCTCTAAAGAACTTCTAGCATCTTACAAGAAAGGTCGGTGATCTGGCACAGGTGTGTGGGCTCTGGTTCAGAACAAGAGTCGCTCTGACCCCAGTGAGCCTCCTTCTGCTCCCAAGTCCTTTCCTACCCCTCTGCCCTTCATGCTTGGAGCAAGAACCACTTCCAAGCCTGAGTCGTAAACTGCAGGGTCATCAAAATAAATTCTAGACAGAGATAAACGTGTAAAATAACACATACTATGAGACACCATCTGCCTTAGTAACTTTTCCTGTTGCTGTGATCAATTACCCTGATAAAGCAGAGAGTTTAAGGGAGGGAGAAAGCTTGTTTTGGCGAATAGTTCATGGTACAGTGCAGCACGGCAGGGAGGCCAGGCGGCTGGCCACACTGAATTCTGGGTCGGGAAGCAGAGTGTGCTGGCCACCACTGTTCAGTCAGCTTTCTTCTTCTGAATGCCGTCTAGCCCCCAGCTCAGGGGACAGTGCTTCCGACCTCAACTAACCAAGATAACCCATCACAAGCAAGGCCGGAGACTAAGCTAAAGTAGACTGTTCCTCACAGACCTGTCTTCCAGGAGATTCTAGATCCTGCTGGGTTGGTAAGCCTTATTAACTATCACAACATTCAATGTTTATAGAGCACTGCAATGAATAAAACACGCTACATATCTTAATCAAAAGTAAGAATTTGTAAGTGGAAAGCACTCCCAGAAATTAACTTTTATTTTACTTAACTTATTTATTTTTTAAATTTATTTTTATTTCTTGCGCACTGGTGTTTTGCCTGCATCTATAGCTGTGTGCGGGTGTTAGATCCTCCGGAACTGGAATTACAGACAGGTGTGGGCTGCCATGTTGGTGTTGGGAATTGAACCTGGGTCCTCTAGAAGAGCAGCCAGTGCTCATAACCATTGAGTCATCTCTCCAGCCCCAGAAATTAACTTTTAAAATGTGGCTTTCCCCAAAGGAAAATTGGCTGTGCACACAAATAGAAAACTCTCAAAGAGTAACCAGGGAGGGATTTTGGTGATCCTGAATCATACAGCATCTGTAGGAAATGGTTGCTGGTTACAGTGGCATATGAGCAGCAGAAGGAAGTGCCAAGGCAGATCCTTGGAAAACAGAACCGGCCTACAATTTGGGGTCAACAGACTGGAGTAGAACCTGACACAGATGAATTCTGGGAGACAGTGACCCGAACGTGCAACCATGGCCACTGGAGGCTTGCTCTGCAGAGAGCCTTCCATTCACCCTCCCACTGTTCATCCTGTGAGTCAATTCCTCTCAGTTTTGGCTCTTCATTCTAAATGGGGATCGTGAAATACCCACCTTTCAGGGCTGTGGAAAGTACTCTGTAATTTGCAAAATGTTACACAGATGAGGGAATTAGGTTTTATTTTCCTCATATGATCCTAAAGTAAAAATAGGAGAAAAGGCATGGGGAATGCATTTGGTATCTTAGTACCAAACGATATCAGGATGCCACAGTGTGCTGATAGAGGGGAGAAGAAAGGAAGGCATGTGGTACACTCTGGCTAACACTTCTCTGAACCTAACTTCTGTTCCCCTGTTCTGCGATTGAAAGGTAGCCCACAGCAGCCTGCGCTCTCTCCCCTGCCACAGTTTATAACCACTGAAGAAGCCCGACACCAGCGATGAGTCACTTGTCCATGTGAATCTGTCACACCGGCACTGTGACTGTATCTTTGCCAGGCCTTCCTTCTTCTACTGCTTATCAGATGGGTCACATTTGCTCTGAATTGGGTTAACACCAATCTCAAGGAAAATTAGTCAGGGAATATTGCCCCTGAAGGCATGAGGGAGATTTTCCTGATGTCTCTTCATGCCATCCTGCCAGCTCTTCTCTCGGTCTCCTGGTTCCGGGATGCACAGGCAAGGCAGGGGAGATGCCACCCTATGATGCACAGGCAAGGCAGGGGAGATGCCACCCTACACGCAGCCAAGGTCAGATGCAGGGATGAGATGCATCTCACCTAGCCAGAATCACGGCACGAGCATGCTGGTATTTGTTTCAACTGGTGACAAAAAGGGAAGAGAATAGCATTCTCAAGCACTCCTAGCTCTCTACACTGTCCTCTGAGCTGAAAAAACTCTCCTATAATCTTGGCCACACCTTCTGCTAAAAGCCTAAATAAGGACATAGACGAAGGAAGATTTTGCTCTTTGCCCGCTTGCTCCCACCTTGCCAATCTACTCCTTCACTGACATTAGAGCCTATTTGCTCAGGATTGCACTGAAAAGCAGCTGAGACATCCCGCCTCGTGGACTGAACAAACTACTGGATTCTTGAATCTTCCATTGGTAGACAACCAATGTTGAACTAGCGGAACCACAGCCTGTATGCCATTCTGATGAATCCCCTTTATATATCTATACTTATATATCATATATCAATACACATATGTACATGTGTATACATACATATATGAGAGAGAGAGAGAGAGAGAGAGAAATAAGATTCATCCTATAAGTTGTTCCTCTAAAGAACCTTGACTAATACAACGGCACTGACTCTAGGGGTCCACTCCTGACTGGGCTGTCTGAAATGAACGGTTAAGGAGGTTATGGCATTCAGAAGGGAAGACTGCATCCTGCTCCCCCGTGCATGTGACCAGAAAGTTACACATAGGCCTTTTTCTATAGGAGACAAGCCCCTAGCAGGAGACAACCTTAGGCTCTGCATTCTCATAAGGGCACAGGCCAAAACTGAGACAGCTGTGCCAACTTTCCAGAGTGATGGTGCTCCATGTGGCCACAACAGTGCCAGGATAAGAATGTCCAAGGCAAAGCAGGGAAGCCTGAGGCCTTAGCACAGATGCAGCCGGGGGAGGGGAGGGCACAGGGCTGTGTATCGACACGGGGCCAAGCCATGGAGAATCTTTGCTGGCAGTGTCTGACATCCTTTATTAAATTCCATCCTTTGATGGAATTTAGGAGCTACATATCTGGGCATGTTTCTCAGGGTGATGTAGGTTAACTGAGAAGGTGGGGCCTTCCCTGAAAAGTACGTGGTACCATCCCATGGGCTAGGGTCCCAGAATGAGAGAGAGAGAGAGAGACAGAGAGAGAGAGAGAGAGAGAGAGAACGAGGACAAGCTGAGTACCAACAGTCACTTCTTTGCTTCCTGACTATAAATACAATGTGACTGACTGCCTCATGTTATCATCAGCATGTTCTTCTGGCCATGATGGCCTGTACCGTTCAAACCATAAGTTGGATAAATCCTTCCATCCATAAGTTGGGTTTAAAAGGGATTTTTGTCATGCACTGAGAAAAGTGACCAGGACATCTTTCCTGTGAAGAAGAGATGAGATTTTCCCACAGGCCAATCTGACGGAGGCTGTTTCTCAGCTGACATTCCTAAACTGACAAACTAGCCAGAACATCTACTGAGCCATCCTACCAGCCTAATTTTTAAGACAGAATCTATCCTCTATTTCACCATGGAAAAGTCTTTGTGACTATTACATGAACTCACTGTTACCCTTCTACTCTCCCTGGGCACTAGGGACAACAGTAGTCTTCAGGGTCAGTGTTGCAACAAATAAACACCACTGGTCCCTGATTTTAGCCTAGTCTGAAAGATTCAGTGTGTGGAAACCCAGTCATACTCATTAAGCCAGTGCCCCGACTCCAAGCTTGTTCCAACCCCCATGTGCTACCTCTAGATCTGTCTGGGGTCGGTCTCCTGCCTGGCCTACTAGGCCCTGGTCATCTTTAATTTCACATCAAAGTACACTGTTTAGTGTACATTATATTTTTACAGCCCAAGACTGGGGCACTGTTGGAATCAACATACATCCACGTAATAACACAGCAATGATGCAGGAAAGACCCTTCTTATGGGGGTCCTGGGTGCTATCAGACACCTGGCTGAACAAGTCATGGGGAGCAAGCCAGTGAGCAGGGCTCCTCCATGCCTTCTGCCTCCAGGTTTCTGTCTTGAGCTTCTTTCTACCCTGACTTCCCTTAGTGACCGAGTGTGACCTGAGAGTTATAAGAGGAAATAAACCATTTTCTTCCCGACTTGCTTTTGGTCATGGTGCTTTATTAAAACAGTAGAAACCCTAAGATACCGGCGAGCCTTCATTTTGTTCATCCTGAGATTCAAGCCCTCCCATCTCTTATATTTTACTACCCTAAATGTTTGCTTCTTCAAAGTCTTTGGCTGTTTCTTCGAAGGAAGCAATGACTTTATCCAAATCTTTTTCTCATGCGTTATACATATCAACCTGTTCCCTCAACATTTTTCCTATTGTGTGCAGTGCTTCTTTTTCCTGCTTTTCTTTTTCCTCAAGTGTGTGGCTAGGCTTGGCTGTGTTTACAGTTCTACTAAGACCTCAATCTGCTTGCCCTGTCCTAGAGCCCATACACCTATATTCCATCTTCAGGGAGTGGTCCCCAGGCCCTCTCTGGAGTTCGATGGCTGGACACACTTTTTGATGTCATGGACCGACCCATGGTCTACTAGTAAGTGTGAGTTGGGTATACACATCTCTGAAGCTTGCTGACGAGCACTTCAGGGTGGAGAGGTTGCCCCCTCTTCTCTCCGACTCCTCAGTGCATCGGAATTCTTGTTCTTCATGGCCTCTACACATGCTTCCTATAATGATCACACACATTATTTGTTTCAGTCAATTCATCTGTGAGGCTGTCCCTCTAACTACAGACATCCCTGTCCCTGCTATAGCCGCTGCTCTAATTACGTCTCTGTTGAAGGTTTTGGATTAAGATGACAGCAAATGATGGCTCTCAGCAATCTTCCTGTTGTAATAAATCACCAGAAGACTGGTGAGCAGTATCTTTAGGCTCAAGCCCCCCTTTCTAAAGTACTGAGGACACTTCCAACCCAAAGTGCCACATAAGGCCTGAACCTACTTCCCAGTCTCACCTAAGGAGGGCACCACAAAGGCCAGGTAGGGCTGAGAGCTGCTTGTCTTGAGGGCCAGGCACAGAAAGGAAGCAGGAGTCCTGTCATGTGATAAAGCAAGGAAAAACTTAGGGCCAGAAGCTTGGCTCTGGCCTGGTCACTGGCCCAAGGATCCAGCTCCCCTAAGCAGCTCAGGCCCAGAAGTGAACTGTACATCACTTGAGGAGGAAGCAGAGGCTAAACCACGTAGCTGCTCTGTATTTATATAAGACTTATCCTGCAATTTCTCCATTGTCTGTAATTACCGTGTCACTACATAGCACTTGCTGTGGAGCTAAAGGGCAATAACCATGGAAACCAAGTGCTGTTCTTTAACTTGAAAAAGGAGCTGGGGAGGGGGTTTTGTTTTTTAATTTCTTGGTTGTTTCTACTCTGAGAGCAGTTAAGCTACAACTACCAACAACTGAAACAGAAGCCAGGTGGGGCATTCTGCCTTCTGCGAGCATCTTCTCAGGTTCTCTCCTGTCCTTCCTCAGACCAGTCAGCTCTCTTTGCCCCCATTTGTCACTTGTTCTTGCTGAGTGATAGCTACCCCCTGCCACAATGTCACTCTGCTGGCCCCACCCTGACCACACAACTGTATAGGCACCATTGAAAAACAAAAGCTACCAAG
Source organism: Pachyuromys duprasi (assembly GCA_028658305.1). NCBI lineage: Eukaryota > Metazoa > Chordata > Mammalia > Rodentia > Muridae > Pachyuromys > Pachyuromys duprasi. The sequence goes on from CM053756.1 coordinate 49,748,200, forward strand.
TACAGGGCCTAGTCACACACAGGTCATAAGTCTCCTTTCTGGTCCAGTCGCAACCCCAGATTTTCAAACGTATCCTTTACAGCTGAAATTGTCTTTTGAGGTGCACACTTGAATTTCATATGGAGACCTTTGTCTTCATGCCTCCCCAGCCTCACTTTGGGTTGATGGACAATAGCACCCTTAGGGAAGGACTTTCTTGCTGGATCCCATGGGTACCCACAGTATGGCCATCCCCTCTCCCTCCCCCTGCCTGTGTGTGACACCTCAGACACACGTCGCTGTTTCTCCCACTTTCAAAAGAAACCTAGCTTCCTTCTCCCTTCTTGCTTTTGTCCCATGTAATAAAACTCTAAAGCAGCTTCCCTCATGGCTGTCCCCCCTCCCTCACACCTTCCCTCTTTTTTTTTAATAGAAATATTTGATTTTATGTTTGTGGGTGTTGGGGTTGCATGTATATCTGTGTACCACAGGGATGCAGTGCCCATGGATGCTGGAAGAGGGCATTCAATTCCCTAGAAGTAGAGGTGCGGATGGTTGTTGCGAGCTCCCACATGAGTGCTCGAAACTGAACCATGGTGCTCAGTAACAGCAAGAACTCTTACCCACAGAGCCACATCTCCACCCCCCCCCCACTACTTTCACTCTTGTTCCCCTGAATCTAAAAAAGTTCATCAGTGGGGATGGAAATATCCCTGGCCTTTAAGGCTGTTAGCTTATGTGCCTCACGGCTCCTCCTGTCCCTAGTTCCACTCCAGCTCAATCCCTTATTTCTTTACCTCCCCTCTCCTACAGGGGAGAGGGACAGGGGCTGGGACACCCACACAGGGCTGACCCCTGTTTACCTATGCTCCCTCAATAGTCCATATTGTTTCTAGCTACATGTGAATTTGCGAGCCAAACACAAGTCCACATTTCCTGTCTTCTCTGGAGACCAGAAGCCTCTCGGCCTTAAAGTCTCACCTCAGCTTTTGCATCAGTGCTGACAGCCTTCCTATTACTCACCTATAGCCTGGTGGTTATTCAAGTCCTTTGTCTCAGACATCCTTCTCACTGTTCAAAGGACCAGCCTTACACTGAGAAGGTCATGAAAAGCCTTATGCTGCTACCCATAAGTCAGTAAGTCAACAGTAGCCAAACAAGGGCTTTGTGCCAGGCTCTGGTGAGGTTTGGGACAGATTCACCAGTGACCACATGGGTGGTTGGTGGTCTGTCCCCAGAGATGGCCATCTAGACTGGACTTCATACCTGAGGAAAAAGAACAACCAAATACACTGTGCAGATAAAGGAACTGGTCCACTGCTTCTAGTCACATGATCTACCCAACACTGCTTTCCACCTGCGCCCAAGCAGAATCTTCCAAGTGGTTTCTTCTCATACCCTGGGTCACCTGAGAGTCTGTCCTACCCAGAAGCCCAGTGTCTCTGTAACAAACCACCAGCTCAGGTATCTCTTCTGCTTAAACCAAGCAATAGTTCTCAAGCTAATGGACACTGTAGGGACCCACCCTTGCCTCTCAGAGCTAGGCTCTCTCCTGTGGCCACACTGGCCCCTGACATTCCTCTACCGTATTTTCACACTAGCATGACTGCTCTTCATTTATAGCTTATTCTATCACCTTTGCTATATGTCACCTTCTCAAGTGGGGCAAGATGTGTGGTGTGCACATCTACACTCGCAAGCATGCACGTGCATGCGCACGCACGCACTCATGCATACACACAAATGAGCACAAACTTGCACTCTTGTGCCTATCAACAGACTGTATACAGACATAATCACTCATGTGCAAACACAAACATGTATAGATAGACATTCCTGCATTTGTGTGTGTGTGTGTGCATGCGCGCGCACTCATCGATACCTATGTGAACCCACATTCACACGCACAGGCACTGACATGCATAAGCACGTGTACTTGTATGCAAACTCACTTGCACACTCACGCTAACACACACACATGTTCCCATTTACTCTCAACCCCCTTCTTCACCCCACGTTTCCCTTCATCTTCTGACTCTGTCACTAGTTTTCCCAGATGTAAAGCCCCTGTCCCAGGTCTTCTCAGCCTGGCAGAGAGTCCATTCCGTTACTGTTGATCTGCTGACCCCACAGCCGCTCAGACCCTCCAGCCTCACCAAGGATCACTCCTCAGGTCAGTGCTAGCCTTTGATGACCTTCACGGCCTCCACTGTTTCTAACCCGATGAAGACGACCATGAAGCAAATAAAGTGTTACCAACATTCTGTGTGGATAGGAAGCAACAGTCATCACGGAATCCGGGCCACATTGTTTAGAAATAAGCATCTGTTTTCAGCTCACTACAAATTACCCTTTGAACAAAAATAAACAGATGAGAAGCAGGCAGCACTGACAGGCTCTTAACAGTTCCTTCCTGAGAAGTCCCTGTGATGTGACACGGCAGAAGGGGGTTACTGGGAACTGGGTGTGGTAAAGCAAGGCAGGAACCGGAAGTCAGGACCAGTCCTAAGTTGGGGTGGGAAAGGGTGGGAGTTCTGGGCGGAGGTCAGGCACAGGCAGGCACAAGTGGGCACAGGTGGGCAAAGCAGGTCAAGGCAGGCAGGGTCACAGGTGGCCATTGTCTGGAACAGGACAGGGCTGGGTGGGCAAGTCACCAGCAGGGGTGGACGAGAGTACCTGGGGCGCCTCCTTCTCCCGGCCTGGGGACGCCTGTCCTGCCAGCCCACCTGCTCCCCGAGGAGACACTGTCCATCTACCAAAAAGCAAGGGAGAAGCGTCACATTACCTGAGGAATCGGGCAAGGCCAATAATATGAAGGTACACAGACCGTATCCCATCTGACCCCTTTCAGTCCCTTCTCAGTTCGGGAAGCTCACAGAAATTAGGTATGGTATCCACCAGCAACTGTCAGACACTGTCCTGTATGGCTCACCATATACCCCAAGAAAGAAACACTGTAAATCCTGATGTGCTGCCCCCATCCATGCCCAATACTAAGTCTTTATTGGATAGCCTCACCTTCACCCAGCCCCCTGCTTGCAGCTACTACAGCTGCACCCCAGTACCCACTTTGTCTGGCCAGACTCATTAACTTCACCTTCAAAGCAGTCTGCGACCTCGGTGGGCACAGAAGCGTATCTCTGAAATCCAACCACACATCTTTGAAGGACAGTGAGTACCAAGGTTTGCTAAATGTTAGCCAAGCCCACTGTTTGTGGAACAAAATGGCAAAAGAGAAAAGAGAAGCCATTAGGCCCTGCCTGGGATGCTTCCACCACGCTGTACACAGTAATACCCGTCAGTCAATGGGGAGTGTCTTGTTTGGTGTTTGGAATGCTGTCTTCTAAGCATAACAGCCATTACATCTTTTACAAATATTTTATTAGCATATATGAGCTATGCATAATTATATATGTTTTGTAATAACTGTCCATACTTCAATATATCCACTCCTATTCCCCCTCTGCCATAAACTTCTTCTTCATAATTAGTTCCCTACTTCTACTTTCAGGTCCTCTGTCTGTCTATCTCTTTCTGTCTCTCCCCCACCTCCCTTCTCTCCCTGTCTCTGCCTCTTTCTCCCTCTCTCTCCTTCCCTGTCCTCCCTCTCTCTGCTTCTGTCTATGTGTCTGTCTGTCTCTGTGAGTGTGTGTGTGTGTGCTCTTATGAGTTTCGTTAGGGTTCTTTGCAGGAACATGGGCACCTAACAAGTGGTTACGCTACTGAGAAAAATCTCTCTCTTTTCTCCCATCAACCATTATCTGAGTATAAACCCTCAGGCAGAAGCGGCTCCCGTGAGACCCTCTCCTTTCCATGGCAGGATACTGATAGGCTCAGTGCTGTTCAGATTTGTGCCGTGAGTTCAAGAGTGTAGCAGCCATGTCTGCTGAAACATCAAATGTTCCATACTGCTCCCCCACCCAACTTCCTCTGGATCTTACATTCTTTCCACCCCTTCTTCTGCTATTTTCTCTGAGCCAGGGGATGGTGCAGATGTCCCACTTGCTAGCTAGGAATTCAATAGTTGTTTATTCTCAGTCATACACTCTGACTGGTTGTGAGTCTCTATAGTTACTGCTGGCTGTGAAAAATGAAGCTTCACTGATCACAGCTGACATCAGCCCTAATCTGCGGTCATAAACACAGTTGCTTAGGTGATTCAACAGGCACATCAGGTCCATTGAGCAAAACAACAGCAGTAGCTTCCTCACGAAGGCCTGTCACTTTCCCAGCCATAGGCTTTTGACCAGGTTCCGAGTATCAGCCATGAATCCTGTATAGCATGATTCCATTAAAAAAATTCAATTAGGGGCTGGAGAGATGGCTCAGAGATTAAGAGCACTGCTTGCTCTTCCAGAGGTCATGAGTTCAATTCCCAGCAACCACATGGTGGCTCATAACCAACTATAATGAAATCTGGTGCCCTCTTCTGGTGTTGAGGCATACATGCAGGCGGAACACTGTATATAAAATCAAATAAATAAATCTTTTAAAAATTTTTCAATTAAAAAAAAAAAGCATGTGGTTGTTGTATAACAGACCTGCCACTATTATACCGTTGGCTCATCTTCCTTGGCATACAGAGCTCAAGCTGAGGCCAAGTCTCCCTCAGCAGCCTGACTAGCAGCTTTCACCACTATGAGGGCTAGCAAGCAGGGAGGAAGCTTCCAGCCCAGTTGGAGCCTGATTTCTCCATGTTCTCTGACCACTGCATGCGGTGTCTTCAGCAAGAGTCTCAACCAACAGCATTTGCTGCTATTGTCTTGTGGGCTTCAGGGGCCTCCCTGACAGTAACCCACCCACATTAGGATTTTTGTTTATTAGCACACGGCTGCTAGAAGCGGCTTGGTCTACACACTTACAGTACTTCCCTTCCAAGTCCCTTTGTACTTTCTGATTAGCCTATATGATACATAATAGTATCATCTGATTGACTTTTTCATACATCATGGTTTTGGATGTCCCTCCCACCTCAGGCCTTTACGCTTCTCCTATCTCCCCCACTTCTGTGCCTGCTTACACGTGTCCACTCCCAGAATTCCCTCTTCCAATTTATACCACATGTGTTCAATGCAACCCTCCTCCGCACATACCGCTTAAAGAATCTTTGTACCTGTCTCATAGCTCCTTTATTCTAGTTTCCTAGGCTCTACCAATATTCACTCTCACATAAAAGCGGATATATAAGGTTAAAAGCTAGAGCCACATATGAGGGAGAAAATTCACTGTCCTGAGCCTCAGTTACATCACTTAATGCATTTTCCAGGCCTATCCAATTTTTCCTATAAATTCGCAATTTCCTCTTTCTTTCTGACTGAATGAAACTCTATTGTGTACGTACAACATTTCCATTACCCATTCGCCAGTTGGTGAACATCTAGGCTGATTCCATTTCCTTGCTATTATGATAGTAGCAATAAGCTTGGATGTACAAGAATCTCTGTGGCAGGACATAAAGCCCTTCTGGTACATGGCCAGAAGTGGTTTATCTGAGTTATATGGAAGTTCAATTTTGAGTTTTGTGAGGATTTTCACACTGCCTGTACCAGTTTATACTCTCACTGACAGGGAATAAGGATTCCCCCTTTCCACACCTTTGCCAGCATCTATTTTTTTAAATATCATTTTTACTTTATGTACATGAGTGTTTTTCTCCTTGTATGTATGTGTACTGCATGAATTCCTGATGCCTGCAGAACCCAGAGGAAGGTGCCAGAGCTCCTGGAACTATTTACACTTACAAACCTCTATGTGGGTGCTGGGAACCAAACTGTGAACCTCTGCAAGGGCAGTAGGTACTCCTAAGCACTGAGCCCTCTTTTTAATCTCCATCTATTTCTATTCCTGAAGACAGCCAATCAAACAGAGATGAAATCAGCTCTTGCTATGAGAGAAATCTCAGAGTACTTTTAACTTGTATTTTTCTTGTGGCTAATGGTATTGGACACCTTTTAAACTATTTGTTGGCCATGTGTATTTTTTTCTTTTGAGAACTCTGTTCAAGTCCTGAGCCTGTTTTTAATGGGTTGCTTGTTTCCTTGTTTAGTTTTTGGAGTTCCAGTATATTACTCCCCTATCAGATGTACAGCTATCTACAGAGCTGTCTGATCATCCCACTGAAGGCTTCCTTTGCTATACAAAGCTTTTTAATTTCATGAGATTCTGTTTGTTGACCACTGGCCTGATTTCCTGAGGAAATGGAGTCCTATTCAGAAACTCTCTACATATGCCTATATTTTCAAGTCTATTCTCTTTTCCCCTGTAATGATTTCAAAGTTCCAGTCTGACATTGAGATCTGTAATCCATTTAAAGTGGATCTTTATGAAGGGTGAGAGATAAGGGTCTAGCTCACTCTTCTACAGGTAGATATCCAGTTTCTCTAGTACCATTTGTGGAGGATGCTATCTTTCCTCCAATGTGCGCTTTTGGCATCTTTGTCAAAACCAAGTGGCTGGAGCTATGTAGGCTTATATCCTGGATCCTCTCTCTATATATATATTTTTTGGTCTTGATCTAAATGCTTGTGTTTTTTTTGTGCCAATATGCTGTTTTTTATTACCACAGCTCTGTAGTACAATTTGAAATCAGATATAGTGAGACAGCCAATCATATTCTTTTTGCTCAGAATTGCTTTGGCAAGTCAGGATGTCATCGTTAGCTTCAGCTAACGACAAATATGGAAAGGAGGGATCTCAATTGAAACATTCCCTCCATCAGGCTGCCCTGTGGCATGTCGACGAAGAATGTCTTCTTCATTGCTCACTGACGTAGGGGGGCCCAGCCCACTCTTCGATGGTACCCTTCCTGGGCAGGTAGGCCTGAGCTATATAAGAAAGGTAGCTGATGATAAGCCTAGGAGCAATCCAGTGCACATCATTTCTCTGTGGTTTCTGCTTCAAGTTCCTGCCTCGGATTCCCTTGATGGACTATAAAGCATAAGACAAAATAAAGCCTTTCCTCCTCAAGTTGCTTTTGGTCATGGTGTTTGTCACATCAACAGAAGCCAAACTACGACTTTTGTTTGCAAATAAGATCTTTTGTTTCCAGATGAAGGTTTGTTTGGTTTGGTTCGTTGGTTGATTTTTGTTTGTTTGAGACAGGGTTTTACTGTGTATCCCTGGCTGTCCTGGAACTTACTCTGTAGGCTGTGCAGAGAAATATTAATGATGGCTGCATCAAACTTGTAGATTGTGTTTAATAGGACAGTCATGCTTACAGTATTGATTCTTCCAATCCATAAACATGATATTCTAATGTTGTTCTCAATTTCCTTTTTCAGTGTATTAAGGTGTTCATTTCAGAAATCTTTCACTTCCTAGGTTGGTATATTATAGGGTTGCTGTGTTTGGTGGTGGTGGTAGTGGTGGTGGTGGTGTTTTGGCTTTTTGTTTGTTTTTATGTTATTATAAATGGGGCTGTTTCCTTGATTTCTTTCTCAAAATGTTTGTCTTTCATATATAGGAAGGCTGGCTTCTATATTTATTTCATATCCTGCTACTTTACTGAAGTTTTTTTTATCAGTTTTTAAGCATTTTCTGGTAGATTCTTAGGGCTTCTTATGTTTGGGATCATATTACCCACAAACAGGGATTATTTTTATTTTGTTACCTATTTGTATCCCTTTTATTTGCTTCTCTTGTCTTACTGCTCTAGCTAAGACTTACAGTGTCATACTGAATAAGGTTAAACTTCCTCTCCCCTAATAAGATCTAGCCCAGCAGCACCTGGAATCCCTCCTTATGCAAATGAGGCATCCCTAGCATCCTGGCTCAGCCAAAGATGCACACTTACCCCAATAGCCCCTACTCTCCTCACAAAGTTTTACAAAGCCTTTGTTCCCTTAATTAAATGAACTGTCTCACTGAAGCTGCCTCCCAAGAGTCTGTGCTGCCTGAGTTCTCTTCACTCCTGGCTGTTCCTGCTTTGATTTCCGTCTCAGGATCCAAGGGGTTCTAAGGGTTCATCCCCACAATGGCTGGGGAAGTGAAGCCAGAATGGCAAGTTTATATCTTTGGATTGGGAATCTGGACAATTAGTATTCAGAATTACTACAGAAAAATGAATATTGATTCTGGTCATTTGATTTTGTAGTATTTCATGTTTTCATAAACCTCATTTGTTTAACTACTGTTCTAGAATGTTCCTCAGAGCCTCGTCAATGTGATTACCATTCTCTTCAAGTGAAGAATTTCTTCAAGTATCCTCTGCAAAGCTGGCCTAGTTATAAATTCCTTTAGCCTGCTTTTATCATGAAATTTTTTTTCTCCATTATTTACAACAGTTTTGCTGGATACAGTAATTTGGGTTGTAGTTTCGGTCTTTTAGAACTTGAAATATATCTTTCAATACCTTTCTGCCTTTTAAAGTTTCCACTGAAAAATCAGATGTTATTCTGATGAGTTCATGTTTATATGGAACCTGGTGTTCGCTCTTTGGCTCCCCCATACACTTTTTCCTGTATATTGAGTGGTTTTTAAATTATGTTTGTGTGTGGACAAGTACATGTCAGGGTGTCTTGAGGAGGTTAGTAAACACAGGATAGGGTAACTCCTTCTACCACATGGGTCCCAGGTCTCACACTCAGGATGATAGGCTTCTCATGATGCTTTTCCATGGTGAAGCGTCTTGCTGGCCCTACTTAGTGAATGAACTTTATGACCTGGGAGTTTCTTTTCTGGTCTTGTCTGTTTTGTATTTTGTGTCTCGTGTACTTGGATGGACCTTTCTTTTGCTGAAAATTTTAAGAAATGCTCTGCTATGATTGTATTGAAAATGTTTTATGTCTTTGGCAAGCAGTTTTTTATGTCCACAATCTGTAAGTTTGGTGTTTTCATTGTATCCCAAATATTTTCTTGAATGTTCATTTGTACTTCTAAAATTTTATTGTTGTCCTTGACTGAATACACCAACAATTCTACTTTCTCTTTAAGACAAGAAATTGGATGTTATTCTGAGAGTAGGCTTTTATGTGACTTGGTATTTCTCTCTTGAAGCTTACAATGTATTTCACTTGTTCTATATATTTGATGCTTTCTTCATTGTGTGTGTGTATGTGTTATCACACCCCCATACCTACACCCTGATTGGTTGATCCTTCTCTGCAACAATCCTGCCTTATGAGGTTCTGTAAGGTTTGAACCCTGCCTTTGACCTGGCCTACCCCTGAATCTTTTGCTTGTATATTATGGCTTTTGATTTTGTGTTTTTATAGAGTATGTGTGTTTCCTGTGCCTTTTTGTTTTTATTTTAATTCTGGTGTGTTTGTCTTTTTTCTAAAGAGAAAGAAGATAATAGAGTTGGTTGATTGATTAAGTGGGGAGGATCTGGGAAGAAACTAGGGTACTGTAATCAGAATATATTGTATGAAAAAATATTTTCAGCTTTAAAAAAAAAAAACTCTGTTACAAATTTACTAGTTTTGGTTTTATTTAGTGTCCAAGAGAGTTTAAGTAGGGCCATCTACATGACCCTCAGTTTGTAACTAGAATAGAGACAGACACCTGACTGTTACAGATTGATCTTGTATCCTCTAGCCCTGCTAAACTTCTTAGTGGTAGCTAGTTTGTTTTGGATGCTATATAGCAACAGCATATTGGCTGAACACAAAGGCAGCATTGCTTTTTCTTTTCCAATTCCAAAGCCTCTTATTTCTACATATACCATATTGAACTTTGCTAGCATCTCCAGAACAATAATGAACAGAAAATTCCTAATCTTAGGGGGAAAGCATCCAAATTTCTACTGATTTAAAATTTTAAAAATCAGGCAAACAAATCACTTGGTCCTTCAACCTCTAACCCTAAGATGTCAATGGTGAGGGTCTTAAGGACCCTGTGGCATTCCTTGAAAGGCACATGCCACGTGGTAATAGATATGAGAGATGCTGGGGTGGTACATGAAAGATAGAATACTGGTCCAACAGAGAATACTAGTCCATAGGAGCCAGAGAGCATACAGCCTCTTCTCCATAACACCCTTCTGTAGCTGCTGCTCCCCAGGAGGTAAGGAGCAGTTATGGGACACAACCCAACTTAAAAAAGGAAACAAAAAAAAAACACAAAAACCTGCATGTCTGAAGTCCTGTAAAAGAGATCTAGATAGAACTTGAGAGTGTCTATCTAAAATGTCCACACAAACATTGAGACAAAACTGAGATCCAAATTGACTCCTCCTTTAGGGAGAAACAACAGAAGCCATGAGCACATCCTGCCACATAGATGGAGGGAAAAACAGAGGGAGGGAAAAAGTGAGAGAGGGAGAGGGAGAGAGAAACAGGAAGTAAAAGAACATATGCTCAGAAATGTGTACAAAATAAAATGAATTGGTTTTAGTCAACAGCCTGGTATTGTGCTTCAGAAAACAAAACCTCAACAAACAGATTGAAGCTCACAAGATGGCAGTCTAAAGAGAAGGAGTAAGAACACCAAGGAACAATTATAATAAGTTAAAAACAAAACAGTTATAACAATGGCAAGTCTCAATAAAGTGTAAAAAAAATTCCCACAATGTTAACTTTTAGGCTTTTGATATGTATGCTATAATCTGAATAACCAATGAGGTTAGGTACCTAGTAAGGGACTAGGGAGTCAAGGGAAAGGATCTCCTGAGGAAAGAAAAATAAAGTATAATTTTACATAAGAATACAGAGGAAACTGGAATAAGAGATTTAAATAAGGAGAGGGAAGGGAGAGCAGAATAAAGGAGAGAACATGGGATAGAACAACTAATCCTAAACGCCTTCTGAAAAACTATTCAGAAGCCTGCTATGTATGAGGAATCTAAACAGAGCCACCATTTAATAGGGGGGACAATGTTCCAAACAGACATCTTACACCACCATGTAAAACCTCCAGTGCCAGGAATAGGTCACATCTTGTTGAGTCATTAGCCAAAGGGACTTCCCCCGCCTCAAAATATCGGACTATTGCCAATGGATTGGCTGTTCCCCACAACCTGATAGTAAGACCCTGTTATGTCACTGAAAATGGAGAAGTTTAACTTCCCCTGGAAGAAGCCCATCTAGAAGTTTCACCTCTAATGTTCAAGTTTCACCTCTACTGTTCATGGTGCTGGAAGGTACTCTGAATGCTCTCAGCAGAGAAAGGCAATCAGTATCACCCAGCTACAAACCCTGCAAACTACAACAATGACCTGCCTTCGAGATATACTTACGCAATAGCTGCACAAATGTTATGGGAGTAATAAAACAAAAAAATTTTTTATTGGATTTAAGGCTCACTCCATGAGATGGAACCCAAACCTGACTGCTAAAGTGGCCAAGAACCTGAGTCTAAATAGGTCATGGCCAAGGGGAAATCCTACATCACAATAAAGTGATTCCTAATGACATTCTACTATAGCCATTGACCAGTGGCCTCATTCAACCTTCATCCAAGAAGACAGGAATTAACACATACTCACAACTGGATAATGCGCAGAGTGAGAGGCTTTGGAGCACTCAGTCCTAAATGGGATACTTTCATCAACCTACTCCCAACTCTACCCTGCCCAAGACAGTGATCCATGCAGAAGAGTAGGTAGAAAGATTAAGAGCCAGAGCTGATGGACAACCCCAAGAAAACAGTATCTTTCAGACACAACAGTACTGATACACATATAGACTCACAAACACGGTGGCAGCCCACACGAGACCTGTACAGGTTCAAGCCAGAAGAGGACCTAGCATTGAGAGAGAGAAGTGGACAAGGAGTCCCACCCTGAGCCAAGAAGATATTTGCAGTTGATAGCTTCTGGCAAAAAGATCAGTTTTCTCAAAAAGAAGTCTTACTGGGTATATCAACTACATTTCAGAGTTGGCCCCATGCCCAAGAGCAGTTAGTCAACACAAAATAGGCTACATGTTTTTTTTCTGTTTTAATTTGGGTGTGTGTGGGGAGGGGGGTGGGTCTTTTTGCTTCATTTTGTTTGTTCATTCATTTGTTTGTTTTGGCATTTGTTGTCTTATTAGTTGTTCATTTTGATTTTCATTTTGTGGGTTGTCTTTTTTAATTTTTATTTTTTTATATTAATTACAAGTTATTTACTTTGTATCACGGATGTAGCCCCCTCCCTCATTCCCTCACAATCCCACCCTCCCTCCCTCATCTCCTCCCTGCCCCTCTCTAAGTCCACTGATAGGAGAGGCCCTCCTCCCCTTCCATCTGACCCTAGTTTATCAGGTCTCATCAGGACTGGCTGCAATGTCCTCCTCTGTGGCCTTGCAAGGCTGCTCCTCCCTTGAGGGGTAAGGGAAGGTCAAAGAGGCCACCACTGAGTTCATGTCAGAGACAGTCCCTGTTCCCCTTACTAGGGAAACCCACTTGGATGCTGAACTGCCATGGGCTATATCCGAGCAGGAGTTCTAGTTTATATCCATACATGGTCCTTGGTTGGAGAATCAGTCTCAGAAAATATCCTTGTGCCCAGATATATTTGGTCCTTGTGGAGCTCCTGTGCTCTCCAGGTCTTACTCCCCCTTCTTTCATATGATTCCCTGTACTCTGCCCAAGTTCTGGTTATAAGTCTCAGCATCTGCTTTGATACACTGCTAGGTAGAGTCTTTCAGAGGCCCTTTATGGTAGGCTCCTCTCCTGTTTCTTGTTTTCTCCTACTTCCAATGTCCATTCCATTTGTCTTTCTAAGTGAGGATTGATCAACTTACCCAGAACCGCCTTGTTTAGCTTCTTTAGGTGTACAGATTTTAGTATGTTTATAGTATCTGATCTTATAAGTCAGTATCCATTTATAAGTGAGTATATACCGTGTGTCTTTCTGTTTCTGAGATACCTCACTCAGGATGATCTTTTCTAGATCCTACCATTTGCCTGCGAATTTCATGATTTCCTTGTTTTTAATTGCTGAGTAGTAGTCCATTGTGTAAATGTACCACAATTTCTGTATCCATTCCTCCATTGAGGGACATCTGGGTTGTTTCCAGGTTCTGGCTATTATGTGTGGGTTGTTTTTTTTTTTTTTAAGATAAAATATGGTCAAAATATAAATATGGTCAAAATGCGATATAGCTGGGAGAGGAAAACACATTTAATCAAAATATATTGCCTTAGAAAAATTGGGGGAATATCCCATTATAGTTATAAAATAAAAAACAATTACCAACTTTGCTTTTTTATTCTCATTCTGTCTCTTAATGTTTGCTTAGTAGATCTGTTGTCTAGAGAGGACAGGCTCCTCTGCATGGTGTCATCCAATGAAGGATGTACAAGAGAGAGGCTATGTGGTTCTCTTCCTGGTGACATCCAGTGTCAACCTGCAGTGCTGGTTGACACTGTGCTCAAAGGGCACAGAGGAATTAGTGTCCTCCCCCAGGGCTCAGAGTGCGCGTCCAGAAAACCATAAGGATCAACTGCAGCCAGAACCTGGGAAGGGGAAGTTCTTTTTTCTTTCTGTTCTTCTCACAGACTTAATTAAAAGATGTGTTTTTCTAACAAGAAAGATACAGATTTTACTTAATTGTACTTTATACTCAATCACTAGGCTGTGATAAGCCTTCCCTGAGAGATGCAACACATCACTTAAATCACTTGGGTAACAAGTACCATTCTCTATGTGTGACTATCACACATCTCACAAAGCCCTACATTCAGAGACCACCAGACAGATATGGAGTGGGAAGAGGAAACACCGGACTTGAAAACTCAAGAGACTGGTACAATGTGAGGCAGAGTCTGGAGACCTGTATTCCAACCCACAGTAATGAGAGAAGGTACCTACTGCATCTGGATATAAGTTCCCACCTCTGTTAAGGGAAAGGCCATACCAACCTAAAAGAAGGCATAGTTCTAGGAATTAAGCCCATGTGAGGAGAGTGACCATCATTCCCAGCACCTCACAGAACCAATGCCCAGCCAATTGTCCACACTATGGGCTACAGGCAAAACTGTGAGGGCAGTCAAAGCCAGCATGAGCACATGACCAGGAATTCCTGGTACAGTCTTAAAGAAACCACTTTTCCTCAAACAGTGAGGCTTACCTACCAACTTTAACCACTACAGGGACACTTCTATCCTACTGCAGTCACAGAAGAAATGCAGAAAACGTAAAAACTAACAAGAGGCAGCAAGGGCCCCAGTAGGACTCCTGGACCTTAGGCCCCTGATGACACCGAGTGAGCTAAACACAGCTCGGGGCTGACCGTAGCTCCTACATGGAGCTAGTACTGGTGTCAGACAAAAGTCCAATGCTAAGCACACCCTGGCAGAGAAACGGGGGGACGTCACCTCTCTGGAGCCCTCTGCACCAGCATGCCTCCTGTGCTGGGTTCTCAAACGCTGAGGGCATCACGGAGTCCTTGGAACAGCGGATGAGGAGGTATGCCGTGCTCCATTCCTACAGGGAATGCCAGCATGCTCTTCCACCTACATGCCTCACTCCTTAAAGGGCCTGACTCCCACACTCAGGCACGGCTGACATGTCAGTGGGCTAGAACATGTAACCAAATGCTGATCCATTAGCATTGCACATGATGACCATGCTGAATAGGAGTGCTGGGAGCCCTCTTCCATATATCCTTTGCTGAATAAGCCGGTCTCCGCAACTGAATAAAAGTGATGGCGTTGATCTACACTAAATCCACGTGGGGCTCCTGGAGACCATCACCCGTAGATGGATGTGGTCGAGATAGGCCAAAACTGTGAATAAATTTTCTAAGTAGCATCTGTTTGCCACTGCAGGGAACCAGGATTGCACTGCAGATGCGCTGCTAGCTGTGAAGGCCCCGCTAATGATTGCACCGTGTAACTGAAATGCCTGCAGCAGCACACTGTGTGTAAAGACGGCATCAAGTACAACGCGTTTTCAGAAGTGGGTCTGCCAGTGGCGGAAGTCTTCAGCTCATCAAGTGTTTATGCTCAGAACATCAAGGAGGCTTTCTGCCACAATGCAGGGCTTTGACTACAGTTGGCTACACGTGGCTAGCAGCATGGCTGGCCTCTGCAGTGCCAGAACAGACCATATCTAGGGGTGCTGTCTCAACAAAAGGTGGGAAGGCAATTCCATATTGGGTATTAGAGTGCAGTGGAGGGTGCAGACAATAAATAACAGATGCAGCCATACCTGGCAGGAACATCATTGGTACCCTGGCATTTGGCCATCTATACTCAGGTGAAACCAACCTTATTTCAGCTTCATGAGAGTGGGTGCCCTAACTCCTGGCTTCCTTGCCCTTATCCTGACCCCTAAAAGAGCTGGCATGGCCCTCCTTTCCCTGCCATTCACCAATGACCGTCTGGCTCCAGCCTGCAGTGTTAGCTAATACATACAAAGCTGGGCCAGGGCCCTCAACGGTTCAATGAGTCACATGGAGCTGACTCTAGAACCAACGGCTCCTAAGTCTTTCTTATCCACCCCCCGCCCCCCCCCCCACACACTTGTAGACCTTCATCTATGAAACTGGGTTGACAATGTCACCTTACAAATATAAAACAGCGCAGCTGCTATGGGACAGGTGGTTCCTTGGTAAATTAAATGTGGAATTGCCACAACCACATGTAATTTAAGGCCCAGGGAACTGAAAGTACCCAAACCAAAAAGTTTACACAAGAAACTTCATGGCAGCACTATTTACAACAGTGACCCCCCCCCAAAAGATGAAAACCAGTATCAACGTTCATCAACAGAAAAATGGCACCAAGTAAATAATATATCTCTACAGTTTTTATCCGGCTGTAAAAAGTAATAGAAGTTGGAGATGTAGCTCAGTGGTAGAGTTATTTGTATAACATGCACAAGGCCTGGAATCAACCTTTAGATCTACAAAAAATAAATAATATAACATAATACAATATAATATAATGGAATGAAGTTCTGAGACGTTGTAATGAGGGTGTACTTTGAAAGTGAACACACTGAATGAAGCCCATCAAAGACTATAGTATACAATCACATCTGTCCAAGACAGGCATAGTGCCAGAGACAAAAAAGCAGACTAGTGAAGGTAGGTACTTGGGAGTGGAGATTGCTAGTTCACAGGATCAGGGATTTACTTTGGAATGGTAAAATGCTCTGGAACTAGACAGATGTGGAAGCTGGGCAAACTACAAAAATGCTTGATGTCATTGAGCAATAGATCACCTTAAAATGGCAAATTTTATGTTATATGAATTATACCTCAATATACAGGTATATTAAAGTAATCACCAAAAAGACAAAGTTGTGTTAGGTTCAAAAGTTGCATTGGGGGAGTGGGAAGGAAAGAGAGACAGAGAGTGCTATTAGCCCACGTTTGATCATCTCGTTTCTGGTGCTGCTGTTAATTATGTGTTGCTCTTCCCACTTGCTTTAAAAAATTTTTTAAACTACTTCTAAATAATCTACAAGTTAATTAGCTATGGGACTCAAAGCGAGTAGAAACCATTCTCAGGCTAAGCAAAGCCCTGGCAACTATGAGAAATTGGCCTCCAAGTGACTGGACAGCACATTTATCTCTGCAAGGACTATGCCTATTGGGTAAATGTAGGCCGCGCCTGAATGTGTGGTCATAACTCTTATAAGGGGCATTTTAATCTGTTCAGCTGCCATGACCAAATTCTTAAGTAGCTTAAACAGTCAGCCTTTCTTCCTGACACTCCTGGGGGATCTGGGGTATGTGATCAGTGTCCCAATACGAACCTGCCTCAGGAAGAAGCTCAGCATCCAGTTTGCCCACTTTATGCACTGTGCATCATACTCTCTGCCTCCTGCTAAGGGGCACCATGGTCTACCAGTGGCTTCACTTTGGTCCCCACTGCATGTGGGCTTTCTACCATGCCTGGCCTCTTTTTAAATCCACTCTTTGGCTCAGTCCCCGCTGTCGAGGCTGAACCAGAAACAGCTGCTCTAACTGTCCAGCTCCAAGCCTCTGGGGGTCACTGTCACAGTGAACAAGGCTGAGCTCGCCACACTTCCTCTTTCCAGGAGCAAAGAAGCTCTGGCACAGTCCTGCTGGCTCCCAGGAAGCCACATCTGTCTCCATGCTTGTAATTATCACTTAGCGAGCGCACAGAATGATGACACCACTCTTTTCCTTGCCAAAATGAGACAAACAGAAAACATTGTAAAGCTATTTTTGACATTCTGTGATTCTATTTCAATTAAAAAGGCCCAAAACACTCTTGAGGTAGCTGACTTTGTTCTCTCTGTGTACTCTGAACAGCAGCTGTGTGCCCCTCCCTTCTACAGGAGGTCTGTCCCAGCTGGGAGTGTGAGAGGGGCAGTAGAGAGCGGTAGAACCACCACGCCACCCACAGAAGTGGTCAGCATACAGCCTGCATGTTTGGGCTGCCAGGACCAGTATTCCTGATACCTTATCACATAAGCAGTGACCTTAGTGGAGAAGAAAGGGTGTCTAGCAACCGGCTTCACAAATCTACAGAAAGCTACTTTTTCATTTATTTCTAAACAGCCCATATTAGCAGAAGCTAGTGTAATTGTTTCATGTAGACAAAATCAAGTCTAGCCCCTGGCAAACCAATCTTGAGCAAGACCAGTGACCAGACTAAACCTCCCCAAGACCAACAGAATATCCTAAGGATGCTAGGTGGAGAATAAGGTGGCAGAGCTGGCTTACGATGTCTATGATGCTGACTATCACAAAAACCCATATCCTGTAGCGATCCCTGGTCATTGATCATGTGCTACATCAACAATGCTACCAATAGGGCACACAGCAGTAGCGTGGCAACCCATGCTTCTGCCTCCCCATCAGGGCGCCTCTATGAATGCCCCTCCTTGATTCCTCTTTTAAGCAGCTAATTTTGGCTGCTATACAGCCAAAAATGTATTTTGTATGTTTCTCTAAACTTATGTTAAGGGAAATAAAATTAAAAGGATGAATAACAAACCATCTACACTCAGTATCTCTCACACAACGTTTCGACACACACTGCACTGCAGCTCAGCCACGCTCTCAGTACCGAGCAGCTGAAATATCTGCCCTTGCCACAAGACCTCCACACCCCTCCGAGAAGGAGTATTATGCCAGTGACTGCACAGACCTCTCAAGGCATCAGTCTACATATCACTTAAACTACAGACAGGAGCACATTGTTCCAATAGACAGAAAGAGTAGTGAGCACTTTGTCCAAGAATAGGTCACTTATGCGTCCAGCAAAGGGCAGCCTGAGACTCTGGTGTAGTCATCAGCGTACAGGGCACCTGGTCTGGGACCTTCAAAGAGATGTGCGCCAGAGCAATAACGAGCACACAGCACTAAAGGAACTTAAACACGGTGTCGTTTTATATCACCAGGGAGTGTGGAAGGGGGCCTTCCAAAAAGTCTATGAAAATAACCACAGAAATAATGAGACAAAAGAGCCAAGGCTCAAATGGCCCCTGGAAAGTCTATGGATATGGACTCTCAAGGAACCTTACGCCTCTCAGATCACAAGAAAATCGAGAAATACCTTTGTGAGAATGAGGTGGTTGTAAAATGTTTCCACAAATGTTTTCTAGCACTTCACCTTTAAAAGGGTAGAGAACAGGCCTCGCTTTAGGGTGTACCTAAGGGAGGAGTACTGTGTGATGAAGACATAGAGGTGGCGTGATTCATCCTTGCACTCAATCTTCAGTCCTGCCCTTTAAGCGCATGCAATGGCCACGAAGAAGGGAAAGGTATTCACTGAGGTTTGCGGTGGACCCTGACGGAACCAAGGCGTCCATCTCACAGACTGGGAGGAAGTCCCCTTAGAGGCAGGCTTCGATCCCACGTTCAGTCAACATGCACAGCTTTACAGTGGACCCAGCAAGAAACACCTTCCCACCCTTCAGTTCCTAGTCCACAAAAAATGTGAGACGATATGGAATTGTTGCTTTAAGGGAAAGTTTGGGGCTGTTACATGGCAAGAGAAGCAAACATAATTGCATTTCAGCCAACGAAGGACCACATGCATGATTGTGGTCCTGAAAGAATATACACTAACACAGCACATGCAATTATATGTAGAATACACAGTTCAAGAATATGTACAACAATCTTACTGGTTTATGTATTCACCATACTTTTATTGTTATTTTAGAGCATCCTCCTAGATAGAAAAACAGCTTTCTGTCAGCTGTGTGACACCTTGATGACCAAGGGTCCATCTCAGGTGACATTCACATCCCATCCAGGCTGTGTGAATGTATTGGATGAGGTTTGGACAAAGGAAAAAAAAACAAAAACAAAAATCACCTGATGAGCATTTCTTTAAATGCATACCCATCACTAAACGACATGAGATTGGAAGCATGTGAGGTGAAGTCTACAGAGATAACTGTCAAGAAAAGCAGACTAAAAAGTACAAGCCAATGTTGGGGATAGCAGCAGGTTCCATGGGAAAGTCAAGTGGAAGGAAACCAGGTACAATCTGTGGTCAGGTGCAACTGGACGAACAATGGACTGCATGGAAAGTAGCTAGGCCCTCTGGTACCTCCTAGAGGGTAGTGGTGTCTGTGCCACACTACAGCTGACTACGAAGAAAGTCATAGTTGAGTGCATCCTCCTGGCATGGGCCATCACACCCAGCTGCAAGTCTGCGTCATGGCCCAGAGACAGGCCACAGCGAGCACTCAGCGTCCACGGGACATAGGCACTACACTATGACCCAGTGACAGACTACAGCGAGCACTCTCAAAATGCAAACTTTACCAGGTCACAGAAACACTCTCTGGGAAAGCAGTATGCTGGTAGCAAACAATGTGAAATATGCCACTAGAGGGAACAGAAAGAAACCAGTAATCACCAGGTTAAATGTCGCAGGCTTGAGACTGTATGTAAGCCGACACACACGGCTAAGGGTAGAAATACTGTCAAGATCCAGGCCTAGCATGTAACCTTTAGAGAGAACAATATGCTCTAGAGCAAAGTGGAAAACTAGAAGATGGAGATGTGCAGCTCAGCAGCTGTGGGCAAAGGCGAGGGGCAGCAGGGAGCACTGACAGGAAACCGCGATTTCCATGGCTCATAGAACGAGGCAGGACAAGCAGTTCCTTCCCTGCACAGACCTGGTGGCATTTAGGAAACCCAAGGATGAAAACAAAGCTCCATAAGTGACCACAGTGACATTCACATTCAAGGCAACAACTGACTCATGCAACTCTCCAAAGCACCTAGCATCTTGATAGCTGCAGAAGCTTCTGACATATCTGGATGTGCCTACCATTTCATACTGGAGGGGTTTTTTTATAGAGAATTTTTAAGTCTCTTGTATTGTTTTGCATTTTCCTCCACTATTTCACATTTTTCTTCATTTTTTTTTTATCCTGGAAATAACTCCCTAAGTCCCTAGATCAGTGCTTCTCAACCTTCCTAACACTGCAACCCTTTAATACAGTTCCTCATATTGTGGTAGCCCCAACTGTACAATTATTTCATTGCTCCTTCATAATTTTGCTATTGTAGTAGTAATTTTGCTACTGTCGTGGATTGTAATACAAATATTTCTGTTTTCCAATGGTCTTAGTTGACCCCTGTGAAAGGGCTGTTTGACACATACACACACACCCCAAAGGGGCTACAACTCACAAGTTGGAAACCACTGCTCTAGATGACAAAGTCTAATGTCCTCACACTTCAAAGAGTCCCAGGGCCTTTAACCCTCACCGCTCCAATCCTGACCTACAGGCACTTACTGATGTATCAGTTGTGGCTACTCTGGAGGATACTTGTCACATGGTTGGAATTACAGGCATATAATTCTGCTTAACTTCAGGCTGTGTGAATGGGACAATGTAACTTACTCCTAAAATCAGACATGCAGAAACACTTTTGTCAAAGGCCTACAGCTATCAAATTATCTCTGGTCTTATCTGTATTAAAATGTGCTTGGCTCATCCACTCTTGAAAGATTTATTAAGAATGGAATGCCAAGAAGATGTCTTCTTTCCATCCAATAAGGTGCTGTCCAACCAGGTCACACCTTCCTGAGACACGTAAGGCTGATGCTACTCATTTCTCAGAAGGTGGCACTTTCCTCTAAGGGTTCTGCTGGTCCTCAGCACTTAGAGTTTTTACCACCATAAGGCAGGAAGCAGACTTATTTCTACCTCATGTGGTTGGTACCTGTCAGAATTTTGTAAATTGTACATTGGTGGCTTTTGATCCTGGAAAACACCTGGATATTACTCTTTCAAGTATTATTTCTACTTTACTGTCTCTTCTTTATAGAAAACCAATTCACTCTGTGTGAGGTTTTGGGGTCCTAACTCCAATCAGATACTTTCTCTTTCACATGTCTTTGTCTCTGTGCTGTATCCTGGACACTCATGGTGGTCACAGGAAAAAGCTACAGAAGAAAGGTATGCACAAAAGGGGAAAGAAGTCCAGAACATTATGTAACTGAGGCAGCTAAAGAGGAGCAAATCAGTACGGACAAGAGATAAAACCTTAGACAGGACATGGCATCTGACTCCTGTGGTCTGAGCGTGTGGGAGGCTAAGGAAGAAAATAGTAAGTTCGTAGAGGCCAGCCTGGGCTACATGGCAAGTTCTAAGTACACAAGATACAAAGGGAAACAGTGTCAAGAAAGAAAGACAGAGAGATAGACTGACAAACAGAAAGACAGGCTGATTGATTTAAATGTCAACAGAGGCTATTTTGAAAGGATTCTGATATCAAACAGAATTGTGGATATATACAAAGATATTTCTGATAACCATTTAGGAAACTTGATTTACAGTTGAAAATTCTCTACAAAGAAAACTATAAGCCCAAGTATTTGTGATACAAAGTCTAATAAACACAGAGGACACAACACTAACTCCCCCTGAAAACAGACAAGGAGACTTTGTGAACTCAAGACCACCTTCATGGAAAAATTCTAAACGTCCATTTTAAGGAAGAAAAAAACAAAAATAAAACCAAAGGTCAGAATCTCTTCTGATTATGGTTGCAAAAAACTCCTTGTAAGTAACACATTATAACCAAGTAGGATTTGAGCCATTAATGTTAATTCAACAAGCAACAAGATTATCATTTTTAAATATAAAATAAAAATACATATTTCAATAAGCATTTGACAAAATTAAGCTATCGACAAGACTAAAAAAAACCATAAATAATCTGCCAAAAATTACCAACCATCCATAGTCTTTCACAAACTCCTAACCCATAGCAATCACCTTACTCAGCTAAAACCGTACACCACATGAAACACTAAGTAAATCCCACCCACCCCCAAAAAGCAGGAATTCTGCAAGGCTGGCCAGTTTTATCATGTCTGCTCATCACTATGCTGACATGGTAAAGAAGAAAAAAAATTAAATGAAAAACAAATAAAAGAGTACATGGATTGGGATCTTATAAGAAAAAGCAAAGGAGAGAAAATAAAGTAAGGCTGAGAGATGGAAGTTTGATATTCTAAAGTCAGTTGTATTTATATAAGCTAGCAAGAAAAATTCAAGATTAAATCCGCTACATTTGTAATAGTATGGAAAAGAACAAAATACTTAGAACTAAATTTAACACAAATGCAAGCTTTGCCATGTAAAAACCACAAAACATTGTTGGAAGATTTATAAAAGAGCTAAATAAACATAAACCATTCTATCTTCCCAGATTCAAAGACTTCCTGTTGTTAGCATGAGAATGTTCCCCAGATTTCTCTGCAGATTTGAGGCAATCCTGGCAAATCTGCCTTTATTTACAAGAGTGGGCACGCTGACCCCAAAATTCACACTGAATCACAAACAAAGCAGAATAGCCTGAACACCCTTGACTGACAAGAACAAAGGCAGAACGCTCACCCTGGCCTGGTTCAAAGCTGTGGTAGGTCTCCGGGAGTGGAGTATAGCCTGGCACAAGAATACACACATGAGTCATGGGTTGGACTGGGAATCCAGAAATAAACCTCATATCTATAACTAGATCATTTCTTTTATACTAGGATGCTGAGACTTTTCAACAGGGGAAAGAACAGTCTTTTCAACAAAAGTGTTATGACAAATGGATATCGTCATGAAAAGGAGTGGTTTTGGACCCCTGACTCATACCATATACCAAAGCTAACTACCAATAGCTGAAAGGGCTAAGACTGCCAAACTCTTAGAAGACACCTAGCTGTAAAGTTGATTTGCATATGTTTGCTGATGGCCTGGGATTAGGCAACTATTTCTTGAACATGACCTTTAGTAGCCAAAAGAGAGGAAAATGGCTAAATTGGGCCTG
The DNA here is from genome assembly GCA_028658305.1 of Pachyuromys duprasi. NCBI lineage: Eukaryota > Metazoa > Chordata > Mammalia > Rodentia > Muridae > Pachyuromys > Pachyuromys duprasi. The sequence goes on from CM053756.1 coordinate 49,771,317, forward strand.
ACCGAAAGAAAAAAAAAAAAAAAGCAATCCATTGAATGGGAGAAATTTTATAACAATGTTATGTTTGATAATGTCATTGTATCCAGGATACACAGAGAACCCTTACAACTGAGCAGTAAAAAGACAAGTATCTCAATTAAAAATAGGCAAGGAATTTGAATGCTATTTCTCCAAGGAAGATACACAAATAACTAACAAGCAAAATTCAACACTGCTAGGCATGGGGGAAATGCTAAACAATACCACAATGAGGTACTTTCCTACCCGCTAGGGTAGCAATGATGAGAAAGAAGAGATAGTGAGGGTTGAAAAGATGTGGGGAAAAAATCAGAAATGCATACCATTTTGTTAAAGGGCAGAGCATCTTTGAACGACAGTCAAGCATTCCCTCAAAGTTAAACATAATATGTTACGTAGGCTACTGAGGAAAACTGTTATCAACAGTCCCTGACTCTTTTATATCCCTCTGCAATGGAAGACTGCCACTGTAATCAACAGAGTGGTTGTCAGGGGTTCAAAGAGGAAAATGGGAGTGGTGAAACTATTCTATATCATGACTGCATCAACAACTGAAACCCTCACTTCATCAAAACTCACAAAGCTATGTGTATAGAAGAGTAATTCTTATATAAATTACACTTGAGTAAACTTGATGTTAAAAAATACAGTAATTCCAAGCGGGATAAGTATAATGAAATTTATATACCCAGACAAACCATGGTCAAAGCATAAAACACCAAAATCGCAGAAAAGGTCTCAGAAGTGGCTAGAGTATTCCTTTTAAAAACCTTTGCTGTGTCATTTAGCTTGCTTCATAGTAGCATGGAGCCAAAGACAGTAGAATATGATCTCTGCCACATTCCCAAGAAAGCAGCCCAGAAGAATATCTTTTAAGAATCAAGTGAAGATTCCTTTTAGAGTTATTTTGCAACATTTTTATCATTTTGTTTTTAGCTTCTCAGTTGCTATCTTTTCCGTCTAAACCACATCTAAAGCAGAGTGCAGTATAATGCCATCAAAGTCTTAGGACGCTGTGGATATTTAAGGTGCTATGCTACATTTGGACCTCTCAAAAACTTCGAGATCTATTGAAATGATAATTTCTGGTGGTCATGAAAGAAACTACTGGCAAATTCTAGTAGGTAGCAAGGTCAAACTCAGGAAATAACAGAGAAGAAACCAGTCAATGAGAAATAAGTCCCCAAAACCAAAAAGAACCCTTCCACTGGAAATGATTCAGCAAGTAAGTCAACATTGCAAGACTTCTAGAGCATAGCTATACGGTTCTTATCTTTCAGCTTTGTTTCCTGGGTACTTGACCTCCATTTCCATTGTGATAGTACTATACTACTTATATACTAATATTATATGCTAATAAATCATATACTAGTATTTGTATTATAATATATATAGCAACACATGAGGTACATCATTATTCCTGTCAGCCAGCATCATCATCACTGCACACATAGAATCAGTACTCCTGAAGCTCAGGTGGAAGCCAAGAGCAAGAAGCCAGCTCTGTACCGCCTAGAAGCCCAGCAGGGGAGAGCCAGCACTGGAATAAGCAGAGAGAGTTAGACACTGAGAACTGAAAGACTCCATCCCTGGAGCCACATAATGGTGGAAGGAGGAAAACTGACCCCACAAAGCTGTCCTTTGACTTTCACGTGCACCCACACATCACACAGAGACACATGTATCACACACACACAATATTACTATTTAAAGAGAAAAGTAAAGTAGAAAGTTGAATTTTTTTTTAAATGAAGGAAAAGACTGACAATTAGTGTTTCAAAGAAAACTTCAAGTATAGGAGAGACACATGGATATGAAGTTTAACTTACTGGCCATGTACAAAAGGCTCAGATCTCAAACTGCGGGGCAAAAGAACTTCAATACAGAAGACATTTACAAGACAGGACCACAATGCACCACTCTAAACATGGGTAAAAGTAATATGGAGACCACCACGTCTATAGCTGAGCCCACGAACATCAAAGCCTGAAAACACTTCAGTGTGGGGGCACAATGGACACGTGCCTTTCACCCCAACTCTGGAGGCAAAGGCAGTTAGATCATTTGAGTAGTCTAATCTACACAGCAAGTTCCAGGCCAGTGAGATACAGTGAGAGCTGTGGGTCAAGAAAACATTTTAAGGTATTTTACATTATACATATATAATAAATATATATATACATATATATATAACTTTGGTGTTAAATACTTTGAAACAACTCACAAGCTAAAAATAAGAAACATAAACAAGAAGTTTATCTAAATCTGTACACTAAGAGGGAAATGTCTAACTTTAAATGTTTATTACTTGCTTTTTTAAAAAACTGACTACTATTGGACAAGGTGGCATAGCCTTGTAATCCCAGTACTAGAGCCCCAGGCAGGAGGTTTTCAAAATCAAGGGCTATCCTGGGCTACAAAGGCAGACACTGCCTATATTAGTTTTCTTTGTGTGATGAAATACTAGCCAAAACTAACTTGGGGAAAGCAAGAGGTTTATCTGGATGACAGGTTACAGTCCATCACTAAGAGAAAAGCCATGGCAAGAACTCAAAGCAGGTATATGGAGGTAAGAACTGAAGCAGAGACCATGAAAAAATGCCATTTACCGGCTTGCTTTCCAGGGCTTGCTTTCCATCTACCCAGGAAAAGGCTTTTTTTTTTTTTTTTTTTTTGATTGCTACTTGATATTGCAGGACAGAACCCGCTGTGGACAGTGCCATCCTACGCAAGTAGGCCTGGACTGTTTAAGAAAGCTTACTGAACAGAAGTCAGAGGAAGAGAGAAAGCAAGGCAGTAAGTAGATGCGCCCATGTTTTCTCTTTCAAACTCTTGCCTCGAGTTCCTTCTTGTCTGGGCTTCCCTAGATGATGGAAAGATGAAACAAACCCTTTCCTCCCCAAGTTGCTTTTGATCATCAAGTTTTTCACAGCACAGAAAGCAAACTAGAACAGTAACCTACTTCCTTCAACAAAGTCCTCCCTCCCAAAGAAGGTGTCAAATTATGAATCCATCAGTGAGGTAAATCTGCTAAATCAAAGCTCTCATAATCCAGTCTCCTCTCAAGGATTAGATCCAACCGAGTCGTTTCAATGGTAGAGCTTTGGGGGAGGGGACTGTATAGCTACACCACAACACAAAAGCTATTTTTGTTTCCTTATTATATTTTATTTGGTTGTATTTTTAAATGAATGAATGAATGAGTGAGCAAGCAGGCGAGCGAACGAAAACCTAGTCACTAAGGTAAAGGTTAACAACTGAACTGTCACTTATACCTGCTGGAGGGAAAGATCCCTTTTCTCCAATAGAGTGACAGTGGGTATTATCAACCACCCTAAGACAGGTCTCATGTTCACGAGGAGTTGATCAGCATAGAGCTGAACTCCACAGTTTTGGGGTTGTTCTGTCTTGTTTACATATGTGTGCTAAAATTTGCTTACAGTTTCAGGGTTTTTTTGATATTTGGTTTCTTTGGGGAGGGTTGGGTTTTTGGGGGGAGATATACTGTTTTCTAGGTTTGGGAGGGGTTTTGTGGTTGTTGTTTTTTTTTTAATTGGATTTTTTGTTTGTTTTTTGAGAAAGAACTTAGAGCCGGTTTGGTGGGGGGGGGATCTGGAAGGATTGGGGGGAAGGTTAGAAGAATATAATCAAAACACAGTTAAAATTTTTAAATTGTTCAAATAAAAAATATTATAATAAATAAACCACAACACAAATATCAGAATAAAACAGGAATGAGGCTATAGAAAAAGGCATGAACTGAGTGTGGTAGCACATGCCTTTGGTCCCAGCACTCTGGAGGGAAAGGCAGGCAAACAACTGTGACTTTGAGGCCATCCCCATCTACAAGGCAAGTGGGATTCTCTCAAAAACTTAAAACCCAGGTGAAAGAATGAACACATTTAATATGAAAGGGTTTGGCATAGCAAAAATGCCATGATAAAAAATAAAGTACAAGTAATGAATTGCAGAGAATGTTTTTAACAGGGAGAGAGGGACAGGTGAGCATACAGGCACAAGGATGATGCTGGGACTCACTGGCCCAATCAGCAAGCCTTCTGTCCCAGCAAAAACATCTTGTCACAAAAGACAAGGTGGCAGCTGCTGAGAAATGATGCCTGAGGTTGATCTCTGACCTCTATATACATGTACATCAACATACACAAGAGATCGGATCTTTAGTGTATCTACCAACAATCTTAAATTTTCCTAAACTGAAAGGAGAAAATGATCAGCAATCTTACAGAAGGGGCTGGAGAGATGGCTCAGAGGTTAGGAGCACTGGCTGTTCTTCCAAAGATCCTAAGTTCAATTCCCAGCAGCCACTTGGTGGCTCATAACCATCTATAATGAGATCCAGTGCTCTCTTCTGGCCTGCAGGCATGCAGGCAGGCAGAACTGTACATAATAAATAAATAAATCTTTAAAAAAAAAAAAGAATCTTACAGAAAAATACAATAAAGTCATGAAAAAAAAAGACACTGATATGAAACAGATAATCACTTCACTGAGAGACAAATACAATTTAAAACATCCATCACTTTGGGAAAAACTCAAAAGTTTCAGAACAGACTCTGGAGGCCCAGCCCTGATTGTAAAGCCGCTAAACATTGTACTGATGGCTTGGGACATGGTGACTGTCTGGGAAGGGGACATAGGACTGCCATCAGACCCTTGCAAGACTTTCCAGGAAGGCTCAATAATATGAGAATTCAAATGCTCAAGGTCATCCATCAGGCACTGTTTGCAACTTCAAAATGCTGGAAACTACTTACACGTCCTAGCACCCTAATAAAGCAGCCTAGAGAGCAGAGAAACAGAGAGTTGCTGGTACTAAGTGACTTGAAGAAGACAGAGCCATAGGAAACCCCAAAGTACAGAAACACAGGCAGGGAAGGGTGCATGACACACTGGGTAAAACTCACTCAAGTCTATGCTTGAAGAAAGTCAAAATAGTACATTTGGTTCTTTATATTTTATAATAAATAGTGAAAAGGAAGCATATGTAGCAACATATGTTATATATATTCTATGTGAGGAAGTTTGGAAACATGGATGTATCTGACTTTTATAAGATGTAAGACAGAAAAGATGATTAACAAACTTTAAAAATTAACTCTCAGTGCTACACTGGTGACCATGTTAGTATTTAACAGCTCTGGGAGCAGGGAGGAAGGTCTGCCTTCTAGCACTAGCCAGAGGAGTTTCTTTCTGAGCACATACACTCCTAACACAGGAAATCTACCAAGCAGAGCCGGGAAGAGATGCACAAGGACTATCAGAAACAGGTAAAACATGGTCTCAGACTATCATTGCCACCTGAGGGGGGGGGCAGGAAGAGAAAGGACATTGAACCACTGAGTTTTTTTAAAATGTCTGTACATATGCATTGTATGCATATTTTTATATATGCACACATTCAGATGTGTGTAACATGTGCACACGTGTGAGTGTGTCTGTACCCATAGTAATTTGTGTGTGTGTGTGTGTACATAGTGACGTCCTAGTGCTGATCTTTGTGGAGCTAAAAGCAGAATCTCCCTAGGAAATAAATAGTAAAAAGTAGACCTCCACCCAGAACTCAGTCTTTGAATATTTTCACACTACAAAGAACCAAGGGCCTTAAAGAAAGTCCGGATGGGGGCTGGGAAGATGAGGCACAAGAGAAGTTTAAAACATTACGTAAGAAAATAATGTAATGTTTTTTTGTGTTTTGTTTTGTTTTTTTAAAGTGTGGAAAGGGGTTAGAAAGAAGAGAGGAGAGAAGGGATAGTCCTTCCACCTAGTTAGCCCAGAAGATGTCTGTCCAGACATTGCAACTCCTAAATCACAGAGGCCCATGAATGAAACATCCAGATAGTAACAAATTAGAAAACAGGAAATTCACAAAGCAAAACTGATTACATCCGATAAGCAAGAAGGGAAGGCTCCTACTCAGGGCAGGTGACCACCTCTACAAGGCGCGAGTGGCCAGTGTACCCAGAGCTGAACTGACAGCACATCCCAGCACAGTGGCAAAGGCTGATGTAGGCAGATGCTGAGCCCAGCGTTCTGATACAAAGCCGGATGGGCAGAGCCTACCAGGTGTTCCCTCCAGAGAGCGTTTGAGTCTAAACAGCCAAGGCTCCTGACCTGTAAAGCAACCCCACATCCCCAAACGTGGCAGACAGACATTCTGTACCCCAAGTGCATTTATAACAAAGGCATCATCCACAAAGATGATGTCTAACCGAGAATGCATGAACTAGGCCTTAAGGATACACCCCAATGGAAAGGATTTTTGAGTGGTTTTGCGTTTGTATGGCCTGGGTTTGGGGACAGTGTCTCACTCTCTAACCCAGTCTGGCCTGAAACTGGCTGTGCAACCCAAGCTAGCCTTGAACCAACGGCAACCCTCCCACCTCAGCGTCCCGCAGTATTGGCATTACAAGTGTAAGCCAACATGCCAGGCTAGCAGAGAGCTTTCCTTTCATGAAAGAGATTGTATTCTTCAAAATGTCAAAACCACAAAAACGACAGAAGCCTGCGGGAAACATCCCAAATGAAAAGAGAATAGAGTCTCATCAGGTACAGCACAATCCTAAGCCCCAGGTCCTGACTCTACAGGGAGACATTTGGCTATGGACATGCCTGAGCTGGCCAGGGCAGACAGGGTCACTCAGCACGTAAAAGTGCTTGTCATACAAGCCTGACAACAGAAGTTCCATGGGGGGAATTGACTCTACAAAGTCACCCTCTGACCTCAATATGTGACAAATGTCACGAAAGGTGACACACACACACTTTTTTTTTAATTTCACGCTTCCATATCCCAAGTTTTCAAAGTCATATATTTTCCACAGCCGCCCACCCACTGTCCTCCATCAGTCTTCAGCCTTTTCAACAGAAGGGACTCAAAGGTGTCTCGTGATGGTGATGACTACCCAAGGACATCTCACTGAGTTTCTGAGCTTCTTGCTGGATAAGAAGAAGGGGATCCGTGATGAAGACCCTCAGACGTGAATGCCAACCCCAGCACTGGCACAAGCCACACTGAACACAGTCCGGACTAATCAGTTCACGGTGAAGAAGAGAAGGGGCACAGCCAGGAGTCTGGACTTGAGCCTGTGCAACGCTGACTCACCTCAGGTTTCTGCTACTTCAGTGAGAAAACAGGAGAATTAAAGACCTTGAAGACTCAGTGAGGAACTTCTGCCTGGAACATTACACTCATCACGGAAACCATCTGGCCATATATTTATTCCTAGAAAGGAGTTGACCCCCGCCCCCACAGCAGCTAAAATAGCCTGCAAATCCTTCCACACCTCCTCTGAGGGCACTGAGCAGGTACATCCTTGGGGTAGGAAAGCAAGGGAAAGGACCTAGCCAAGGTCACAGTAATTCCAAGAAAAGCAGCCTGTAATTTCTGGGTTCCCAAGCTATAACCCCAGTCCAACCGGGCTCTGGTCAAAGGACGACATTCCCATGATTTCCACCCAAACTCAGGATGAACAGGAGCATGACCCTGCACTCTCGAAACAGTGCTCTCCAGCCTCAACCAGCTTACCAGATCTGCCCTAAGACCCAGACTCTTCACAGGGGAGGTGGGCTTAAGAGGTAGTCCCTCACCAGCTTGTGAAGAAGCTAGGACACAAGAAAGAAAAAAAAAAATCAGACACATTTCTCAACAAAGTGGGCCGAGCTGTAAATAACAGTCTTGGTATCAGGGCATCAGGAATAAAGCCCGTAGGCTCCTCCCCCTCCCCAGACACACACACACAAGCTTCCTTTACCATAGCCTAGAGTTTCTGGGGCCCGTTGCTGGTGGCCCTTCATATGCAAAGCCAAGGCAGCATTAAGACCCTATTCATTCAGTGTGTATGGTTCTTTGCACAGAATAGGAAAGAGCACCCTGATTCACACAATTGCTTCTTGAGGAAAGAAAACAAGACCCAAGAAAAGAAGGTGAACAACATGAGAAAAGGTTAACCAGGAAATCAGAATCCTGGGCCCTCAACACTGAGAGACAGGCCTAAGAGTCAGGCGACATCAGCTGCCCTGCGCTGGAGCTGAGAGTACAACCATCCCCCACCCTCTCCCCCTCCCCCCCAGCCACTAGCCCTGCCCCAAGAGCACAGCAGGAAAACTGTGGAGCCTGCATACCAAGCATTGTCTCAAGGTGTCTTAGAGGAACAGCTCTCCACCTTATGTGCTCTCTCCAGCAACAATGGGCCACAGCGATTCTCTGGCTCTAATCATTGTCTCTGTCCTGTGAGCTCGCCAGACAGTCTGGCAGCAGGCAGTAGAGGGGTGCATGAGTCATCTACCCTGAAGAAGGGGGAAAAAAAAAAGCCAACAACCAGGTCCTCAACAGCAGATGGCAGTCCAATCTGAGTCTCTGGGTGGAAAACATAGTCTTGAATCCTCTGAGAGGAAAGGCAGAGTGAAGGCCCAGAGGACTACGAAGAGAAAGAAGAAATAAACCACCGCTTGACATCTCTCCAGCTGGTAGCTAAGCGTCCCTGGAGTTCCAGAAACTGCAGGCCACCTGCTGGCTGAGGAGGCACTGGGGTAGGGCAGGACCACTACCGTCACAGCTGGCTAGTGAGCCCCTCCGAGTCACGAGTCACGGACGGACACACTGACCAATCACCACAGCCACGCATGCCTTACCCTGCTCTGGGAAAGGTGTGAATGACCCTCCTGGCAATGTTACAACTACCTATCTTCCTATCTCCACTGGTGTTGCTGGTCTGAGACCTTTTCTACATGGAAGAGCCAGCATTCTGTATGTACACACACACACACACACACACACTGCTGCCCCCGTATACAGTCGGCAGTTCCACCAGCTAAATCTTTCTGCTAGGTCAGCTGTCAGCAATACTGCGCTGATGTCATATCTATTGGCCTTCTTTCTG